>CAWUFW010014116.1:0-431507 GCA_963921515.1 Calotriton arnoldi
GATGGGTGGTAGTAGTGGTGGGCATCCTGCCCCCTGGCTAAGGGTGGTAGTAGTGGTGGGCATCCTGCCCCCCTAGGTGAGGGTGGTAGTAGTGGTAGGCATCCTGCCCCCCGTGGGTGAGGGTGGTAGTAGTGGTAGGCATCCTGCCCCCTGGCTAAGGGTGGTAGTAGTGGTAGGCATCCTGCCCCACTGGCTAAGGGTGGTAGTAGTGGTAGGCATCCTGCCCCCCGTGGGTGAGGGTGGTAGTAGTGGTAGGCATCCTGCCCCCTGGCTAAGGGTGGTAGTAGTGGTAGGCATCCTGCCCCCTGGCTAAGGGTGGTAGTAGTGGTAGGCATCCTGCCCCCTGGCTAAGGGTGGTAGTAGTGGTAGGCATCCTGCCCCCTGGCTAAGGGTGGTAGTAGTGGTGGGCATCCTGCCCCCTGGGTGAGGGTGGTAGTAGTGGTGGGCATCCTGCCCCCTGGCTAAGGGTGGTAGTAGTGGTGGGCATCCTGCCCCCCTGGGTGAGGGTGGTAGTAGTGGTGGGCATCCTGCCCCCTGGCTAAGGGTGGTAGTAGTGGTGGGCATCCTGCCCCCCCTGGGTGAGGGTGGTAGTAGTGGTAGGCATCCTGCCCCCGTGGGTGAGGGTGGTAGTAGTGGTAGGCATCCTGCCCCCTGGCTAAGGGTGGTAGTAGTGGTAGGCATCCTGCCCCCTGGCTAAGGGTGGTAGTAGTGGTAGGCATCCTGCCCCCCCTGGCTAAGGGTGGTAGTAGTGGTGGGCATCCTGCCCCCCCCTGGGTGAGGGTGGTAGTAGTGGTAGGCATCCTGCCCCCTGGCTAAGGGTGGTAGTAGTGGTAGGCATCCTGCCCCCTGGCTAAGGGTGGTAGTAGTGGTGGGCATCCTGCCCCCCTGGGTGAGGGTGGTAGTAGTGGTAGGCATCCTGCCCCCTGGCTAAGGGTGGTAGTAGTGGTAGGCATCCTGCCCCCTGGCTAAGGGTGGTAGTAGTGGTGGGCATCCTGCCCCCCCTGGGTGAGGGTGGTAGTAGTGGTAGGCATCCTGCCCCCTGGCTAAGGGTGGTAGTAGTGGTAGGCATCCTGCCCCCTGGCTAAGGGTGGTAGTAGTGGTGGGCATCCTGCCCCCTGGGTGAGGGTGGTAGTAGTGGTGGGCATCCTGCCCCCTGGCTAAGGGTGGTAGTAGTGGTGGGCATCCTGCCCCCCTGGGTGAGGGTGGTAGTAGTGGTGGGCATCCTGCCCCCTGGCTAAGGGTGGTAGTAGTGGTGGGCATCCTGCCCCCCTGGGTGAGGGTGGTAGTAGTGGTAGGCATCCTGCCCCCCGTGGGTGAGGGTGGTAGTAGTGGTAGGCATCCTGCCCCCCTGGCTAAGGGTGGTAGTAGTGGTAGGCATCCTGCCCCCTGGCTAAGGGTGGTAGTAGTGGTGGGCATCCTGCCCCCCCTGGGTGAGGGTGGTAGTAGTGGTAGGCATCCTGCCCCCTGGCTAAGGGTGGTAGTAGTGGTAGGCATCCTGCCCCCTGGCTAAGGGTGGTAGTAGTGGTGGGCATCCTGCCCCCCTGGGTGAGGGTGGTAGTAGTGGTAGGCATCCTGCCCCCTGGCTAAGGGTGGTAGTAGTGGTAGGCATCCTGCCCCCTGGCTAAGGGTGGTAGTAGTGGTAGGCATCCTGCCCCCTGGCTAAGGGTGGTAGTAGTGGTGGGCATCCTGCCCCCCTGGGTGAGGGTGGTAGTAGTGGTGGGCATCCTGCCCCCTGGCTAAGGGTGGTAGTAGTGGTGGGCATCCTGCCCCCCTGGGTGAGGGTGGTAGTAGTGGTAGGCATCCTGCCCCCCGTGGGTGAGGGTGGTAGTAGTGGTAGGCATCCTGCCCCCTGGCTAAGGGTGGTAGTAGTGGTAGGCATCCTGCCCCCTGGCTAAGGGTGGTAGTAGTGGTAGGCATCCTGCCCCCCGTGGGTGAGGGTGGTAGTAGTGGTAGGCATCCTGCCCCCTGGCTAAGGGTGGTAGTAGTGGTAGGCATCCTGCCCCCTGGCTAAGGGTGGTAGTAGTGGTAGGCATCCTGCCCCCTGGCTAAGGGTGGTAGTAGTGGTGGGCATCCTGCCCCCCCTGGGTGAGGGTGGTAGTAGTGGTAGGCATCCTGCCCCCTGGCTAAGGGTGGTAGTAGTGGTAGGCATCCTGCCCCCTGGCTAAGGGTGGTAGTAGTGGTGGGCATCCTGCCCCCCTGGGTGAGGGTGGTAGTAGTGGTAGGCATCCTGCCCCCTGGCTAAGGGTGGTAGTAGTGGTGGGCATCCTGCCCCCCTGGGTGAGGGTGGTAGTAGTGGTAGGCATCCTGCCCCCTGGCTAAGGTTGGTAGTAGTGGTAGGCATCCTGCCCCCTGGCTAAGGGTGGTAGTAGTGGTAGGCATCCTGCCCCCTCGCTAAGGGTGGTAGTAGTGGTGGGCATCCTGCCCCCCTGGGTGAGGGTGGTAGTAGTGGTGGGCATCCTGCCCCCCTGGCTAAGGGTGGTAGTAGTGGTGGGCATCCTGCCCCCCTGGGTGAGGGTGGTAGTAGTGGTAGGCATCCTGCCCCCGTGGGTGAGGGTGGTAGTAGTGGTAGGCATCCTGCCCCCCGTGGGTGAGGGTGGTAGTAGTGGTAGGCATCCTGCCCCCTGGCTAAGGGTGGTAGTAGTGGTAGGCATCCTGCCCCCTGGCTAATGGTGGTAGTAGTGGTAGGCATCCTGCCCCCTGGCTAAGGGTGGTAGTAGTGGTGGGCATCCTGCCCCCTGGGTGAGGGTGGTAGTAGTGGTAGGCATCCTGCCCCCTGGCTAAGGGTGGTAGTAGTGGTAGGCATCCTGCCCCCTGGCTAAGGGTGGTAGTAGTGGTGGGCATCCTGCCCCCTGGCTAAGGGTGGTAGTAGTGGTAGGCATCCAGCCCCCCTAGGTTGGGGTGGTGGCGCGCATTCAGGCCCCTGTGTGCATATGTGGCATTGGTGATGGGCATCCCGCCCCTATGGTGCTGCTGTTGCTGGTGTAAGTATATTCAGATTCCCAGTGTATGTGTGTGATGTGTCGTGTACGTGTTGTATGTGTTTTGTGGTTGGTGTCTGACTTACCTTCTGCGCCGTACGCGTCCGTGCCTGTTCCGGTAGTAGATGTAGAATATTGGTATGATCGGGACGAAGGGATTCATGGTTGGTTCGTGTCGTTCGTCCTTCTCGTTGCTTCGCGTCGTCCTCGTCGCTTGGCTTCGTCCTCGTCGCTTGGCTTCGTCCTCGTCGCTTCGCGTCGTCCTCGTCGGTGCTGTGTTCGTCTCGTAGCCGTGGATCGTGTTGTGGCGCGATTCGGAGCTTATGTGCGCCTCTCCCGGATGCTTTGACGTGCCGTGCGTAGCGACGGGTTCGGCGCGTACGGAAAGCGCATCGTACTTGTCCGGCCGGACGGGGCTGCATTTTCCCTTCCGTGCGACTCGATTCGGCGTTTCCGGATTCGCCTCGGTCGGAGAACAGGACCTGGTTTGGGTGAGTACGGCTCGGCCGGAATTTTTGCTGTTGTGCGCATCGTACTTGCTCGTTCGGTGTGCTGTACGGATCGGTCGGGAAACTGGCTTTCGCATGGCTTTTTTCCCGACCGAATAGTATTGGGTGCGCCTCCGACCGAGATCGGAATCGGCCCCTAAGTGTTATCACAAAGTATCACAAGCTAATTTGGTTGAAATTAAAAATGAGTTCCACAAGGATCTGGCCAGTTGGAGGGGGACAGGTCTAATTTCCCAGAGTGAATACTTATATTTGAAGGTAGATGCCCCCACAACACCAATATTGCACTTGATTCCAAAAATACATAAGCATCAAGAAACTCCACCTGAGAGACCGATCATCTCGGCAATAGGTAGTTTATTTGAAACCACCTCCCGTTACATTGACCACTTTTTGCAGGAATTTGTGAGTGGTGTCCCATCCTATATACAGGATACACTGGACTTTCTGAGAAGAATTTATGACATACCGTGGGATGAGTCTTATGTCTTGAGACATTAGAAGTGACCTCGCTGTATACCAGCATCTCCCATGAGGACGGGCTTTTAGCCATGAAACACTTTTTAGACTCAAGACCAATATGTCTGCATCAACATTCTGAAATGCTCATTGAGATGGCAAGTTGGTGTTTAGAAAATTATTTTTTCATGTTTGGCAAGGACACCTTCCGGCAAGTGAGGGGCATGGCCATTGGCACCTGCATCGCCCCGGAGTTATGCCAACCTTCACATGGGTTGGTGGGAGGAGCAGGTGCTCAGGGTCTAATATGCCAGAGAGTGGCGTGAGAATGTCATTCTCTGGACAAGATTTATAGACAATTTGTTTATCTTGTGGAAAGATACCTCAGAATCAGCCAGGGTATTTGTGTCAGAATTAAACACCAACATTTTTGAATTTACAGTTCACTTCCACCATCAGTACATCAGAGATTTGCTTTTTAGTCCTGAGGATGGTTGTGAAAACAACAGGATACACACAAAGACACACCCAAAACCCACAGCGGGAAATTCTATTTTGCACTCACACAGCTTTCATCCAAATAAATTAAAGCAGGGCATTCCAAATGCGGAACATCTACGAATGAAAAGGAGTTGTAGTGACTCAACAACGTTGAAGGAAGCGCAGGGGCAGTTGACATAGAGATTCATTGAGAGAGGGTACAGTGCCCAGGTTTTAGAACAAGCCAAATATAAGGTTGAGGGAATCACCAGGGATTCATTATTGTTTTCAAATAAGACCGAAGGTAAGGGCACCGGAGGTGCCAGAAATAACAAAGGCAATGATGAATTACGAATGATCACAGGGTACAATGCCTATCATGCTAAGGTGAGAGAGGTAGTGACTAGGCACTGGCATCTAGTTAAGAGTGATCCCACATTCAGCAGTGTAACATCACGCAAACCACTGCTAACCTTCAGACGAGCTAAATCAATGCACCAAGATCAAGTTGTGAGTAGCCCTGAGGTAACAGATACGCAAGGATGGTTGAGGGCCAGCCCTGGTTTCCTTAGATGCCATAAATGCAAAGCGTGCAAACATGGTCTTCAGTCAATCAATCAATCCGGGGTTTATAAAGCGCGCTACACACCCGTGAGGGTCTCAAGGCGCTGGGGAGGGGGGTACAGCTCCGGATCAGTCAAAGAGCCAGGTCTTGAGGCTCTTTCTGAAGGTGTGCAGGGTGGAGGAGCATCTGATGTTGACTGGGAGCTCGTTCCAGGTCTTTGCTGCGACGTAGGAGAAGGCTCTTCCGCCTGCTCTGGTTCTGCAGATGCGTGGGGTCTCTGCCAGGGCGAGGTCGGTGGAGCGGAGGTTCCTTTTGGGTACCTGGAAGGAGACTCTTTCGTTGAGGTAATTGGGTCTGATGCTGTAGAGGGATTTGTAGGTGTGGGTGAGTAGCTTGAAGCTTACTCTCTTCTCGATGGGGAGCCAGTGGAGATCTCGTCGGTGCTGGGTCATGTGCTTGTGTCGTGGCGTTCCGAGGATGAGTCTGGCTGAGGTGTTCTGGATGGTTTGGAACTTGTGTAGCAGGGTTTTGTTGATTCCGGCGTAGAGGGCGTTACCGTAGTCCAGTCTGCTGGTTATGTGTGCGTGGGTGACGGTCTTTCTGCATTCGGGGGGGGGATCCACTTGAAGGTCTTGCGGAGGATGCGGAGGGAGTTGAAACAGGTGGAGGCAACGGCATTGATCTGCCGGGTCATGGTGAGAGAGGAGTCAAGGATGATGCTGAGGTTTCGGGCGTGGTCTGATGGAGTGGGTGGGTTTCCGAGGGCAGAAGGCCACCAGGTGTTATCCCAGGCGGTGGAGGAGGGTCCAAGGACGAGGACCTCTGTCTTGTCCGAGTTGAGCTTAAGCAGCTGTTGTTCATCCAGGCCGCGACGTCTTCCATTCCTTCCTGGAAACTGAGTCTGGTGTCTTCGGGGTTGTTCATCAGGGAGAGGATGAGCTGGCTGTCATCGGTGTAGGATACTATGCTAAGCCAATGCTGTCTGACGATGGCGGCGAAGGGGGCCATGTAGATGTTGAAGAGCGTGGGTCTGAGCGATGATCCTTGGGGTACTCTGCAGTTGCTCTCTGTGGGTTCGGAGAGGAAGGGTGGGAGTCTGATCCTTTGGGTTCTGCTGGTGAGATAGGAGCGGATCCAGTCGAGGGCGGTTCCTCGTATGTCGGCGTCGTGGAGTCTGGCTGCGAGAGTGCAGTGGGAGATGGTGTTGAAGGCTGCGGAGAGGTCTAGCAGGATGAGGGCTGCAGTGTGGCCCTGGTCCAGTAGCATGCAGATGTCATCGGTGGCGGCAAGGAGGGCGGTCTCGGTGCTGTGGTTGCTGTGTAATCCGGACTTGGAGTGGTCGAGGATGGCGTTCTCTTCAATGAAGGTGGTCAGCTGGGCGTTGACGAATCTCTCTGTGACTTTGGCTGCGAAGGGAAGGAGAGAGATGGGCCGGTAGTTTTTCAGGTCCGTCGGGTCAGCCGAGGGTTTCTTGAGGAGGGGCTTGACCTCTGCCTGCTTCCAGTCATCGGGGAAGATGCCGGATTCGAAGGAGGCGTTAATGGTCCGGCATAATTCGGGTGCTATGGCGGCGGCGGCTCTGTAATAGATGTGCGGCGGGCAGGGGTCCGTGGGGGCTCCTGAGTGGGTGTTCTTCATAGTCGTGGCAGTGCCTTCGGTGGTAGCCGGATTCCAGGTGGTGATGGTGGGCTGGTTGTCGGTGTTGGAGAGGGGGGTGGTGTCTGGAGTCTGTTCGCTGAAGTTGTCGTAGAGGGCCTTGATTTTCAGGTGGAAGAAGGAGCTGAGTTTTTTGCAAAGGTCCTGATGGGTGACGTCCGTGGCTTCGCTGTGGGGATTGGTGAACTGCTGTAAGACGTTAACGAGTACTTTTGCGTTGCTGGCGTTGGTGTGGATTTTGTTCTTGATAAAGGTCCTCTTGGTGTCTCTTTTGCGCTGGTGGTATTCCGTCATGGCGTTCCTGTAGGTGTTATGGTCTTTGTTGGTTTTCCTGTTCCTCTAGAGTTTCTTGAGGCGTTGGCAGGAGCGCCTGGCTTCTTGGAGGTCGGTGGTGAACCAGGCGGCCTTCAGGGGGTGTTGTCTGACGGGGTGGCGGAGGGGTGTCAGCTTGTCTGCACAGCTGGTGATCCAGCGGTGTAGTTCTTTGGCTGCAGAGTTGGCGTAGGTTGTGGCGGAGGGGGGCTCGTGGAGGAGGGTGATGTTGAGGTGTTCCTCTGTGACCTTACTCCAGATCCTTTGTGGCGGGCGCGGGGTGGGTTTGGGTGCGGTGGTGGTGTTGAAGGTGAAGTGTACACAGTGGTGGTATGTCCAGAGGGGCTACGTGGTCTTAATAAGAAAGAAGTTCAATCACCACTATTGAAGAGTCCATGGAAGATTTGCAGTCCCTACAATTGCAGGAGTGATTATGTAGTTTACATCTTACAATGCTCCTGCCCTAAATTATATGAAGGGAGTACTATACCTATGCCCATGTGAGAATTCTGCAACACCCCAGGGCTGAGAAAAATTGAGATAAAAGGTATCCTGTCACCAGACATTAATGAGGTCCATGGAGGAAATCTGAATGATTTTTTTTATTATGTCATTGATTCAGTCCCAAAGAACCAAAGAGGTGGGAATCGAGAACTTAAATTAAGACAGTTGGAATCAAGGTATATTGTGATGTTAAATACCAAAATACCGCATAGCTTGAATTTGGATGAAGACTTATATGTACATATATAGCAAGGATTCTTCTCTCTAAAACAGTAACAAGTGATTACATGTGTATGTATGGAGGAATCTAGTTATGAAAATTGAGCATCTTAGAAGATGAGGAAATAGTAAATAAGAAATAAGGAAAAATTATAAAAAAAGAATAGCAATGGAGAAATATTTTGCAACATGGGGTAGAAAGTGCATGTGTAATTTATGGTGTAGTGTGCAAATTAGAATATAGAAAAGATATGGGGATAGTGAATTATTCCTATCTCTTCTTATTTCATCTCCAGTTCAATTGTTATGTGGGTTCGCAGTAGCTGAAATGCTATGGAAATATGGAATTGATTCAGGTATTAGCCAGCAAATTTTAGAATTATTGCGATATCCGAAGGACGTTTCAATTACTATAGTGGAGTCTTTTTGAATATTTTATATCAGCACCAGTACTTTATGAGAATGAGACAGCTTGATTAGAAATCATTAGCACTTTAATTCAAACAATTATGGTAGATTGAGCCATGGTGGCAAGACTATTACTATTGTACAGCACTAGCACATTACACCCATGAGATTACAGTATTTTAATGTATTATTATAATGAATTAGTGTGATGTACAGCATAAGCTCTTTATTAATAGAACTTGTTGGCAAAATATACCAATAGTAAAAAGATAGAAATAAATTGAAGTAATAGGCAAACAAGTGTATGCCAATACACCAGTCTGTGCTGTGCCAGACAGATCATATGGAAGATCAAGGGGTAGGCAATTCCTCCTCATTTTTTACCTCCTCTCAAGTTTTATTGTTGGAAAAATTTGAGTATTGATTGTATGCTATATGACATGTAATATATGTCAGGGGCACTAGCCAGTAATCCCCATATCTCCTTAAAGCACTAGCCAGTGATAATATCGAAAAGGAGTGCTGACACGACTGCTCTTTAATTTGATAAGGAGACATACAATTTACTTAAATTTATGCAGAATTGTTGCAATATTCTTAAAATGCTTTTTATGATTTTAGAGGAGGTTCTAACATGCCGGCATAGCACTTGCGCTTTATGAAGTTGTGGCAATAGATGAAAACTACAGCACTTTAATTTTCAATTCAGTACAACAAACTATGGTTTAATGAGCCAAGAAAATAGGACTATTCATTTGTACACATTCTTTGTGCATGCACGAGCACTTTGCACTAATGTTCCAACTTATGTTTGCAATATATCATTGTAGACATTTGAGATGCTGCACAGCACTAGCACTTTATAATCAGAGCCAAAATGGTGATATGAAGTAATAATAATAGTTTGACACATAGATAAAGATAAAAAGAAAAAAACAAAAACAAATATAAAAAAGTGTGAAAAAAGAGAAGTAAAAAAAAAGAAAAAAATGTTTTGTGTCATAACATTTTCAATGCCTTAGGTATTTTTACCATGTCCATGAAGTTTTGAATCATGTGATCCACTATTTATGTCATGGGAACAATGGCGCTTAGTGTGTGACCAAGGCAGTAGGAACTGGCGAAACAGAATAAATACGTGCGTTGAACTGACCTTCCATTGTTGGTGTCTGGTTTTTAAGTAGAGACTTGAATTGGTGTGTATATATATATACTATATATATATTATCTACTGGCGGTCGCCAGTAGATAGTTATAGTTAAAACCTATTATCCATAGGAAATCCGCGACATTCTATTTGAAATAACGTTGGCGCCGGTTAACGAATCTTCGCGAAAGTTTCCAACTTGTTGGGGCGCTCCGGTCCGCTCCTATCCTGAAAGTCTCGGGTGATACGTCAAGCGGGGGCCGAGAAAAAAGGGGGTCCCAAAACGTGTTTTCCCCATTCATTTTTCCATAGGAACATTTAGTCGCAGCTACAGCCCGAACTGCTGAACGGAATTACACCAAATTTGGCAAAGAGGTAGCCCTTGGTTCAGTGTCGTGCCTTTTGCTTAAATGGTGTAAATCCGTTCAGTAGTTCCTGAGAAAATCAAAAGTAAAGTCACATATATATCTGGGCGGAGCCTAACCACACATGTCATCGTGAGATCTGATTGGCTGTCAGCACTTCATCCTGGAATTTCTGGCAGCCATCTTGGGACCAATATAAATGATAGTACCTCATTGAAATGCATTGTAGTGAATAGAAGATTTTGAGGGTCACCAAAAGGAGAACTATAAAGGGTGATAACAGGCTTTAGTTACATTAGAATTTATTTGTTGACGGTACCATACTAATTTTAGGAATTGTGGTGTATTCCAAGGTGATTTTACCATGTGAAAAACCTTCTGCTGGGATATCATGAATCATGTTTGAGAGAACACTATTTTCTCATGCTTGTCCCATGGAGGTTTGGAAGGTGCTCCATGTGAGAAGTTGGCCTGGCATATGCTGTCCACTAATTATAGTGGGCACCTTGCACCAGTCCAAATCGACTCTTATGGTAGGTAGGTTAAAGACAACCTTATTGAAAGCTATCCTAGTGGTAGCTGTGGAGAGCAGCCTTCAGGCTAAGTCTTGAAGGAATGTAAAGCAGCTTGTTTTACCAGTTTATAATCTCTTGAGTGACCAAATGAAAGAGCACCACACCAGGTATATATTCAAAATATATGTATTTATTACTAAACACACCCCTCTAGTCTCTTTATGAGGCTAGAGTTCGAAGTACATAGGTTATAAGATCTTAAATCACAGTAATAGCACAAATACACGTTTGGGCCCTAGGGGCGTACTCAAACCATATACCAATAAAGTGGTATGCGAACCACGACTGAACTAGACACTAGGCCTAGAGCCTCTAGAAGTGCTTGGACCACAAGGAACCACCCAAGGTAGTGACACAGGGGACCCACGGGAGACGCGTGCAGTGTAAATACACAACCGCGATACGCCGTTAACTTCTATGGAGAAAGTCGGGATCGGGAAAATAGAGGAAAGGGACACTTTAAAGAGGACTAGGACAAAACCCTTTGAGATCTAGGACTTTGAAGAGTCTCTACCCACGGGAGCACCGGAGTACTCGTGTTACCTCACCCAGGGAAGCCGGGTGCATAGGTGCCTTTCGGGGTCGGGTTTCGTCGTCGTTTCTTATGGCGATCTGCTGCAAAGTGCTGCTGGCGACCAGGAGAAAAGTGTCCGGGTGGATCCAAGAGTGGATCGGAGTTCTGAAGAACCTGAAAGCAGAGGGGACAGAGTCTGGGTCACTAGCCAGTGACCAGGAGGGCGATGGACAGATGCCCACCGATGTCGAGTGCTTCAAGTTCGTTGACAGTCGTCTTGACTCTTCAGCCACGAGGTCCGGGAGGCGTTGTCGGCGACCAGGAGCAGGATTCGGGCTGTTGCTCGATGTCTGTCGAGTGCAGAGGTGTCGGCGACCAGATTGGACCCAACAGGCCTTGGCAACGGCAAGTCTCGAGTAAGATGTAGATCGTCGATGATGCAGACCAGCAAGGTCTGGGGAACTCACCCAGCAAGGGTAAGTGAGGGCAGGCCTGGAGCAACCAGACTGCCAAGTAAAGAAAAGATTGGCCTTCGGTAAGGGCTACTAGCCAACGGGCTAGCGACCGCGAAGGAGCCTCGTGACGCCGCACGTGGAGCTGGCTTACAGGACACTCGTGGAGTGGGGGCCAGTGATCTTCGGTGCAGGTGGTGCTGGAGGCTAGGGCTACTCGGAGCCCAAAGCACGACTTCTTGGGAGACCCAGAAGATGGTGCACTTGCAAGTGTGCTCGGTGTCCAGGGGTCACGGTCTCAAGTCACCCACGATAGCCACGGGCCTCAGCTTTGCTGGGGACTCAGGGTAGCCTCGGGGAAGTCTGAGAATCCACCTCTGGTGATGCGATGACTTCGGCGTCCGACGGGAGCTTCAGTAATGCGAACCGGACAGATGCTTCTTTGGTGCCTGCCAAGCAGGGGAGTCACTCCTTGACCCCAAGGGAGATTCTTCAGTCCTCTAATCTTGTCGTAGAGCGTCGAAGGTCCAGGATTCCGTGTCAGAGTTTCGTCCAGGTATAATCTAAAGTCCTAAGGACTGGGTTCCTACCTTTATTCTAAAAATAGGGGATGGACTACTCTGTGGCCCCACCTATGGGTGGGTCAGGGCAGAGGGGTGGCTACACCCCTTTCCCTTTGTCCAGTTCGCGCCAGAGCAGGGGCTGCAAGCCCCTGATCCGGTTTGAACTGGGGTATGCACAGGGACACCAAATGTGCCCCCAGTGCAGGACTTCAAAGCACCCGAAAGTGCTCCCGCCCAGCCCCAATACACATTGTCCTGTCTGGGGAGGTGGTCACACCTCCCTGGGACAGGAAACCTATTGTCCAGGCCTCCCCTGCCGGAGTTTCGTCCAGCAGCAGGAGGCCAGACTCGTGTCTGTGGCAGCAGCATCCATTTTGTGATGCCAGGGCTCTGGAAAGAAGTTACCGGACTCGTCAGAGTTAACATGCCTTTCCCTCTAGAAGGGTGGAATGCTACCCCCGCCGCCAGAATTGGCGGGGGGTAGTATTCCAAGATGTTTGACACCAAACACGACATGTTTCGGTGCAGCCATTCCATAGTTAGCATTTTACCGCGAGGATATAATGCGTTTAAGAGTATATGGTCAGGCTGCACTACAAACAGCATCAGAGATGGTCTCCGAACGCTGCAGAGGGGCCCTGCTCATGCAGGGGCACCCTCTCACATAGGAACCATGCACTCTGCCTTTAGGATTGATAAGGCCTGCCTTAGGAGTGACTTATAGGTTTATATGTGTGTATGCATTTAGTGATATAGGTAACCTATACCACAGCAAGGGGTGCATGCACCACCTTACCCAGGCTGCAGTAGCAGACCTGTGGTGTCAGTTTGGATGGCCTACCAGGGGTGGCATAATATATGCTGCAGCCCCTGGCAGGCCTCTGAGGTACCTATGCCCTTGGTACATAGTATACCATATACTAGGGACTTACAAGGGCACTCCAGATCCCAATCAGAGATGTGCCTAAGGCACATGGAGACCCTTTTAAAGAGGAAACAGCTAGGCTGGGGTTCTGAATAGCAGGGCCCCAGCCAGACTAATGTCGAAAACCAGTGAAGTATCAGCAAAAAGTGGGGGTACCCCTGTGAAGCAGATCCTACTCTCCTACACAACCCCCCCCAAACGTAGGGACATTAAACTAACCTTGCCCAGTTAAGTCTTCATGTTCTAAGTGGAAATACCTAGAGAGTCCATCTGCATTCGCATGGTTACTCCCAGGCCTATGTTCCACTGTAAAGTCCATCCCCTGTAGGGAAATGGACCACCTAAGCAGTTTGGGGTTTTCACCCTTCATTTGTTTTAGCCATAAGAGGGGCTTATGGTCTGTCTGAACCAGGAAGTGTGTACCAAACAAGTATGGCCTCAACTTCTTCAGAGCCCAGACCACAGCAAAGGCCTCCCTCTCTATGGCTGACCAACGTTTCTCTCTAGGGGTCAGCCTTCTGCTAATAAAAGCTACTGGCTGATCCTGACCTTCTTCATTCAATTGTGACAGTACAGCCCCTACCCCCAATTCAGATGCATCTGTTTGAACAATGAACTTCTTGGAGTAATCAGGACTCTGCAGAATTGGAGCAGTGCACATGGCCTGCTTGAGGTCATCAAATGCCTTTTGACAGCTAACTGTCCACTGAACCTTTTTGGGCATTTTCTTAGAAGTTAAGTCATTCAAGGGTGTCACTATTGATCCATACCCCTTGACAAATCTCCTATAGTACCCAGTCAGGCCTAAGAAGGCTCTCACCTGAGTCTGGGTAGTGGGAGCAGTCCAGTCCATGATGGTCTGGATCTTGCTCTGCAAAGGTTGAACCTGGCCTCCACCCACAAGGTGGCCCAGGTACACAACCTGACTCTGCCCTATCTGGCACTTAGTGGCCTTGATAGTCAGGCCTGCCTTTTGCAGGGCCTGTAAAACATTCCTGAGGTGGACCAGGTGATCCTCCCAGGTGGAGCTAAAGACAGCAATATCATCTAGATAAGCTGCACTATAGGCCTCCAGTCCTGTGAGAACTGTGTTCACCAACCTCTGGAAAGTGGCAGGTGCATTTTTCAGACCAAAGGGCATCACCACAAATTGATAATGCCCACTAGGGGTTGAAAATGCTGTTTTGGGCTTTGCAGCATCAGCTAGTCTGATCTGCCAGTAGCCAGCTGTTAGGTCAAATGTGCTGAGATATTTGGCAGAGGCCAAAGTATCTATGAGCTCATCTGCCCTGGGTATTGGATGGGCATCAGTCCTAGTGACTGCATTGAGGCCCCTGTAGTCTACACAAAACCTCATCTCTCTTTTCCCACCACTGGTGTGAGGTTTAGGTACTAGGACTACTGGACTAGCCCAAGGGCTATCTGAGGGCTCAATCACTCCCAATTCCAACATCTTCTGGACTTCAGTCCTGATACAGTCCCTGACATGGTCAGGTTGCCTATAAATCTTGTTTTTAATAGGCAGACTGTCCCCAGTGTCCACTTCATGAGTGCACCAGGTGGTCTGACTGGGTGTCAGAGAAAACATATGTCTAAACTGATTGAGGACTTGCCTGCAATCAGTTTGTTGCTGGGTAGTGAGGCTGCCTGCCAAGGCTACACCATCAACTGACCCATCGTCAGGGTTCTGTGAGAGCAGGTCAGGGAGTGGGTCACTCTCTTCCTCCTGCCCTTCATCAGTAGCCATGAGCAAGCCCATGTCTGCCCTGTCCACATATGGCTTAAGTCTGTTGACATGGAGAACCCTGTGGGGACTCCTGGGTGTTCCCAGGTCTACTAAGTAAGTGACCTCACCCTTCTGCTCAACAATAGTGTGGGGTCCACTCCATTTGTCTTGGAGAGCTGCTGGGGCCACTGGCTCCAACACCCACACCTTCTGTCCTGGCTGGTAAACAGTTAGGACAGCCTTTTGGTCATGCCAGGCCTTTTGAAGTTCCTGGCTAGCCTCAAGGTTTTTGGTTGCCTTTTTCATGTACTCAGCCATCCTGGAGCGGAGACCAAGTACATAGTCCACTATATCTTGCTTTGGGGGCTTGAGAGGTAACTCCCATCCTTCCTTCACCAAGCACAGTGGACCCCTCACAGGGTGGCCAAACAGAAGTTCAAAAGGGCTGTAACCAACCCCTTCTGAGGCACCTCCCTATATGCGAATAAAAGGCAGGGCAAGAGTATGTCCCATCTACGCCTAAGCTTTTCTGGGAGCCCTTTAATCATGCCCTTCAAGGTTTTGTTGAATCTCTCAACTAAACCATTGCATTGTGGGTGATAGGGTGTGGTGAACTTATAAGTAACTCCACACTCCTTCCACATTGCCTTTAAGTACCCAGACATGAAGTTTGCACCCCTGTCTGATACCACCTCCTTAGGAAAGCCCACTCTTGAGAAAATTCCCAGGAGGGCCCTTGCCACCACAGGTGCTGTAGTGGTCCTAAGGGGTATAGCCTCTGGATACCTGGTGGCATGATCCACTACCACCAGTATAAATCTGTGCCCAGATGCTGTTTGGGGATCCATGGGACCAACAATGTCAATCCCTACCCTCTCAAAGGGCACCCCCACCACAGGTAGTGGTATCAGGGGGCCTTTGTAGTGCCACCTGCCTTGCCACTGGCTTGGCAGGTTACACAGGAGCGACAAAACTCCTTACTGTCTTCAGACATGTGGGGCCAGTGAAAGTGAGGGACAATTCTGTCCCAAGTCTTGTTCTGGCCCAGGTGTCCTGCTAAGGGAATATCATGGGCTAGGGTCAATAGGAAGCCCCTGAACTTCAAAGGTATTACCAACCTCCTGGTAGCACCAGGCTTGGGGTCTCTACTCTCTGAGTACAGGAGTCCATCATCCCAATACACTGTATGGGGACCACTAGCTTTCCCAGCAGCCTCAGCAGCAGCTTGCTGTCTGAGGGGTTCAAGGGAGGGGCAGCTCTGCTGCTCCTGGCTCAGATCTGCCCTAGAAGGTCCCCCTGTCCCCAAGAACTCAACCTGGTCAGGTTCAAGTTCCTCTGGGACAGTTCCTTCTTCAGGGCTGAGATCATCCCCCTCAAGGGACTGATCTTCCTCCTGAGCCAAGGGGGAAGGCACTGCCTTAACCCTACTACTCCTCCTCTTGGAAGGCACTTGGTCCTTTCTTCCAGAATCCAAGGCCTGTTCAGTTTTAGACAGTTTAGCTTGTGACCTGGTCACAGCAAACACATCTGCAGGGATCCCCAGCATTTCTGCATGGGTCCTGAGCTCCACTTCTGCCCAAGCAGAAGTCTCTAAGTCATTGCCAAGCAAGCATTCGACTGGTAGGTTTGCACTTACCACAACCTTCTTAAGGCCAGTTACCCCTCCCCAGGAGAAGTTAACAACTGCCAGAGTATGGTCGGTTCTGACATTGCTAGCATTGGTCACTTGGTACATCTCACCAAGTATAACTTGCCCAGGTAGCACAAGGTCTTGTGTCACCATTGTGACACTTGCCCCTGTGTCCCTAAATGCCAAAGCCTCTCGTCCATTGATTAAAGGCTGTTGTCTGTACTTGCCCAGATTACTGGGACTCACAGTGGAGGTCACATCCATGCCTCCATCACAGACTAACACAGCCTGAGTCAGTTCCCTGACTAAGTCAGAGCCCAACTCAGTTCCCAGGGTGAACCCTACTAAACCCTTTGCTGGAGCACTTCCACCAACTGTACTAGGGGGAACAGGTGCCTTAGGGGCATTGGTGGATGCTGGACTGGAGTCTTTGGACTTGGTGCAATCACTGGTCCAGTGGGTCTTTTGCTTACAGACCTTGCACCATGGTTTTCTTTGGCCTTTACCCTTGGTAGACTGGGAATCCCCACCAGAAGAAGATTTTTGGGGGCCTGATGAAGACTTTTGATCTTTACCCTTCTCCCCACCCTTGTCAGAGTTCTTAGCATCTTGCTTCTTGGTTTCCCCACCTTGGTTCTGTACCTTCTGCTTCACCCTGGTTCTGACCCATTTGTCTGCCTTCTTTCCCAATTCTTGGGGAGAGGTCAGATCAGAGTCAACCAGGTACTGATGCAACAGCTGGTTTTGACAGTTATTAAGAATCTGCTCACTCATTATCAGATTATACAATCCTGAGAAGTCACACACCTTACTGCCCATCAACCAGCCTTCCAGAGCCTTGGCAGAACAATCCACATAGTCTACCCAGTCTTGAGTCTGTGCTTTTTGGGTGTCTCTGAACTTCAACCTGTACTGTTCAGTGGTTAGGCCAAACCCATCAATAAGAGCACTCTTCAAGACCTTGTAATTGTCAGCATCCTCCTCTCTAACAGTGAGGAGCTTGTCTCTACCTTTGTCAGCAAAGGAGAGCCACAAGATTGCTGCCCACTGCTCCTGAGGGACCTTCTGTACTTTACAGGCCCTCTCTAAAGCAGTTATCCATTTGTGGATATCATCCCCACTCTGGTAGGGAGGGACAATCTTGCTCAGGTTCCTATGGTCATAGGACCTTTCCCTATCTCTAGGGATATGGCTGCCACCATGGGACTCTAGTCCCAACTTTCTTCTCTCTTTAAGGAGATCTAGGGATTCTCTATCTAAAGCCAATTGCTTCTTCCTGATCTCCAGTTGAGTTTCCTCATACTGGACCAGTCTCTTTCTTCTCTCATGAGAGGATTCCCTCCTGTGAGAAGAAACAGAGCTCCCTATTGAGGTGCCAGAGTGGTTAGACTCCTGAGAAGGAGACCTAGACTTTCTGAGCACACTCATAATCCTTCCTGGGGGACAAAGGTGTGGTTCTCCAGATCCTCATCTTCATCTTCCCCAGAAGGGATTGGGTTTTCCAGGTCAGGGTCATTGTCACCCTCCTGGTCAGTTTCAGAGGGGGGCTGGGGGTAGTGGTACCCCTGGCCCCTTCCTCATCTGCTGGCCCACCCTCTGCTCCTACCCCTTCAGTCTCTGAGGACTTACTAAGATCATAAGCCACCAACATCTCCTGGAGGTGTTGGGTGGTGGGACTTTGGCCTGTCCTTAATTTCCTCACGTTACACAAAGCTCTCAGTTCCAAGAATGGGAGTGTGTCATACTTGGAGGGGGAAGCTCAATGGCTTCCTGCAGGGCATCTCTAGATCCTGCTTTTAAAGACATTACTAGTGTGGTGTGGTGTATGCACTACCTACTCTAGTGTGGCCTACTAAACTCTCTTGAGTTGTAGAAAGGGTTGTGCTATCCCTTAACACACAACTCTAAGTTCAGTAGAACTTACTGATATTCTAAGCTTAAATTATATGTACCTTAGGTACCTTTAGTGGTTTTCAGTTGATCAATTCAATTGAGATTATCTGGTAAAACAATAGCAAGCTGGAATCCCACACGCTGCACACCAATGTGAGAAGTTGGCCTGGCATATGCTGTCCACTAATTATAGTGGGCACCTTGCACCAGTCCAAATCGACTCTTATGGTAGGTAGGTTAAAGACAACCTTATTGAAAGCTATCCTAGTGGTAGCTGTGGAGAGCAGCCTTCAGGCTAAGTCTTGAAGGAATGTAAAGCAGCTTGTTTTACCAGTTTATAATCTCTTGAGTGACCAAATGAAAGAGCACCACACCAGGTATATATTCAAAATATATGTATTTATTACTAAACACACCCCTCTAGTCTCTTTATGAGGCTAGAGTTCGAAGTACATAGGTTATAAGATCTTAAATCACAGTAATAGCACAAATACACGTTTGGGCCCTAGGGGCGTACCAAACCATATACCAATAAAGTGGTATGCGAACCACGACTGAACTAGACACTAGGCCTAGAGCCTCTAGAAGTGCTTGGACCACAAGGAACCACCCAAGGTAGTGACACAGGGGACCCACGGGAGACGCGTGCAGTGTAAATACACAACCGCGATACGCCGTTAACTTCTATGGAGAAAGTCGGGATCGGGAAAATAGAGGAAAGGGACACTTTAAAGAGGACTAGGACAAAACCCTTTGAGATCTAGGACTTTGAAGAGTCTCTACCCACGGGAGCACCGGAGTACTCGTGTTACCTCACCCAGGGAAGCCGGGTGCATAGGTGCCTTTCGGGGTCGGGTTTCGTCATCGTTTCTTATGGCGATCTGCTGCAAAGTGCTGCTGGCGACCAGGAGAAAAGTGTCCGGGTGGATCCAAGAGTGGATCGGAGTTCTGAAGAACCTGAAAGCAGAGGGGACAGAGTCTGGGTCACTAGCCAGTGACCAGGAGGGCGATGGACAGATGCCCACCGATGTCGAGTGCTTCAAGTTCGTTGACGGTCGTCTTGACTCTTCAGCCACGAGGTCCGGGAGGCATTGTCAGCGACCAGGAGCAGGATTCGGGCTGTTGCTCGATGTCTGTCGAGTGCAGAGGTGTCGGCGACCAGATTGGACCCAACAGGCCTTGGCAACGGCAAGTCTCGAGTAAGATGTAGATCGTCGATGATGCAGACCAGCAAGGTCTGGGGAACTCACCCAGCAAGGGTAAGTGAGGGCAGGCCTGGAGCAACCAGACTGCCAAGTAAAGAAAAGATTGGCCTTCGGTAAGGGCTACTAGCCAACGGGCTAGCGACCGCGAAGGAGCCTCGTGACGCCGCACGTGGAGCTGGCTTACAGGACACTCGTGGAGTGGAGGCCAGTGATCTTCGGTGCAGGTGGTGCTGGAGGCTAGGGCTACTTGGAGCCCAAAGCACGACTTCTTGGGAGACCCAGAAGATGGTGCACTTGCAAGTGTGCTCGGTGTCCAGGGGTCACGGTCTCAAGTCACCCACGATAGCCACGGGCCTCAGCTTTGCTGGGGACTCAGGGTAGCCTCGGGAAGTCTGAGAATCCACCTCTGGTGATGCGATGACTTCGGCGTCCGACGGGAGCTTCAGTAATGCGAACCGGACAGATGCTTCTTTGGTGCCTGCCAAGCAGGGGAGTCACTCCTTGACCCCAAGGGAGATTCTTCAGTCCTCTAATCTTGTCGTAGAGCGTCGAAGGTCCAGGATTCCGTGTCAGAGTTTCGTCCAGGTATAATCTAAAGTCCTAAGGACTGGGTTCCTACCTTTATTCTAAAAATAGGGGATGGACTACTCTGTGGCCCCACCTATGGGTGGGTCAGGGCAGAGGGGTGGCTACACCCCTTTCCTTTGTCCAGTTCGCGCCAGAGCAGGGGCTGCAAGCCCCTGATCCGGTTTGAACTGGGGTATGCACAGGGACACCAAATGTGCACCCAGTGCAGGACTTCAAAGCACCCGAAAGTGCTCCCGCCCAGCCCCAATACACATTGTCCTGTCTGGGGAGGTGGTCACACCTCCCGGGGACAGGAAACCTATTGTCCAGGCCTCCCCTGCCGGAGTTTCGTCCAGCAGCAGGAGGCCAGACTCGTGTCTGTGGCAGCAGCATCCATTTTGTGATGCCAGGGCTCTGGAAAGAAGTTACTGGACTCGTCAGAGTTAACATGCCTTTCCCTCTAGAAGGGTGGAATGCTACCCCCGCCGCCAGAATTGGCGGGGGGTAGTATTCCAAGATGTTTGACACCAAACACGACATGTTTCGGTGCAGCCATTCCATAGTTAGCATTTTACCGCGAGGATATAATGCGTTTAAGAGTATATGGTCAGGCTGCACTACAAACAGCATCAGAGATGGTCTCCGAACGCTGCAGAGGGGCCCTGCTCATGCAGGGGCACCCTCTCACATAGGAACCATGCACTCTGCCTTTAGGATTGATAAGGCCTGCCTTAGGAGTGAATTATAGGTTTATATGTGTGTATGCATTTAGTGATATAGGTAACCTATACCACAGCAAGGGGTGCATGCACCACCTTACCCAGGCTGCAGTAGCAGACCTGTGGTGTCAGTTTGGATGGCCTACCAGGGGTGGCATAATATATGCTGCAGCCCCTGGCAGGCCTCTGAGGTACCTATGCCCTTGGTACATAGTATACCATATACTAGGGACTTACAAGGGCACTCCAGATCCCAATCAGAGATGTGCCTAAGGCACATGGAGACCCTTTTAAAGAGGAAACAGCTAGGCTGGGGTTCTGAATAGCAGGGCCCCAGCCAGCCTAATGTCGAAAACCAGTGAAGTATCAGCAAAAAGTGGGGGTACCCCTGTGAAGCAGATCCTACTCTCCTACACTCCAGAAGCTAAAATGAGAGCATATTTTCTGTAAATTCACATTATCTTTCTCACTCATGTGAGAATGAAGTCTGACATTCTCAGTAAAACATGTACATCCAACAAGGGCAGAGACTGTCAGTTGATTCCTTTGTGTTCTACTGCAGCTTCCCAGAGTGTTCTAAAGAACAACTAGAGTGCTAACAGCCTTACTTATGACAAAAGTATGGCACACCTGAAGCCATCTTGATTGGAATAAACTGGTAACACTTAAAACATTTAATTTAAAAAGGAACAAAATGATGGGGTTCATTTTGTCATAGAAATTATGGTTAGTGCTGTAGAAAGAAAAATTAGGACATGTTTCAAGTGTGATCTCAAATATCTTCCTGTTATATTTCAACAGGAGCAGCCTGCCAGTTGATGCCTTTGTGTTCTACTGCAGCTTCCCAGAGTGTTCTAAAGAACAACTAGAGTGCTAACAGCCTTACTTATGACAAAAGTATGGCACACCTGAAGCCATCTTGATTGGAATAAACTGGTAACACTTAAAACATTTAATTTAAAAAGGAACAAAATGATGGGGTTCATTTTGTCATAGAAATTATGGTTAGTGCTGTAGAAAGAAAAATTAGGACATATTTCAAGTGTGATCTCAAATATCTTCCTGTTATATTTCAACAGGAGCAGCCTGCCAGTTGATGCCTTTGTGTTCTACTGCAGCTTCCCAGAGTGTTCTAAAGAACAACTAGAGCGCTAACAGCCTTACTTATGACAAAAGTATGGCACACCTGAAGCCATCTTGATTGGAATAAACCGGTAACACTTAAAACATTTAATTTAAAAAGGAACAAAATGAGGGGTTCTTTTTTAAATAGAAATTATGGTTAGTGCTGCAGAAAGAAAAATTAGGGCATGTTTTAAGTGAGATCTCAAATCCTCTTCTATTTCATTAGAAAATTCTGACATGCAGACTGAAACAATCACTTTCAATACCAGCAGCAGACTACCAGTTAACCCCTTCTGTGCTCATGACGAGCTCAGCTCGTCATGCTGCGCAGTGCTCGTGTGCGCATGACGAGCTGAGCTCGTCATGAACCCGCCCACTCAATGAAACGCCCCGCACAGGGCGAAAATCGGCCGCGCACCGAAGGGGTTAACTTCCTGGTGAGCAGTAGCTTTACTCCAGTGATCTAATGAGCAACTAGAGTGCTAACATTCTGAATTTATGGCAGATGTGAGACACATCTGAATGCCTTCTTGATGGAATCAAAGTAAAAAACTGAAAGCATTTCCTACTGAGGAGACTGCAGTAAATGAAGAAATTAGGAAACTTCATAACAAAGAAGTCTTCCAAGATGGCCACCAGTGAAAAAAGAGCCCAAATGTAGCACAAATATTACCCAGATGTAGCCCACATATAGCCCAATGACAAAAGTGTGCAAAACACTTTTTATTTTTAGTTTTTTTGTAGTTTTGTGTAGTGCAGACTGGTCAGGTATTGGAGCATTGCATCTTAAAACATGACCCCCTACACTACAAAAACACCACTGCACTACCTTAAACCCTAAAACACTACCCCCAGCACGACCCCCTACACTACACAAGCACCACTGCACTATCCTAAACCCTAAAACACTACCCCCAGCACGACCCCTACACTACCCAAACACCACTGCACTAACCTAAATCCTAAAACACTACCCCCAGCATGACCCCCTACACTACCCAAACACCACTGCACTACCCTAAAACATGACCCCCTACACTACACAAACACCACTGCACTACCCTAAACCCTAAAACACTACCCCCAGCACGACCCCCTACACTACACAAGCACCACTGCACTACCCTAAACCCTAAAACACTACCCCCAGCACAACCCCCTACACTACACAAACACCACTGCACTACCCTAAACCCTAAAACACTACCCCCAGCACGACCCTCTACACTACCCAAACACCACTGCACTAACCTAAATCCTAAAACACTACCCCCAGCATGACCCCCTACACTACCCAAACACCACTGCACTACCCTAAAACATGACCCCCTACACTACACAAACACCACTGCACTACCCTAAACTCTAAAACACTACCTCCAGCACGACCCCTACACTACACAAGCACCACTGCACTACCCTAAACCCTAAAACACTACCCCCAGCACGACCCCCTACACTGCCCGAACACCACTGCACTGCCCTAAACCCTGAAACACCACCCCTTCACGACCCCCTACACTGCCCGAACACCACTGCACTGCCCTAAACCCTGAAACATCACCCCCAGCACAACCCCCTACACTGCCTGAGCACCATTGCTCTGCCCTAAACCCTGAAACACCAGCCCCAGCACGACCCCCTACACTGCCCGAACACCACTGCACTGCCCTAAACCTTGAAACACCAGCCCCAGCACGACCCCCTACACTGCCCGAACACCACTGCACTGCCCTAAACCCTGAAACACCAGCCCCAGCAAGACCCCTTACACTGCCCGAACACCACTGCACTGCCCTAAACCCTGAAACACCAGCCCCAGCACGACCCCCTACACTGCCCGAACACCACTGCACTGCCCTAAACCCTGAAACACCAGCCCCAGCACCACCCCCTACACTGCCCGAACACCACTGCACTGCCCTAAACCCTGAAACACCAGCCCCAGCACCACCCCCTACAATGCCCGAACACCACTGTACTTCCCTAAACCCTGAAACACCACCCCCTGCACCGCCCCCTACACTGCCCGAACACCACTGCACTGCCCTAAACCCTAAAACACCACCCCCTGCACGACCCCCTACACTGCCCGAACACCACTGCACTGCCCTAAACCCTGAAACACCACCCCCTGCACCACCCTTACACTGCCCGAACACCACTGCACTGCCCCAAACCCTGAAACACCACCCCCAGCATGACCCCCTACACTGCCCGAACACCACTGCCCTAAACCCTAAAACACCACCCCTGCACGACCCCCTACACTGCCCGAACACCACTGCACTGCCCTAAACCCTGAAACACCACCCCCTGCACGACCCCCTACACTGCCTGAACACCACTGCACTACCCTAAACCCTAAAATACTCCCCCCAGCACGACCCCCTACACTACCCGAACACGACTGCACTGCCCTAAACCCTAAAACACTCCCCCAGCACGACCCCCTACACTACCCAAACACCACTGCACTACCCTAAACCCTAAAACACTAACCCCAGCACGACCCCCTACACTACCCAAACACCACTGTACTACCCTAAACCCTAAAACACTCCCCCAGGACGACTCCCTACACTACCCAAACACCACTGCACTACCCTAAACCCTAAATCTACCCCCAGCATGACCCCCTACACTACACAAACACCACTGCACTACCCTAAACCCTAAATCTACCCCCAGCATGACCCCCTACACTACACAAACACCACTGCACTACCCTAAACCCTAAATCTAACCCCAGCATGACCCCCTACACTACACAAACACCACTGCACTACCCTAAACCCTAAAACACTACCCCCAGCACGACCCTCTTCACTACCTAAACACAACTGCACAATTTGTTACAGGCGTTGCAACGCAGGCCTGTGGTGCTTACTGGAAGTACCTGGTGGGCTGGTTGGGCCCCAGGGACTCTCAGGATTCAAGGTGACCTAATCCCCCAACTTAAAATGCACCATGGGGCGCGTTTGTACAGTGGTGAAGGGAGGGGGCGGGGCCTCAGGTGACATGTGCGCAAACACGCCCTGTGGTGCGTTTTAAGTTGGGGAGTTAATTCCCTTTGAATCCTGGGGGCCAACTAGCCCACCAGGTACCTTCAGTAAGCACAACAGAGTTGCGTTGCAGAGAGGTGAAAAAAGGTGCGTGGCCTCGGAACGCCTCTCTGCAACTCAGCTCTGTGGTCCTAACTGTAGGTACCTGGGGATCTAGTTGGGCCCCAGGGACCCTCAGGATTCAAGGGGACTTAATCCCGCAACTTAAAACGCGCCATGGGGCGCGTTTGCACACATGTCACCTCAGGCCCCCCCTCCCTTCACCACTGTGCAAACGCGCACTGGCTCTGGTTAGTCAGAGTCAGTTACCACCAGTACCCGTCTGAAAAAGTTGTGGGCACAGGATGATTTTGCAACAAGGCCTCTTTCTGCTCCTCTGTTGGTTCTTTCTGCACATCTTTTGCTTCTTTCTGTGCGTTTTTTCTTCTTTCTTCACATGTCCTACCTCTGTTGGCATAGTTAGAAACTAGCATTTAAAAAACCTTTGAAATTCACTTAAAAAATCATAGGTTTCAGGCACGTTATAGTTAGAAATTAGCATTTAAAAAACCTTCGAAATTCACTGAAAAAACCATAGGTTTCAGGCACGTTATAGTTAGAAATTAGCATTTAAAAAACCTTTGAAATTCACTGAAAAACCATAGGTTTCAGGCACGTTATAGTTAGAAATTAGCATTTAAAAAACCTTTGAAATTCACTGAAAAAACCATAGGTTTCAGACACGTTATAGTTAGAAATTAGCATTTAAAAAACCTTTGAAATTCACTGAAAAAACCATAGGTTTTAGGGACAGTTATAGTTAGTTGGACATTGCACTCGTACAAAACCCGTGAAATTCCCCTGTTATAGTTAGTTCAGCTAACTATAACTCGCGCCCCGCAATGCACTGCTGATGACGTCACATATTACATCACTCATGACATGGTCAGTGACATCACTGATGACATCACTGATGACATCTCAAATGACATCACTGATGACATCATCCATGTGATAATTTCATGCATCTTCTCACACCCTAATATAACTTTTGATACACCCACTCTAAATTACAGACTGCCATTCTCAAAACCATAGACACTCCAACACCAAAAACTACATACCCACTCACTGATTCTTAGGTCTACACACACATCCACTCACTCACCTGTACAGTCACTCATACTTACAGTCACTCAGTACAGGACTATCATATGCACTCATACACCTATATAAACACTCACACACCGCCACTCATCCATAGAAGTACTCACACACCTAGTCAGTCATGCAAAAAATTAATCACACACCCATTTACTCACCTATACTGTTATACACACACCAGCTCACTTACTCATACAAATACTAGCACATTCTTACGCTCTTATACAATAACTGATACAAGCACACACGCATCCATACAGCCACTCTCACAATAACACACTCTCACTTAGAGCCATTTAAATACTCTAACACACATATATACTGCCTTTTACATATGTAGTTACTTGCACATGTACCACTGAGATATACATTCACTCACTAACACACCCATACACACACTCACCCACCCAAGCAGTCCATCACAGATGCACTCTTGAAATCATGCACCCAGTGAATCACCCACTCACACATCTATGTATAGAGTCACACACACCCCACCCACACAAACACTCAGGCAGCCATACAGATACTCAGAGAACCAATCAATAACCCATATAGACACTCATGTAGCTATTCGCAAATCCATGCATCCACTTACACACCAACAAACAGACGGATACAGACATTCACACAGTTTAGTCACTAACCCATGCATTCAGTAAGATACGTTTAATCACTCACTTGTAGAGTCAGTCACTCACGTACTAAATCATCCATTCAGACACTTATACACCCACTCATTCTTCAATACGCCTTTCCCTATATATATTAAACATATTTAAACTTTACAGAAACACACAGTCACTGGATGATGTCATCAGTGATGTCATCAGTGATGTCATTTGAGATGTCATCAGTGATGTCATCAGTGATGTCACTGACCATGTCATGAGTGATGTAATATGTGACGTCATCAGCAGTGCATTGCGGGGCGCGAGTTATAGTTAGCTGAACTAACTATAACAGGGGAATTTCACGGGTTTTGTACGAGTGCAATGTCCAACTAACTATAACTGTCCCTAAAACCTATGGTTTTTTCAGTGAATTTCAAAGGTTTTTTAAATGCTAATTTCTAACTATAACGTGTCTGAAACCTATGGTTTTTTCAGTGAATATATATATATATATATATATATATATATATATATACATATATATATATATATATATATATATATATATATATATATATATATATATCAACGCCACTGCGCTCTACCCTTGCTGGTATTCTAGCCCTAACAGGAGCACGGACCACAGTTTAGTGCTGGTAAGATGTTTTATTCCGCTCTCAAAGCAAACAGCATGACGCGTTTCGACCCAGGAGGGCCTTGATCACATGACATGCCTCACAGTCAGAGGTTAGCTTTTAAACCATTATTTTGCATTTTTTTCAAATTTTTTTCACCATCTATTTAAAGTGACATGAGCAATATTGTTCGTAAGGAGACAAACATAGACATTGAAAACATACTAATCCCATAGGTCGGTTTCGGTTACAGTGACATCCAGGTTTAAATACCTTTAAAAAAATTCATTTGATAATATATATAAATCAACCGTAAAACCTTTACAAAATACATATGATAATATAAGCACATTTAAAACTTTATATTGGTGTTTGACATCCAGCAACAATAGATACTGACAACATACTGTCTGTTGACATTGGTAGGTCTTGGTTAAAATTAGCGTCCCGGTATGAATACCTTAAAATTCCTGTTGAGAATTTAAGACTGTAAAACCATATATATATATATATATATATATATGTGTGCTCAAAACAAAGTGTTCGTGGCAGAATGGCCAGTTGGCGGAGCATGCCGACAATTAAATCCAAATACAACAGCATGCAGACGGCGTTCATATAGGGCTTCGACTTGCCAAACAAAAGTTTATTGTGCAAAACAATGATGCATTTCCACTGTGAAGTGGCCGTGATTACATGACTGCCCTGAAGGGACCAACCCATTAAGAAGTGAACCAACTTAAATGACTGTGTCATGTGTCTGGGGTATGTGGGGTTGGTGCTAGGTGGCAGATATGAAGTAAGGCATTTAATGATTGTTTAAGATATTCGTAAGTATGGAACTGACCCGGGTGAAGATTTGTAGTCCACCATAAGGGTTTTGAAATCTAGTAGTAACAAACAAATCACCCAGTTTGGAGAGGCCCACAGCAAGCCACTGATAAAGCGGCCCTGAGCGAACACGTTCTATGAGAGTGAGGAGGCCTAACAAGGTAGTGCAGGAGCATACATTTTCTTTATGTTAGTGAGTTTATGGGTTCTAGTAAGGCAAGAGAATGTGTGTAATAATGCCGGATGGCATTGGTAGAATGGTCAGTAGGAAACAATGAATAGTGCAGTAAGCCCTCCTTAAAGTCTTTACGGGTAAATCCTGTCTTATGCCAGGGGTGGCCAGAAAGCCAGAGAGCCGCCCCTTGGAGCTGTGCAGCGGAATATCAGCATCCTAAGTCCAGAGGGGCGAATCCACCCTCAGTCACAGGATGCTTTAGAGTGGAAAGACCTAACCGGCAGTGCCCCAGCCCCCAAATCAGACGTGGGACATGTCTGGAGAAGGAACGAGGCATGAGCAGAGAAATGTTTGCAAAATAATACAATAACCAGAGTAGCACCACTATCTTTACTGGTGCCAGGCAGTCCATTACTGAAAGCGGAAGAGAAGAACAAAAAGCAAACTGGACCCAGATTTCCATCCTGCAAATCAGTGAGGGAATAGTAGATATTAATCGTTAGGTATCAAAAGCTAACTGATTCCCAGTACAAGCTGGGGTCTAATTGTACATAAAGGGGGAAACACTACCATATATTGAAGAAATTCTTCTTACATTTTAAGATCTTTATAATGTTCTTACATTTTGCTTGTGTAATATACATCCCAAATATTTTAGAGATTATGCATGTACTCTGGAACTTAAGGATGAGCCAGATCACTGAACAGAACACTGAAAAGGCATGAGCAGAGTTGGCAATTGCTCAGATCACAACCTTCCAAAAGGGTCTGGTACATTCTTACCCTTCACAAGCTGAGACAACTCCCCAGGTATGCAATACTTTCTGATACTCATGACGGGCCCATCTTGTATGATTTTAGGATTTGTCCCACCTTGTTCTTCTCTTCTTTATTCGTCTGTTTCTGACCAATAATCAGTTGCTGTGGATCTCCCATCTGATCTTGATTTCATTGTGCTCTTTAATTCTTTTTGATTGGTAGATCGGGCTTCCAGTTCTGAGATAAATGAAGAGTCCTGGATGCAAACTCTAGTGCTGTGAGACTACAGACAAGTTTTAGGTACTTCATATCCTGACATTAGGTGTGAGACTGTCGCCCACACCATCTGCAATGCCTCACTAAATTTTTTTAGGTTTAAAGTCCACTGGAGGTTGAGGTGAACCAGATGTTTTAGTTCAACATGTCTAAACTAGCAGAAGGTCCATTACCTTAATGTTTCTGAAAATGTTTGCCATAGGTTTTAAAATGTTTAGAAATATAATCACATTTTTTCGGTTGCTTTCTCTTCAAGAAAGATTGGGTAAATTTGGGTAGAGCAGATGCCTTTTACACCATGCTCTCGGGTATTAAATTACTATTGAACAAGGACATACTATGCCACCTGAATGTAGTATCCCTAGAGGTAATCACATAAAGATCATAGTGAATAACTAATACTATGTAGAAAATATTAAATAAATGCACAGATAAAGTAGTGGGGGTGTGGCCTCTCCTCAGATGTGCCCATAAAACTGACCATTTTGTCCTGAATTGTTGTCCTGAATTTTGACCCTTGGTCCTGAATTTGTTTACAGTCCTGTCCACAAGTTGCTTCCATGCCAGGTGGTCACCCTATGTGTGGCCTGTCGGCTTTTGGAGGTTGAGATTTGGAAGTCGGTGTTTGCTGGGACTCTGTACTGTAATTGCGTAATTTAGCCCCCTTTGGAAGCCAGCAAACTGATACCAAAATTGAAGGACTGATATACTGGTGGAGACACAATGGAAAATCTCCATTGGCTTCTTCTTTCCAATTAATATCAAAACATTTTAAATAATCTGAATAAGAGAATGAGAAAGTCCTTCTCAGTGTACATAAAAACAATGAGTGACTCCTCTGCTATTTTAGAGACTTTGTTCACCAGCTAGGCTCATTCAGACCCTGAAATTGATCTTTCTTGTTGTTTAGTGGAATGGATGCCACCTCGATTCTCCTCTGTGTTTCTCTTGAAAGTGAAAATAAGCCTTTAGGACCAAAGATATGGCTGGTAGCATACCTTTGCCAACAAGTCATAACTTTTATACCCTCTAAACGAATCCTGGGAATGCCCCTTGCTTTTACATAGTGAATTTTACTGGCTATTCAATACGGGTGGGCAAATCTACTGAAATGTCTATGGTAAACTTGCTAACAATAATGTAAAAAAACTTTCAGGTGATTTTGGAAGTTCTTGATCTTGCCAATATGCAGCAAGACAAACAAATTAAACTGCTTGAAACAATCATAAATGCAATGCTTCTTTCTAAGGAAGGTGGAAACCCAAGGGATAGGGTTTTGGTTGATAATAACACTATAACCAATCAACATAAGTATGTTTCACATTGTTCTATGCTTGTACACAAGTTAGGGGAGAGATACAGAAAGATCAAGGCACTGAGACTGACACTCATACAAGTTCTTTACCAAAGCAACCAAGGAAATATGGTCTAAATGCAATCAGCATAGTAAAGAAACAAATAAATAAAGTGAAAAGAGCCACCTTGTTAGGGGGGGAGTGTCAATGCCATTAAATTTGAATTTAATCCCAACGGACTGCCTCTGGGAAACCAAAAATATATCTTTCCACTATTGTCAATCATCTGTGACTAAATCTAGAGAACCGAGAGTGACAATGTATGTCCATCAGGATTCTAGGGGGTGACGCTCTTAAATGCCACCTACAATTCCTTCCTCTCGAAATTAGGCTTCTGACACCATACTGTCTTTGACAGAGATATGGTGGATCCAGTGCTCTTTTTTATAGCCTAGAATTTACGTTACACTCCAAAATGTTCAGTTGGAATATGATAATGATTTACCAATGTCTATATTAAGATGAAGATCCAATGTTGCCAATAATAAGGATCAATCTAGTAACCTAAGGGCTTGACTTTAGGAATCAGAGTGCCCCACTTTAGATGTTAAGCTTGTTAAGAACATTCATGGCATTACAATATTATCAAATACTACATTGATTAAACAGGCTTTGGAAAACATTTCTATTTTGCTACACCAGGAGATCTGATTGCAGGCATGCGTAGAGTTAAAAGTGTTTTCAATCTTGACAAAATAATTTAATATTATGGGTGATGGACGACCCTCAGGTGATCTGATGACCCTGGATTCCTCTTCATTTGCAAGGGATGTAACTTTTCTAGATACTGCCCGTGATTCGATTTTAGCTTTTGTAGTCATTTTCGACGTCCTTTAGGTCGCAAGCAAATTTTATCAAATAATTAATTTTCAGAAATTTTTATATAACATCAAATGCAATAATGTATGAATTTAAACTACAGATAATGGATGAAGACTTGACAGGTTTATGGTGTAATTACCCCAATGTGAGAATTATTTTAGAGTGTGTCAGAAAATGCCTTTTTGTATGATTATTCTCATTTATTATTTGGACTGATGCTGCTGTTCTTTTTGACTCGGTGCCCTATGACTCCACCAACCAAGCCCAGTTTGTATGTTTTACCCTCTAAAACATGTGTAAATTGACTATACTCCTAATTGGCAAATTTAACTTTTCGATAAATCTCTGGTAGGTGGTGCAGAATATTTTCAGGGCCTGTGAGTTGAATGTCAATAGGTGGCTGCAGCACCCGTTGTGCCACCCACTACAGTGACAATGCAAACATGACTGCAGGCCTACCATTGTAGCCTGGCTGTGCAGTTTTCAAACTTCTAATTAGACCTGTCAAAATAACCTCTTTTGACAGACTTAAAGCTCCCTATCAAAAATTTGTGTCACCCCTAAGTCGGCCTTACTGACAATAAGGCTGGGCGCATGATATTTGAAAGTAGGATATGCAAATCATCCTTACAGTGAAAAGGCCAACAAAGCTATTTTCACTGAAGCAGAGTTGGGTGCTCCAGGGGAAAGTATTGGGATATAATATTAAATGTATTAATGTTATATTCAGCTAGGGCTCTTCTACATATTTCCAATTCAAAGTGACATCAGATTTGTAATAAATATTTGGAAAAGGTCCCTTTAGAAAGTTAATTTTTCCCTGCCTAAGCCACTGGACACCCATTTGTATTAGCTCCAGCTGTCACAAAGGAGAAAGGTAGCCCCATTGATGAGGTTTGAACTTGCTGCCAGAGCTGAAGCAAAGTCATTGGGTATAGGGAGGTGTTCCGTTCCTCTGGCAGGATGGCTATCTGGGGTGTGACCAGGAACATGATTAACTTCAATTTGACCTACCATGACACAAGCAAATGGTAGCTGACACCTCTTAGGGACTTTCTTTGTTCCCCTCAGTCAGGCAGTCACCAATCTCAGTGGGAGAGGAGCTGCCCTCATAACTGTTCTGTAGTGACCATGGAGGAGGACTTGCTCTTTTACCTGGCCACACCCCTGGGAGGGGCACACAGGTTCTGCACAAGAAAAAAGAGTTTCACCATCTTGGATTTAGGCAGAGAGGGTGCTGTGGGATTATTTGTTAAAGGGCATAGAGAAACTGCTGCAAATATGGGTAAGGGTACCCCAGGGAACTTTTTCCTTATCAGTTAGGGAGGGTCCAGAAGTCACCCCCACCAACAGACTAGTTTCAGGCAATAATGTGGCACCCGCAGGCACGCTCTTGAGAGCATTACAGGAGCTGTAGAAGGCAGAAGAAGGACTGCACCTGCTTCTGTGATATGTGAGGAGAACCCTAAGGGCTGGGGCTGCTCCCACTTGTACCCAGGACAAAGAAGTGGCCTCCAAGTGTCAATTGTCTCATCTCTAATCATGCTACTGGGACACAAAAGCTGCCTGAAGGCCGCTGTCCTAGATAGGCCTAGCTGACAGTTTCCACTGGAGCTGCCCTGGACCATGCTTTTCGCTTCTGTTGGAGTGAGTAATAACCCCGAGTGATGTTCCGGAGTGCCTGAAACCCTTGGCTAGTGTTAGAGTGTACTCTTCCAGCTGAACCCTTAACCCTGTGACTTTTCAAGACAATTTTGCCTGGAGACCAAACAGAAGAATGAAAGTGGCTTGCTGTTGAGTCAAAAATTCAGGTTGCTCCCTCTCAGAGCTTTTCTGCAGCACCAAATCCATTTCAGTGGTACGTCAAGGTATCTGGCTTCATGGAGCCCTGGTCGGCTATAACTTTCAGCCTTACCCCACCGGAGAACTCTGAGCTTAAAAAAAGTGATTAAAAATCATCACCAGGTGAAGGCTCCAAAATTGTTTGGCTGGCAAGGGACCATCCTTGGGCATGAACTTTGAATTTCTCCCACTCTGATATTTCCTGGCAAACGTCAGTGACTTTACCAGTACCTCGTTCAATGGCTACCAAGCCTTGGGAAACCGATGTTGGCCACACCCTGCTGTCTTGCCCCGCTGAGGAATTTGAACTTCCGTTCAGAGTCTAAGGGCTGATTTAGCTCTTGGTGGATCTGGTTGCACTGTCACTTTTTCGACTGTGTCACCGCCCGCCTACTTGGCGGTCCACCCACTCTAATTAGATGTTAGCGGATCCCCGGACTAAAGACCATCCAAGTTTCGCCAACTCCGCCAGATATTTTCACCCATGTTGATGGTGTTATAGATGGAAGCAGCTCTCGGCAGGAGTCCAGCCAAGCTCTCGGTAGGAGTCCAGCCAAGAGTACCACCTGGCCAATCACGATGTGTTTTCCATTGAGGAAACTGTGGCAGGAATACGTCCTACTTTGAGTTGGTGGAATCGAAGGAAATGAGGTAGAAACTTACCTTTTTTCTGTTTCCCACTTCCGTTTCTGTCCCCATTGTCTGAATCCCATTGTTCAGGTCCTCCCTTTGCTGCTACTTCATGACCACAATGCTAATCAAATCCGTTGTCACTGGGGTCTAAGGTAAGCTTCTTTTACACTTGTCTTGCTATGAATAGTGTGTTGACAATTGCTTTAGTCTTGTGTATTTTTACATTGCTCTTACGTGCATTTTTTTAATATGTAATGCATTAGTGTACATTTGACAACTTATCAACACACCTGTATTGACACTTAATGTGGGTGTACATTCAATGGTGTGTGTGTGTTGTTTGTGTGCTTTGCAATAATTAAAAAAAAGGGGCACAACACATTATCTACATATATTTTACAAACAAACGCAACAAATATGTGTATTGACACATAAATCAGAAGTTCTTACCAGTCTCCACTCCACCAGAGACTCACTCCATCAGCAAACTGCCGCCTGGACAACACCAGCACAATGAGGACATCTAAGTAGGCTCGGTGCAAAGCCGTTGACCTGACGCGACGGAGTACTGTTAGCCAGCAGAGGAATCCACTGCCTCGATAACGATGGGAAACACTCTGTCAATGCAGACAACGGTTCAGCCAGCCCACATCTAAATACGATGGGCGGGATACCATCAGATAGGTGGAGTACGTGGACACTCTGCCATGGATGGACGACGGGAGTCCCGCCAAGATCTAAATCAGGTCCTAAGTCAGAAGATAAAACTGCTGACCGTGAGTTACCTGGTCTCTGTACATGGCTTGGGCTCCATCAGAGTCGGCATTCACTCCCGATGGTCAAGCACAACCAGATGACCATGGTTGGTGCCTAATGCTTTTGGTTCTATTTTTATTTAAAACTTTAAAATAGGGTTCCTCTTACTATACTTTTGTCATTTAGTGGAATTTTGTTCATTAAAATATCCTCTATTTTTGTAAAATGCAGTGGGATTTTTTTGTGTTGTGTTTTAACTTTTCCCAATTAAAAGGTTTATGGCATTTTGTTATAAAATTAGTGCTCATCCAGCCATACACCTATTATTTAGGCTATTAAACTATTGTTTGAAGATATCTTAATCTACATAGAAAGACTACAGGCAGCCCTTATTCCTACTTGCAAAGGATTAGATTCTTCATTTCTAAGCAGAACTTCCTAGCTCACCCTTGATCTTGAGTGGTATGACTCCTAAATCAAGAAGGCAGTTAAATGACTCAACTCTAACCTAGCCCAAAAAATAAATAGCCCTGGCTGGTTTGATGGAGAGTGCACTTTAGTATATGGAAACTAAACCCTATGTATTTACATTTATCTAAAGAGAGATCAGCTTTGGTTCATAGTAATTCTTAAGAAACCAAAAGTAGGTACTGTGGGAAGTTGGCCTGGTATATGATATCCACTAATTAAAGTGGGCACCTTGCACCAGTCCAAACAACCCTGATGGTGATTTAAGAGGTCAAAGATAACCTTAGAAAGCTATCCAAGTGGTAGCTGTGGAGAGCAGCCTTCAGGCTTAGTCTTGAAGGAATGTTAAGCAGCCTGTTTTACCAGAATGCAATCTTATTGTGTTGTTTAAATGAAAGGAGAACCACACAATAGTTATAAGAATAAATATTTATTATTATAACACACCTTAAATACCTCACAGTATCTGCTACACGCAGATAAACACAAAGCACACAATACTGTAGCACAGAAACAATCGTAAGTAGCACTAATAGACAGTGGGCTCCTGGGGGAGACCGAACCATATACTAAAATAGTGGTATAAGAACCATGACTCGAGTCGAAACAGTGCCTAGAGGATGTAGAAATGCTGGGACCCCAAGGAACCACCCAAGGTGAGTAAGTAGGGACCCCATGGAGGACGGGTGCAGTGTGAGAACACGACCACGTGCTACGTGCAATTCAATGGGAGAGTCGCGGTTGTAGTTTTAAAGTTTAAGGACACTTCCCAGTGGATTACAAGGAAACCTTTTGGAACATAGAAGGTTGGAGAGATGGAAGGAACCTGAAGGCAGAGGGGACAGAGTCTGGGTCACTCAGGAGTGACCAGGGGCTCTGTAGACGAATGACCACCGATGTCGGGTGCTTCAGGTGTGAAGATGGAGACCTTGACTCTACAGCTGCAGGGACCAGGAGACGTCAAGGACAACCAGGAGCTGGATACAAGCTGTCCCACAAAGAATGTCGAGTGCTGAGGGGTCGTTGTCGGGTGGGAGCATCAACAAGCCTTGGCAGCTGCAACCCACGAAGAAGGCGAAAGAAGGCTACGGTCTGGCCCAGCAAGGACCAGAGGACTTACCACAGCAAGTGGAGTCAGGGCAGGCCTGGAGCAACCAGGGGAGCCCAAGAAAAGCAGTGTTGTCCCTCAAGTGGACCCAAAGGCCGAAGGCACAGGAGTCGCGAGGGGACCTCTAGCAGTTTCACAAAGTCACAGCTTGCAGGGCTAAGAGTGCGAGGAGGCCAAAGTCCTTTGTACAAAATGTGCGCAGGGGTTGGGGCTATCGATAGCCCAATGCACTTAATTGGGAAATGCCAACAAGCATATGCACACGGTGCACATGGTTTCGGGTTATGCGGTCCCCACGAGGGATACAGGCCTCAAACTCAGTGAGAGGGCAGCTCGACCTCAAGGAACATAGGAACCCACCTCCTGTTTTGGAGCCTTCGGAGTCCGCAGGAGCTCAGGATCAGCAGACCGGTCAGTTGCGTTACGGTGCCTGCAAACGCAACGGAGTGACTCCTTCACCCCAAGGGAGATACTTCAGTTGTCCTTGATGCTCCACAGGTCCTGCACGGAGCCTGTATGGTGCACGGGCACAGACGATGCTTTGGACGGAAAGGGAGATGAAGTCGGGACCAGTCAAAGTCCAGCGAAGTCCAGAGTGTCCAGACGGTCAAAGGTAAGTGGTTTCTTGATCAGAATCTTGTCCACGTCGAATCTAGGGTCCGACAGCCAGGTAAACCCTTTTGTACCCACGGGAGAGGGTTGGATGTATTCAGGGGACCCTCCCAGGGGAGGGTCAGGACAGGGGGGAGGTTACTCCCATGTCCTTTGTCCAGTTTCATGCCAGAGCAGGAGCCACCGGCTCCCAGGACTGGTTTGAACTGGACTATGCACAGGGACACCAAATGTGCCCCTCGTGCAGACTTTCAGGCACTTTGGCAGTCCACCCACCCAGCTCCAATACACTAAATCCTGTCTGGGAGGCGGTGACACCTCCCAGTGACAGGATGCCTATTGTGCTGCCTTCCTCTGCTCGAGCTTGGATCAGCAGCAGGAGGTGAGAAATGTGTCTCTGGTCGGCAGTAACCATTTTGTGCTGTCCAGGTCGAGAAGGCTGGTACCGGGAAGACCAGGGACCCCACGAAGCTTGCTTCTAAAGGGTGGAATTTTATGGTGTGGAGGTATGATTCCAAGGTGTTTGATACCAAACACGACATGGTTTGTTGCAGCCGTTTTCGAGATAGCATTTTACGCGAGCATATAATGCACCTCTACCTATATTTCTGGCTGCGTCACCGACAACCCGGGAGAATGGTCACCAAAGGCTGCAGGGGTTCTCTGCTCAGGCAGGGGCACCCTCTCACATAAAATCCAGCACCCTGCCTTCAGGATTGTCAAGGCCTGCTATAGGGGTGACTTATAGGTTTTAAGTGTAGTGACCTATAGATATAGTAAACCTATATCTAAAGTAAGTGGTGCATGCACCATCTTACACAGGCTGCAATGGCAGGCCTGTAGTTCCATTTTGCCTGGCCTCTCATGGGTGGCATAATACATGCTTCAGCCCATGGGAGACCTCTGGGGTACCTATGCCCTGGGTACATGTGTACCATATACTAGGGACTGATAAGGGTACCCCAGTATCCAATATGGAGTGTCCCTAAGTACATGACATAACATTTTAGGGAGAAAGCAGATAGACTGGGGTCCTGATTACCAAGATCCTAGTCAGACTAGTCAAAAACAGTGTAACATCAAGCAAAAAGTGGGGGTAACCATAAGAAGCAGATCCCACACAACCACCCCCCCCCAAACGAAAGGAGATGAGACTAACCTTGCCCAGTTGAGTCTTCATTTTCTAAGTTGCAATATCTGGAGCGTCCATCTGCATAGGCATGGTTACTCCCAGGTCTATGTTCCACTGTATAGTCCATCCCCTGTAGGGAAATGGACCACCTCAAAAGTTTGGGTTTTTACCCTTCATCTGTTTTAGCCATAAGAGGGGCTTATGGTCTGTCTGAACAATGAAGTGAGTGCCAAACAAGTATGGCCTCAGCTTCTTCAGAGCCCAAACCACAGCAAAGGCTTCCCTCTCAATGGCTGACCAACGTTTCTCTCTGGGGGTCAACCTTCTGCTAATAAAAACTACTGCATTGAATGAATCTTTATTGTTTAAGTCAATTAAAACCATAACAATATTTCGATAAAACCAAACATGTTGTAAAAATATAATATACATGTTAAAATCATTGGTTACCAGTAGTATGTTTACAGTTGAGAGAGTCATGCCAGGACAATGTATCACCAATGTAATATACATATTAAAAGCTGATGGTCAGCAAAGATACGTTTACAGGCAGGCGAGATAATATTTAGACAAGTGTATCAAGGGTTTTTCCTCTTTTTTGATGAAGTGCTGTTGTGCTTGTTAAGATACTAGTTCAGATTAATTTCTTGTATAAAAGTAAAAATGTTATCAGATTACAGTTAAGTTGCGGGTCGTTTGGGTCAAGACACTTTAGTATGGCAGATCTGCAGGTGCGAATGCCCCTAACGTTAAAAGGATTTTTTAACAATAAAAGCTGATTTGATTTTAAAACGGGACATATGCAGATTAATTGAACAAAGTCCTGCTTCGGTGCACCGCATAGAGTACAAGACGGCGGGCCATTGTATTTCCAGGTTGGTTGATCAGCATTAGTCGGTAGTGACCCAAGGCGTATTGCTAGCAGTTTCCTTTTAAGTGTATGGAGTATGTTGTACTCAGGTATGCCGCAGGTTGTAAAATCAAATATGATTGCAGTACCATCCACGCGTGAGAACGCTTACTGAATATATTTTTATCTTCCATTAGCGAATGCCTTTTTTCTACTTTATTCAGTGTTTGTCGAAATGTTGTGTACGGTAAGTTCAGTTGCCAAAGATCTGTCACCTTTGCTGAATTTATTGATAGCTGCAGGTACTTGTTGTAGGCTGATCGAGGGTCATTCTCCTGAGCTTTCCAGATGGCACTATTAAGCGGGTTCTGGCGGTTTGACCAGATTTTGTACCATAGTTTTATTGTCACGTACATTCTTGCTAGGTGTTGCTGCAGTAGTCCAAATTCTAGGCGGATCTGTGCTGGGGAAGAATTTCGCGGTAGACCAAAGACTGTTTTGTATGTCTTTATTTGCATTCTCTCAAGGATTGCTGCTTCTTTACCATGTTGAACTTCAGTAGCATAGGCTAAGGTCGGCAGGAGTTTCGCTTTTATGACAGCTAATAATGGTTTAAACGATGGACCGCTTAAACTCTTCGCTATGGTGCAAAAAGCATATATCAAGCCATTTCCTTTCTTGATTAAGTTATCGTTATGTGTTTTAAAATTAAATCGGTTGTCTATATGTAGACCAAGGTATTTGTAGTTTGTGACTCCCTCCAGGTTCATATTGCCTAGCTTAAATTGTTGTTGTGCCTGCAAATGGTGACTTATGGTCATGACTTTTGTTTTTGCTATGTTTATTTCTAATAAGTTTTCCTTTGTAAAGTCGTTCAGTTCATTGATCCCTCTTTGGAGACCTACTTTTGTTTGACTTATCAGAACTATATCGTCTGCATAGGATAGATGTGTTAGTCATAGTGGGCCTAGACGTGGCGGGTGTAAGTTCGCCTGATCCAACTTAGGGGAAAGATCGGCCATAAACAGGTTAAACAGGTGAGGGGCTAAAACGCAGCCTTGTTTCAGACCAGTTTCAGTTTGTATTTTCCTCGTAAGTCTAGTGCCGTCTGCTACTTTAACTTGCATCCACGTATTTGTGTACAGCTGCATTATGGCTCGGAGGATAGGGGCTGGGAGACCCCACTGCCTTAATTTGTTCCATAGGATGCCTCTGATGACTCAGTCAAATGCCGCTTTGAAATCTATAGACGTTTCCACTGTTGTATGGTCTTGTCTTCCATTAAGCCTAGGGCTAGGATGTTAGTGGTTGTGCCCGAGCCCCTGCGAAATCCAGACTGGTTAATAGGAATTATGTTGTTGTTTTCCGACCAATGTATTAGGTCTCTAAGAACTAAAGAGGCGTAATATTTTGCTTCTGAGTCTATTAGCGCGATCATTCTGTAGTTTACTGGTTCTTTCAAGTTACCTCCTTTATATACAGGATTAATAATAGAGCCTCTCCAGCTTTCTGGTAGGATGCCTGAGCTACTTACCTCGTTGTATAAACAAGACAGAGGAGTGGCCCAGAAGTCCGCGTCCGATTTAAAAATCACCTGGGGGATACCGTTTGGACCTGGGGCACCATCCATTCGGCCTGATCTTTTTACTTTATAAACATCGTCTTTTGTGTATTGTGTAGGAGAGTTTTCAGTTATACGGTTTGCAGTTTCTTTAACATTGTGGGATTTTCCTGATGTCTTTCTAATAATATGTGGTGGTTTGGTCTGTCCGGTTCGGCTTCTTGAAATCGAGTTGATAGTATCGGTGCTGAGCCCTCTTGGTATTAGTTCTATTGTTATATTGTCGTCCTTCATTGGTGGATATTTGGTGGTTTTTGTAACTTCATCCCTTTTATATTCCACTTTCCCAAAGGTGTTTGTTAAGTGGTGTATCCAGGCTTTCTCTGTGACACAGGCAGCGTTGATTATTTTTAATGGTCTTGTGAGGTCGTTGACCTGTTCCCAGAAGGCTCTGGCATTTGACAGATTAGCATTAAAAAGGAGTTTAGACCAAAAGTTGTCTGTTTGCGTTTACCTGTCCTCCCAAATTTCCTTTTTGTACTGTTTTTGAGGTATATTATTTTTTCCCAGGTACTATTAGAGACGGTTTTTGCCTTTACTGATTTTACTAGGGCTCTTAGTTCTTTCCTTGTATCCCAAGCTCTTTTCCCCATGAGTTTAAGATGCATCTGCCGTGGTCTTGTGGAGGAGTTTATTGTAGGAACGTCTTTTAGCAGATATATTTGAAAAGTTTTCCAGTGGCCTATCTGGGAGCCCTCCATGGGATAGTGTTTTGTTATCAGCTCCTTTGCTTTAATGACTATTTCAGGGAGAGTGTTGGTCGACCATCTTATACGCTTTAGATTGATTGTTGATATTTGTCCTACCGATGGAGGGGCTATCATGAGCTACTGGTTGATCCTGACCCTCTGCATTAAGTTGTGACAACACAGCCCACACCCCCAACTCAGATGCATCTGTTTGGACAATGAATTGTTTGGAATAGTCAGGACTTTGCAGAATGGGAGCAGTGCACATGGCCTGCTTGAGATCATCAAATGCCTTCTGACAGCTAACTGTCCACTGAACTTTCTTGGGCATCCTTTTTGATGTAAGATTATTCAAGGGAGTCACTATATACCCATATCCTTTTACAAATCTTCTGTAGTACCCAGTCAGGCCCAAGAAAGCTCTGACCTGAGTCTGGGTAGTGGGAGCAACCCAGTCCTTGATGGTCTGGATTTTGCTCTGCACTGGTTGAACCTGGCCTCCACCCACAAGGTGGCCCAGGTACACAACCTTACCCTGCCCTATCTGGCACTTGGTGTCCTTGATAGTGAGACCTGCTTCCTGCAGAGCCTCCAAAACATTCTTTAGGTGGACCAGGTGATCCTCCCAGGTGGAACTAAAGACAGCTATATCATCAAGATATGCTGAACTATAGGCTTCTAGGCCTGTAAGGACTTTGTTCACCAACCTTTGGAATGTGGCAGGTGCATTCTTCAAACCAAAGGGCATTACAATAAATTGATAATGCCCACTAGGGGTTGAAAATGCTGTTTTTGGTTTGGCCTCCTCAGCTCGTCTGATTTGCCAATATCCAGCAGTGAGGTCAAATGTGCTCAAGAACTTGGCTGAGGCCAAAGTGTCAACGAGTTTATCTGCCCTAGGAATAGGGTGAGCATCAGTCCTAGTGACTGCATTGAGACCCCTGTAGTACACACAAAACCCCATTTCTCTCTTACCACCCTGGGTATGAGGTTTGGGTACCAGGGCCACTGGACTAGCCCAAGGGCTATCAGAGGGTTCAATCACTCCCAATTCCAGCATCTTTTGGACCTCAGTCCTGATGCAATTTTTGACATGGTCAGGCTGCCTGTAAATATTATTTTTAACAGGTAAACTCTCACCTGTGTCCACTTCATGGGTACACCAGGTGGTCTGACTAGGAGTCAAAGAAAACATATGCCTGTATTGATTGAGGACCTTCCTGCAGTCAATCTGCTGTTGCTCAGTGAGACTGCCTGCCAAGGCTACACCATCAACTGAGCCATCATCAGGGTTCTGTGAGAGGAGATCAGGGAGTGGGTCACTCTCTTCCTCCTGTCCCTCATCAGTAGCCATGAGCAAGCCCATGTCTGCCCTGTCCACATAGGGTTTGAGCCTGTTTACATGGAGCACCCTATGGGGGCTCCTGGGAGTTCCAAGGTCCACCAAGTAGGTTACCTCTCCCTTCTGCTCAAGGATAGTATGGGGACCACTCCACTTGTCTTGGAGAGCTGCTGGGGTCACAGGCTCCAACACCCATACTTTCTGTCCTGGCTGATAAACAGTCAGTACAGCCTTTTAGTCATGCCAAGCTTTTTGCAATTCTTGACTTGCCTCATGGTTTTTGCTGGCCTTCTTCATGTACTAAGCCATCCTGGAGCAGAGACCAAGGGGCTCATTACGATGCCGGACGGAAGCCCATCCGTGCTGGTGGCGGAAAACGCTAATTTTCCCGCCCCAGGTGCAGTCATTGCGACCACCAAATTACAATGGTCCCACAGAGGCCATTTACTGTCCGCCGCAGTCTGTCAGGCTCTGCACGTTTTTGCATACGCAAGGGTGGAGGACGGAGCCAATAGAGCAGGACCGGCGTGCGGAAACACGTTCCGTCCGCCAAACAGATTATGATGTGGCAAACAGCCCTTCCCACTGCCGCGTAAAAACCACCACGTTGCGGATGGCGGAAACACAACAACGGAGAGGACGAGCCGATACAGCACCCATCCAAGCCACCGGAGCCGCCATGGATCTAATGCTACAGGCCTTCCCGCTGCTCTACCTGCTGCACCTCTGGCAGAGAAGACGCCGCTGCGCTCAACAGCAGAGGTACGTACCAAACATCTCCACGCATGCAACCCCTGAACAACTACAACTCCCAGCAAGCGTGGCGGCACCACGATGAATGTGGCAACCCACCAAATGCAAAGTGCGAGGCCCACCCAATCCTCATGAGTGACCCTCGGTGCCCCTGAAGGCAATTGGTGCCAATGACGAGCCCCACAGTAGCAGAGCGCGCACACCGCAACATCAAAATATGTACACCGAAGGGCCCCATTGGCCGATGGCTCATTTGCATAGTGGTTGCCACACCGTGGTGGCCGGGAAGCTGCGATCGCAACCCTGCATCATCCAATTGGGGCCAATGCGTGTCATCGCCGCGGATGCCAGCTACCGCGCATGCGAACACATACTGCATTTGCATTGGCGCCATGCAAATTACATCACCCATCACAACTCATTTGCCTAAAGTGATTGGTGCACCCCATGTGTAATGTTGTGGGGCACGAGGCCCCATGCATATAAAGTAACCACACAGACACCGTACATGTATAGGAGAACTGGTCCAGGGCACGTGCGTCCGGCCCCGTTTGTTGGCAGGGTCACATGTCCAGTGACGCCTGTGCTGGGTGGCTGTGGGGTGGGGGTAAGCCAGCCCTCTGGGAGTGGCTGGTACACCAGAACAACTAGAACAGTGACCAGCTGCTCACTACACTATGAAGGTATGAGAGAGAGTGACCCTTGAGTCAAGTCTACACACACATGGCATGTCCAAGAAAGGAGAGTGAAAGTACATACATAGTCATGCCCTGTGGCCAGCATGGACCGAAATGAGGGAAGGAGTCTAAAAGGACAAAGGTCTCTCGCACTATACCAATGTTGTGTAATGAAACATCCAACCTGTGAACATCGCCTGTACATCCTTTGACAACTGACCTTGGCCAGGGGTCGACTTGTGAAGGGCCAGTGACATAGGCAGACAATCAGAGGTGTCCACTGTCTGCAAATCAGACATACTTGTAACCCCTAGCACTCCCAACACACGTACTGGTGAGGCATGCAGTGTGCACAGCTGCCATTGCCTGTTAATGTTCACACACACGTCATAGGAGTGCACATGTGGAACAAACAAACATAGCTCTGACCGACATCATCGCTCATTGGCAGCCATGTGGGCATGTATACACAATCCATGTGCATTTGTGCCTCATTCAGGTGAACATTGCAATGTATGTTATACAAATTCCACACACACTCACGCAGGACTGACCCCATAATGTCCACATGTGTCTGTCCACTGTGCTGAACAACCATGTAGCGTTGTCCAGATGACACTCACTGCCCTCATCCTGTAATGGTGTTGCGTATTGTGGGACTGACACTTGTGCTCGTGCAGTGACAGCAGCAACATGCAACTCAGCACTGATGCTGGGAAACACTAGTGCCGTGCCATCTAACCACAGGGCAGCTCATCCTTGATGAAGCAGAGTACTAATTGCCATACACATCGACCTCTTTGGATGTCGTAGTGTCAGTATGTCGAGTGAGTGTTGAAAAACAATGTCTGAATGCAGGTCACTTGTGCATTTCACGTGACCATGAGGCCTGTCAATGTTGTGGTTGTGCGAGTCTCTGGGTAAGCTGTGCACCACATTTCATCTAGAACTCAGCCAATGCCTGTGTACCCTGACATACGTAGGAGGAGACCACCCATCTTTCACCCTGTCCCCGACCTGACGACGATGGAGGACATCGAAATCATCCGGGGAATCCGTTTGGATCGCCGCACACTACGAAACCCATGTGCCCAGTTGGAGCCCCATTTGAAGCCCAAAAGCAAATATCCGGATGCATTGTCTGCTACGGTGAAGGTTATACCTGCGCTGCATTTCTCCGGTACTGGGTCTTTCCAGTACACTGTGGCCAGCGCTGATGGGATGTCACAGCCCATGTTCAGCATGGTGTTGCGTGACGTCCTGTCAGCATTGATGCTTTACAAGGACAGACCTGTCCACTTCCCGAGGAGGGATGAATTGGCAGCTGTGAAGGGGGAGTCCTATGACCTGGGAGGCATTCCAAATGTTGTGGGAGCCATTGATGGTACCCACATTGCCCTCGTTCCACACACAGGCAAGTGAACACATCTATAGGACCCGCAAACACTACCACTCCATCAACGTACAAGTGGTATGCCAGGCGGATCAGATCATCCCACACGTGTGTGCAAGGTATCCTGGGTCGGCACATGACTCCTACATCTTGTGGAACAGCACCATACACCAATTGATGGCCAATCTGCACCCCGAGCGGGCCTGGCTTGTTGGTGAGTGGGCTGTGTCAATGACTGTGATGTATGTGTGACATGCTGCTCTCCCCACACATTCAAATCACACTGTCTGTCTCACAACTAGGTGATTCTGGGCATCCCAATCGTCCATGGTTGCTGTCCCCACTGCGGAATCCAACAATGCCGGGGGAAGTCCAATACAATGATGCACATGGGAGGACACGTTGTGTGTTGGTGTGCAGTTTTGGACTTCTGAAGTCAAGATTTAGGTGCCTGGACCAGACTGGTGGTGCACCTAAGTAAGTGAAACGATTTGCATTACTACTATAACGCTGCTAAACCCGGAAGTGGGGGTGGGTCTTTGAATCTTGTGCCTTACGCTGTGGACATTGAGTACCACCATTTTGGGAGGTGGGCGCTCTAGTCATTCTATGAATATAAACGGAGACGCTGCACGGACGCGCGCAGCGGGCACGCCATAGGCAAGCCCGTCTGCGCCCGTCAGCGTCCCGGAAGCGGCCGGCGCCGGCTATGTTTCCTGTCGACATACCGACACTACGCATATCAGGCGGTATGGGTGGGAGACACTGCTCCAATTACGTTCTGCAACAACCTGCTGTGGCACTGGGGCTCTAACTGACAGGGGGTTGTCTTTGCACTGTTCATTGTGTAATTGGTCTCCTTTACCATGTAATGGCTTTATTCACATGGGCCCAATCTCTGGGAGGGAAAAAGTTTGGGCAAAGGGTCAGGGTAAACAGATTAAAGCATTTCTGCTTAATACACGCTCGTTGCATAAACACAATGCCCACATTTATGATCTTCTAGTTGAAGAGCACCTGGACTTCCTGTTTCTTACGGAAACATGGTTGTCGGATGTTTCCAATCCAACTATAGCTACGGCCATCCCGGTGAACTATAGGATCATTAGGAAAGACCGGGAAGGGGGCAAGGGTGGTAGTGTTGCCATTATTTTCAAACAAGAGTTTGAATGTGCCCCTTTAGCCTTGGATGCAGTGGTTGGTGCAGAATGCTTGGGTTTTCGCTGCACTCTGTCTTCCCAACATTGTCTTGCTGGCATGCTGATCTACAGACCACCGGGCTCATCTGGTATTTTTTTAAGGTCCCTTCAGGACTGTACTTTATCGCTAGCTTTAAAGTATAAACATCTGCTGATACTAGGGGACTTGAATTTGCATATGGACAAACCTTCGGATCCTCAGGTGGTTGCTTTGTTGGAAATTATGTCTGCATGCAGTCTTATGTCCCTTATTAAGGAGCCTATACACAAGTTGGGCCATGTATTGGACCAAATCTTCTGTAACATGGAGCTGGATACCGACTCTCCGATCCCGATCATCTGGTCGGATCACTTCTTAGTCCCATTTCGGATACCAATAATAGGGCAGAGTGAGCTCTCAGATACCACAGCTACTGATCATAATTTTAGAGCCCTGCATAAGATATCACTACCACTCCTACAGAGGGCTCTTGCTTCCTCTGCCCCCATACTGTTGGACAGCCCTGCAGAGGATGCCTGTGCAGTTGAGGACTGGCTAAGGATGAACATCGATGCCGCTGCACCTTTAACAGTATGTACCTCTAGAGGTTGTCACCACTAAGCTCCCTGGTTCAATGAATCACTAAGAACCAGTAAAAGGAAATGAAAAAGCTGGAGAGGAAGTGGCGTAACCTTTATCTTCTGGAAGACAGGAAAACCTACAGGGTCCGCCCAAAAAGCATATTATACATTTTTTAGAGAGGTTAAGGCGAATTATTGGTAGAATAAAATCACGTCTGCAAAAAATAAGAGCAAAGAGATCTTTGGGGTCGTAAAGTTTTTTATGACTCCAAGGGTAACTAGCAGAGCAGCACCACTGTCAGCGGACTGGACGCACTTGCTCGTCCAATCCTTTCACGCCAAAATAATGACTATCCAGCACTCCTTTTCGGTATCATTTAAGGATAAAATAGCTGGGTTGGGGACAGTGGGAGACCTAACTAGTTCCTCTCCACTATGTGAATCCTTACAAGGCCCTCAGCTATTACAGTTTCCGGCCATTGAAATTGGGGATTCACTCTCCTACCTGATGAGCCTGAAATCAGGCTCACCAGTGGATGCGTGTCCCGCGAAGCTTTTACCAGCTCTGGCCCCCACCATCAATCAGCACATTAATAAGGTCCTGAATTCCTCATTGGCTATGGGTGTTATGCCGCCTTTCTGGAAACAGGCGAAAATCCTGCCCCTTCTAAAGAAACCAAGTGCTGACCCACTTATACCCACAAATTACAGGCCTATCTCCCTCCTTCCTTTTTTCTTTAAAGTTCTTGAGAAGCATGTAAATAAATCAATGATGGAGTTTGCTGAAACCCACGATCTCTTGCACCCCTCTCAGTCAGGTTTCAGGGCTGGTTATAGCACTGAAATGGCACTGTTGGAGGTGACAGAATATCTTAAGGAGATTTTGGATCAGGGGGTAGAGCGATCCTCATATTGTTGGACCTGTCGGCAGCGTTCGACATGGTGCCGCATAGGAGGCTCCTGGCTAGACTGGAAATGATGGGTTTTGGGGGACAGGCTCTAGCCTGGCTAACCTCCTATTTGGAGGACAGAGAGCAGGTGATTTGGACTCCTGCGTTTTCTTCCCCCTTGCCTAGCTTACAAGTTGGAGTCCCTCAGGGCTCTTGTATTAGCCTGACGCTTTTCAATCTATATATGTCCCCTCTAGCAACACTGGTAGAGTCTTATGGTGTAAAGATAATTTCATACGCTGACGCCACTCAGCTGGTTTTCTCTTGTAACAGAGGCAATGAGTTCGATGGGGGCATGATTAGATCTTGCCTCACTGACGTCTTCGGGTGGCTGGAGGAAAACCAGCTGAAGTGTAATTCTGACAAATCAGAAATAGTCTTCTTCGGACTGCCTACAGTGCACGACTGGAGCCAACGGTGGCCGGAGGAATTTTCTCCTCCCAGTGTGGCTCAACCTACAGTTAGAAACTTGGGAATTCGTATCGATGATGCTCTCACTATGCGCTCCCAAGTTCAGGCTTTGGTCGGGACTTGTATTGGACTACTTCGGATGGTGAGAAAGTTCCTTCCACTTCTTCCGCTAGACTGTAGGAGGACCGTGATCCAGGCACTGATTACATCTAGGCTGGACTACGGGAACATTCTCTATCTAGGTGTGTCAGACTCCCTCCTACAACGCCTTCAGGTGGTGCAGAACGCTGCAGCCAGGGCGATTCTTCGCCTAAAACCGAGGTCCCATATAGCACCGCATCTTAAAGCACTTCATTGGCTCCCAGTTAGGTAGCGGATACAGTTTAAGACCTTAGTAATGTTCTTTAAGGCTCTTCATGGTAAGGGGCCCAGCTATCTTAGAAGACGTGTCGGTTGGTACACTCCGACAAGGGCACTTAGATCAACCTCGGGGGCGCTTGTTTGCGTCCCGAAGGTATGCCTGGCACGTAGGGGGAGCAAAATCCTTTAGCCTCTTGGGGGCTCAGGCATGGAACAAACTTCCGTTGCCCCTCAGACTTTCCAAGGATTTGATGAGTTTTAAAAAACTGTTAAAAACCTGGCTCTTTGGAAGCTAAACCATATTTAGGCTAGCAGCTATGTGATTCTGCAGCGCCGGGACACTCCTTTTGGAGTAGCTGAGTGCTATATAAACTCTCTCATTCATTCATTCATTCATTCACCACAGAAGGTATGCCAGAAGTTAGTCGCCTGCTGCATGCTACACAACCTGGCCATGCGCAGAAGGATCCCCCTGATTCTGGATGAAGATGAACAGCAGCAGCCCCCCGCACCCAACCCACACATGCCCAGTGACGATGACAGTGGTGAGGAAGGAGTCCTTGACCAGCGACAACAGCTCATCGTCAACTACTTCCGTTGAGTATAAGTGAACAATGAGCGACTATGAATGTGTCTGCATGCCTTGCTGTTGTCTAACAAACTTTGAGATCTGTTACTGGCATTTTGTACACATACAGGACTATGCGCGGGATTGGAGAACTTGGGCAGGCAGGGACTGAGCACCCAGAAACACCCATTAGCACAGGACCCAATTTGCAATAGTGCTTCACTAGCTCTCCCACTCACTCACAGGTTTGCAAGTGCATGTACACAAGTCGATAAGTTGCAGACAAGACACGCTTTGAAATGTGCTTTTTTTACTACAGTTGCAAAACAAGCAGCATACGTGCCACAAGAAGTTGAGAATGCATGAGTACATATACAGTTTCCATAGTGACACATACATAACTCATGAAGCAAGATGTCATATCAATAATCCCTCTGGACAAAGACCCACGAGCATATCCCCCCACCCCTTGCTGGGAGGAGTTGAATGAGATGTCCCAGGTCTATGGGCTTTGCCAGCAGACCCATTGCTCAGCCAGTACATGGTGAAATGTACATCCCATGTGCTGTGTCGCTCACATCACTGGATGGATCACTCTCAAAGTGTGGGGCAACTAGCCCACCTCCCCATGGCATCTAAAAGGCACCTGTGTCCTATAGCAGCAGTGACACCTTGATGAGTGGGGGTGCTAGGGCCTGACCAGAACAGAATGACAACGGACAATCCCCTCCGACCACGGACAGAATGTACAGGCAGTGCCCCTGGACCGCGCAGAGAACAAGCTCTGCAGACACTTCTCATGTGACAGACAAATAATAATGTACTTGCAAAACGAATACGCCATGTGAATTTCATGCACTACAGCTGCATGATGGAAGCCAGGCTCATGCCAGTCGACAATGTCCATGAGGGTCAGATGACAGCCTCCCCGTTGCTCAGGTCTGTGGTACCAAGCGAAACAGACCGCAGAGGTCAGCCGAGTCAAAGCAAATGCAGATAGGGCAAAAGTCAGAGAGCTGAATGGCAATTCCTATTAGTAGGCGTGAAAGAGGTAAAAGGACATTGAATTAGTCACCAACAGTTCCTGTTGCTGTTAAGTAGTTACGAATCCAAGAAGGCACAGGTAGCTTCGAAGGCAATCAGTTCCAAAGGATGATCCAAATCATCTCCAGCAAAAAGGACCGCCATCCAATCCAGCAGTATGAAGGAACGGATGTGCTCCTCGCACCACGAGGATGAAAGGAGCATCCCATGGCACACGGGGAGAGGTTCGATGTAGGCATGGCACAGGAGCCTTTGCGCAAACGCACAGGCGCAGCTGTCAGCCTGTCTGACACATTGGAAGGCATCCCACAAACGTGTATCACTGGAGCAGTACTGATCATGGACCAACAAAGGACTCACCCACAGCTCCTGATCCAGAGCAGCAAGGGATGTGTTGGAAAGGCAGACATCCAGGGACCACTGAAAGGGCCATCTTCGGCAGTAGAACACAGGCTGCACACAGGTGAAATAGGCATAGCGGAAGGTTAGCCTATAACTGATGCATAGCACAGCTAATGGGACACATCCAAAGAGGAGCTGCATGCGGTCACGGTACAGTTGCAACTGACCGGGGTTTGCCTGGACCACAGGACGGGCAGACATGGCGTGAGAGCACTCTTAGAACCAGTGCTCAGCTGTACAGCCACGCGTAGTGATATCAAACTGCTATATGCAGTCGGGAAATTGGAGGAATGACACCCGGTAGAACTCCAGAAATCGCAACGGCCTTCAGTGTTGCAACGGCCTTCAGTATTAGAGGCTGTCAATGATTCTTGTATCAGTCCCCCGGTAAAAAGTGGGAGTGCCGTGTTCAGCAGTGACTGAATCACGCGGGACGGTCAAGGCACCTGGAATTCGAAGGTCTCAGGGCTGATGTGGGAGCGACTACTTGTTGAAACAGAAGCCCATTTTACCTGCACACCTATTGAAGTCCGCTTTCGCTGTGGGAATGTGAGGCCACAAATGGATATCCACAATCACATATGGGGGAGTGAGGAGGACATTGCTACAGCAAGGAACACGTTGGACAACAGTTCCTATATACGCAATGCCTGCCCTGTGACCGCAGAACTTGTGCCCATTCAGGGGAAAATAACTTCGTTTGTATAACAGAATTAGCGTGGGTATGTTGTCCGGGGCTGGTGTACATGTGGGTAAACATGCATAGACCGAAATGTCACTTGAAAAGTCCCTGTGCAACAGTACTTGAGTGTGTGAATGCGACAATGTCACCATCGTCCACATGACTGGATGTGTTGTGATGCTGGCTCTTGTGGGCACACTGCTAAGGATTTCATTGTTCTGCGCTGTGTGATCTGTGACAACTTCCGTCATGTCCATGATGATGTTATTAGGGGGATGGGAGCACACTGCTTCACCTCCCAGCACAGTTCACCCCTTGGCATTCGGGTAAATGCAGTTCAGTCATGATGCTTACTTGTCATGTGACCGAGGTGTTTCACCTGAGTTGGGCAGGGAGAGGTACAGAGACCCGAGTAGAATCTGGCAGCTTCCTCAGCAGACATCGATCACAATGTATCTTACCCCTACTGATGTGGGAGGATAACGCGACACACATGTGTCTAGGGATTCACAGCACTGACCTGCACCAACCTAGGTGACACACGACAACGGTAACAGAAGTAAGCTTTTCAACTGGACTGCATTCACCAGTATGCTAAGGGCGAAACTGTGTTGGGAGGTGCAGTCGGGTGCTCCAGTCCCCCTGCTGTCCATGTTGATGGTGTTTGCCGGTGTTGTCTGTAATGCATATTGTACAGTGTTGCCTCAAGGTGTGCTTTTGCGGTTTTTGCATATTATGGCAACTCACAGTTGTTTCCTTGTGTCTTTCCAGGTACCTCCACTCTCTCAATGGATTTTTGCTTTTACATATTCGGATACATTGCAATGTGAGTCAACATGCCACTTACTGTGATGAGAATGCTCTTGACACGAAAGCATACTGTTGTGAGTTGTGTTTATTTTGCGATGTGTGACAGGTGAGGGGTGAAGTAGGAGGTGATGGTACACGGATAGTTAGGGTAGGACACACAATGGTAGAGTTCAAAAGTCCAGGCAAACACTCCCATCCTTGTGGCAATGTGGTTTGGTATTTACAACAACAGTCAATGCTCGGTGTTACAGTGGTGACATCAGCGGTTGCTCCGAGAACTGGTACGGCACGGTGCTGTGCCATGTGATCCTGAAGGGGTCTTTTTCGGACGCCCCCTCTGTTGTTTGGCCGGGGGGGAACCTGCTGCATGATCAGAGGTGTCTGCAGATTTGCCGTGGTGTGACTCACCCCTCCCTGTAGCTGCTGCTTGACCCGGCCCTTGAGGTCGCCTACCGCTTCCTGATGTCACGCACAGTGTGTAGGGTGGTCCCGGCGGCATTGACTTTGCTGTGGATCCTTGCACACATCTGAGTCTTGCACGCAAGTAGGGTGTGTTGGACCAGGTGCCCAGACAAATGTGCTTCTACCCTGATTGTCTCGCCTACCGTCACTCTCAACTCTGAGTTGGTGGATTTGGGCATTGTCTTGGGGGGCATGGTGCAATTGAATGAGGGGTGCAGGGTGCAAGGTAGTGGTGGAGATATGTGAAGTGTGTGAGGTGTGTCCTGTCTCTCTGTCTCGGCTTGTGGTGTGCAAAGGATGATGGTCCAGGAAGGGGTTGGTTTCATGCTGTGGTATGTAGGTGTGTCCACATGAGTGATGACCTCCAGATGTCTCGTCCATGCTGCGCATGGTTTTCCTTACCAGGAGCAGGTTGGGGTGTATCATTGTGGATTGTGTGTTGTGATTGAGGGCGGCAGGGAGTACAGGCACACTTCGGGCATTGTTATGAAGTTGGATCCGTCCGCCATTCATTTGGCCTATGTGCGTGCGGGGCGGTCGGATGCAGTGCTCGGTCCGCCAGCTCCGCATTCTCATCATAATTAGCCGTGCGGTCATGCCGCCGCGGGAGCGGCCTTTTTAGGCCATTGACCAGCTTTCCCCATCCGCTGCGGTCGGATTTGCAGCTTTTCCGACCGTGGTGGACGGTCTTTTGTGACATCCGTCCGCCGCGGTGTGATTTTGCGTACATTGCATCGTAATTTGGCAGACAGAAATGCCACGCGTCATGCGGGAGGTATTTTTACGGCACCATGGAGGACGGAAGGCTTTTCCGTCCGGCATCGCAATGGACCCCCAAGTACATAGTCCACTATGTCTTGCTTGGGAGGTTTGAGAGGTAACTCCCAACCCTCCTTCACCAAACACAAGGGGCCCCTAACTGGATGCCCAAACAAAAGTTCAAAATGGCTGTAGCCAACCCCCTTTTGTGGGACCTCTCTGTAGGCAAAGAGAAGGCAGGGCAGCAGGACATCCCATTGTTGCCTAAGCTTTTCTGGGAGGTCCATGATCATTCCCTTTAGGGTTTTGTTGAACCTTTCAACCAACCCATTGCATTGGGGCTGATAGGGTGTAGTGAACTTGTATTTCACTCCACACTCCTTCCACATTGCAGTGATATAACTGGACATGAAGTTTGTACCTCTGTCAGTTAAAACCTCCTTAGGGAAACCCACTCTGGAAAAAATTCCCAGGAGGGCCCTGGCCACCACAGGAGCTGTGGTGGTTCTAAGGGGTTTAGCCTCTGGATACCTAGTGGCATGGTACACCACCACTAGAATATAACTGTGCGCAGATGCAGTTGGAGAGTTCATGGGACTAATTATGTCAATCCCAACCCTCTCAAAGGGAACCCCCACCACAGGTAGTAGTATTAGGGGGGCCTTTGTGGTATCACCTGACTTACCACTGGCGTGGCAGGTGGTAAAGGAGCGACAAAACTCCTTGGTGTCCTCTGACATATGAGGCCAGTGAAAGTGTGGGAAAAGCATGTACCAAGTTTTACTTTGGCCTAGGTCTCCTGCTAAGGGGATGTCATGTGCTAAGATGAGTAGGAAGCCCTTAAACTTCAGAGGTATGACCAACCTCCCGGTGGCACCAGGCTTGGGGTCTCTACCCTCTGAGTAAAGGAGTCCCTCATCCCAATAGATCCTGTGGGACCCACTGACACTCCCAGCAGCCTCAGCAGCAGCTTGCTGTCTGAGGGGTTCAAGAGAGTGGCAGGTTTGCTGCTCCTGGCTCAGTTCTTCCCTGGAAGGGCCCCCTGTCCCCAAGAACTCAACCTGATCAGGTTCCAGTTCATCTGAGACAGTTCCTTCACAGGGACTCAGATCATCTCCCTTAAGAGACTGATCCTCTTTCTGAGCCTGGGGGGAAGACACAGCCTTATCCCTCCGGCTCCTTCTCTTGGAAGGCACCTGGTCCATTCTTTCAGAATCCAGGGCCTGTTCAGTAGACATAAGTTTGGCCTGTGACCTGGTCACAGCAAACACATCTGCAGAGATGCCCAGCATTGCTGCATGAGTCCTTAGTTCCACTTCAGCCCAGGCTGGAATCTCCAAATCATTGCCCAATAAGCATTCCACTGGAAGGTCTGACCTAACCACAACTTTCTTTGGGCCAGTTACCCCTCCCCAGCTGAAATTAACAACTGCCAATGAATGATCAGTCCTGACATTGTTAACATCGGTCACTTGGTACATCTCACCAAGTATGATCTGGTCAGGGTCCACAAGATCTTTTGTCATCATAGTGATACTTGCACCTGTGTCCCTGTATGCCATGGCCTCCTTACCATTAATCAAAGGCTGCTGTCTGTATTTGCCCAGGTTACTAGGACTGACAAATAAGGTGGCAATATCTAGGGGTGGGCGGAATTTGCGTAGTCGCGCTACGCAAAGCTCCGCAAAACGGTAAAAAATCTCCGCGAGCATGCAAAAACTCCGCGAACACGCGGATTTGCTTGTTCCGCCCGTTCGCAATGCTTTTTTCCTGTTCGCGAACGCTGTTTGCGTGCTCGGGGAGAAATATCTCGCGAACACGCATTTTGAAAGCGCGAACAAGCAAAAAACTCCGCGAAGCCACGGATCGCAGAATTTTGGGCAATTCCGCGTTCTCCGCGGAACGCAAAATTACCCAAATTCCGCAAATTCCGCGAGCAGAACGGAATTTACCGCCCAGGCCTAGCAATATCCATGCCACCATCACAGACAAGTACAGCCTGAGCTGGAGTTCTGACTAAGCCAGAACCCATCTCAGAGCCCAAGGTTAACCCTACTATTCCCTTGTTCCCTGTACCACCTCTTGAAACTGTACTAGGGGGAGCAGTTGCCTTAGGGGCAGTGGTGGTTGGAATTGAATCCTTGGCCTTTGGACAATTGGCATATTTTGTCCAATAGGTCTTTTCTTTATATAAGTAACACCAAGGTTTCTTTTTGCCTTTTCCTTTGTTGGATTTTGACCCCCCCCCCCCCCAGAAGCATGTTTTTGAGGCCCTGAGGAAAACTTTTCATCTTTACCTTTGACTCCACCCTTATCTTAAGTTTTAGCATCTTGCTTCTTTTGGTCACCCCCATGGTTCTGGTTTCTCTGCTTCACCCTGGTTCTGACCCACCTATCTGCCTTCTTTCCCAATTCTTGGGGAGAAGTCAGATCAGAGTCAACCAGGTATTGATGCAACAACTGATTTTGACAATTATTAAGGATCTGATGCCTCATAATCAAATTGTACAATCCCTTGAAATCATTCACTTTGCTGCCAAGCAACCAGCATTCCAGAGCCTTAATGGTGCTATCCACAAAGTCTAACCAGTCCTGATTCTGTGCCATCTGGGTGTCTCTGAACTTAATCCTATACTGTTCAGTGATTAAGCCAAACCCATCAATGAGAACACTCTTCAGGACTGAATAATTGTCAGCATCCTCTTCTCTAACAGTGAGGAGCTTATCTCTACCTTTGTCAGCAAAGGAGAGCCACAAGATAGCTGCCCACTGCTCTTGAGGGACCCTCTGAACTTTACAGGCCCTCTCTAAAGCAATTATCCATTTATGGATGTCATCCCCAACATGGTAGGGAGGGACAATCTTTCTCAGGTTCCTATTGTCAAAATAATGTTCCTTAACTCTAGGGACACTGTTGCTGCCACCATGGGACTCTAGTCCCAATCTTTTTCTAGCTCTCTGAACATCTAGGGACTCTTTATCCAGGGCCAATTGCTGTTGCCTGAGCCTAAGCTTAGCTTTCTCAAGTTCCAGAAATTGGTACTCCCTGTCATAAGAGTGGTCCCTCTTGCTAGATACAGAGGTCCCTACAGACTGTCCTGAGGGATGAGATTCTGCAGAGGGAGACCTAGATCTCCTTGGTAAACTCTGCACTCTACCAGGGGGGGTCAAGAGGGTGCCATTTTGGCCTTCTTCTTCGATATCTTCCTGAAGATCTGAGTTGTCCATGTGGGAACCATCTTGTTCCTCCTGGCCAGGGTTTGAGTCTATGTCATAAAAGGTGTCACCTACTGACCTGTCCTCATTCCCTGCCCCTTCCACTTTCTCCTGTTCATCTGACCCAGGGGTCTTCCTAAGGCCATCAAGCAGTAAGGCCTCTATGAGGCGTTGGGTGTTGGCATTTCTCCCTGTCTACAGCTTTCTAGAGGCACACAGGGCTTTCAATTTTTGGAATGAAAGCTCACTGTATCTAGAGGGCAGTTAGCCACTGCCATCTCCTTTAGAAGACATACTAAGGGGCCGATTCCGATCTCGGTCGGAGGCGCACCCAATACCATTCGGTCGGGAAAAAAGCCATGCGAAAGCCTGTTTCCCGACCGAACCGTACGCGGGTCCGGCCGAGCGAGTACGATGCGAGGTCGCCGACCGACTCGTCCGGGCGACCCGACCGCTCCGACCGACTCGTACCCGGATCGTACCGCTCCGACCGACTCGCTCGGACCCGATTCGCACCGCGCAATGGAGACGTTTTCCGGCCGGGTAAGTACGATGCGCACCTCGACCGCTCCGACCGACTCGCGCCGTCCGACTCGAACTCGCTGTCGGAGCCGTACTTTGGGGGTCCGTGTCGGACCCCTGTACGCGTACCCGTGCGAGGCGCACACAGGGGGACCCATGGGTCCCCCTACCTGTGCGTGTACGCCGCGGAGCGCTTCGCGGCGTACTCGCTGTAGGGGGCGCCCTTGTCCGCCTCGCACCCATTGAGTCAATGGGAGCCCGCGTACGCGTTGTACGACCGGCTCCCATTGAGTTCAATGGGAGTCCGACCGACTCGTGTCCGATAACATACGGACGCATCGTACTCGTTCGGTCGGACTGCACGGGTCCGATTCGGTCGGAAATCTCTCCGGGTCCGGCTCGGTCGGAGAAATTTCCGGCCCGAATCGGAATCGACCCCTAAGTGTGGTGAGGTGTTGCACCTACCTAACCTAGTGGGAACTCTCTGAGGCTGGAGAAAGGGTGTGCTAGACCCTTGACTTACCCAACCCTAAGTTCAGTACAACTTACTTATTCTAAGCTAGTATTATATGCACCTAGTACTTAGTGGTTTTCAGTTAATCAATATAAAGATTTATCTGATAAAACAATGCAGGCTTGAATCCCAACCGCTGCACACCAATGTGAGAAGTTGGCCTGGTATATGATGTCCACTAATTAAAGTAGGCATCTTGCACCAGTCCAAACAACCCTTATGGTGATTTAAGAGGTCAAAGATAACCTTAGAAAGCTATCCAAGTGGTAGCTTTGGAGAGCAGTCTTCAGGCTTAGTCTTGAAGGGTTGTTAAGCAGCTTGTTTTACCAGAATGCAATCTTCTTGTATTGTTTAAATGAAAGGAGAACCACACAGTAGTTATAAGAATATATATTTATTATTATAACACACCTTAAATACCTCACAGTATCTGCTACACACATATAAACAGAAAGCACACAATACTGTAGCACAGAAACAATCGTAAGTAGCGCTAATACACAGTGGGCTCCCGGGGGAGACCAAACCATATACTAAAATAGTGGTATAAGAACCACGACTTGAGTTGAAACAGTGTCTAGAGGATGTAGAATCACTGGGACCCCAAGGAACCACCCCAGGTGAGTAAGTAGGGACCCCACGGAGGACGGGTGAAGTGTGAGAACACGACCGCGTGCTACATGCAATTCAATGGGAGAGTTGCTGTTGTAGTTTTAAAGTTTAAGGACCCTTCCCAGTGGATTACGAGGAAACCCTTTGGAACATAGAAGGTTGGAGAGCCACCCCACCCGTAGATACAGAAGTACCAGAGTTACCTATCCCAGGGAAGCCGGGTGTATAGGGCTGAACTGGCATCGGAAACTGCTGTCGTTCTCAATGGGAGTCTTCAAAGAAATGCCACTGCTGGAAAGAAAAAAAGTGTCCGGTGGAACCCACAGGTGGATTCTTGATGGAAGGAACCTGGAAGCAGAGGGGACAGAGTCTGGGGCACTCAGGAGTGACCAGGGGCTCGGTAGATGAATGCCCACCGATGTCAGGTGCTTCAGGTGTGAAGATGGAGACCTTGACTCTACAGCTGCAGGGACCAGGAGACATCGAGGATGACCAGGAGCTGGATACGAACTGTCCAGCAAATGATGTCGAGTGCTGAGGGGCCGGTGTCTTGTGGGAGCACCATCAAGCCTTGGCAGTGGCAACCCAGGAAGAAGGTCAAAGAAGGTTACGGTCTGGCCCAGCAAGGACCAGAGGACTCACCACAGCAAGGGGAGTCAGGGCAGGCCTGGAGCAACCAGGGGAGCCCAAGAAAAGCAGTGTTGTCCCTCAAGTGGACCCACAGGCCGAAGGCACAGGAGTCGCGAGGGGACCTCTAGCAGTTTCATGAAGTCACAGCTGGCAGAGCACAGAATGCAAGGAAGCCAAAGTCCTTTTTACAAAATATGTGCAGACATTGGGGCTATTGGTAGCCCAATGCACTTAGTTGGGGAAAGCCAACAAGCATTTGCACTTGCAAAAGTATATGGTGCACAGGGGTTCACGTTATGGAGTCCCCACGAGGGGTACTTGCCTCAAACTTGGTGAGAGGGCAGCTCGTCCTCAAGGAACAGAGGAACCCAACTCCTGTGTTGCTGGAGCCTTCGGAGTCTGCAGGAGCTCAGGATCAGCAGACCAGTCAGTTGTGTTACAGTGCCTGCAAACACAGGGGAGTGACTCCTTCACCCGGAGTCTGCATGGTGCACGGGCACAGATGATGCTTTGGATGGAGAGGGAGACGAAGTCGGGCCCAGTCGAATTCCAGCGAAGTCCAGAGTGTCCAGACGGTCAACGGTCTGTGGTTTCTTGATCAGAATCTTGTCCACATCGAATCTAGGGTCCTACGGCCAGGTAAGCCCTTTTGTACCCACGGGAGAGGGTTGGACAGATTCAGGGGACGCTCCCAGGGGAGGGTCAGGACAAGGGGGAGGTTACTCCCATGTCCTTTGTCCAGTTTTGCGCCAGAGCAGGAGCCAACGGCTCCCAGGACTGGTTTGAACTGGACTTTGCACAGGGACACCAAATGTGCCCCTCTTGCAGACTTTCAGGCACTTTGGAATTGCACCCACCCATCTCCAATACTCTAAATCCTGTCTGGGAGGTGGTGACACCTCCATGTGACAGAATGCCTATTGTGCTGCCTTCCTCTGCTTGAGCGTGGCTCAGCAGCAGGAGGGCAGAAATGTGTCTCTGGTCGACAGCAACCATTTTGTGCTGTCCGGGTCGGGAAGGCTGGTACCCGGAAGACCAGGGACCCCACGAAGCTTGCTTCTGAAGGGTGGAATCATACCTCCCACACTGGTTACCTGTGTGGGAGGTATGATTCCAAGGTGTTTGATACCAAACACGACATGGTTTGTTGCAGCCGTTTTCGAGATAGTATTTTACGCGAGCATATAATACACCTCAACCTATATGTCTGGCTGAGTCACCGACAACCCGGGAGAATGGTCTCCGAAGGCTGCAGGGGTGCTCTGCTCATGCAGGGGCACCCTCTCATGTAAAACTCAGCATAATACATTCTTCAGCCCATGGGAAACCTCTGGGGTACCTATGCCCTGGGTACATGTGTACCATATACTAGAGACTGATGAGCGTACCCCAGTATCCAATCTGGAGTGTACCTATGTACATGACATGACATTTTAGGGCGAAAGCAGATAGACTGGGGTCCTGATTAGCAGGATCCCAGTCAGACTAGTCAAAAACAGTGTAACATCAAGCAAAAAGTGGGGGTAGCCATAAGAAGCAGATCCTACTTTCCTACAGTACCAACTGTTATTGAAAAAACAAAACATAATTACTCCCTCTCTAAACTAATCTGAGATGCTTGAGGCAATTATTGTGACAATTAAAGACACTGTTAGCAGCTAGTTATTAGACAAATTATAATAACTTCAACTTCTTTGGAATATATGATAGAAGAAGATAAATGGTTTTACCTTATTTCCAATCATTAAAAAAAGGGGATATTGATGTAGGTTATGATTTACACAAGGATTATGTTCCTAATCCTGTACTATTATAGCTTCAACTTCTGGGAATTATTGCTGATATGATTAGAAGCTGAACGTGCCTTGGGCTGGAGGCCCAAACAATTTTCTGCCAGCAATTTTTAGCACTGATCTGCTTTTGTGTGCTTCTACACTTTGCCCATGATTTTGAACTGTCTCGAAACTTGGTCAAAGACTGAGGGGATTATTCTCAGGGAGCAAAGTGTATTCGGAGAAAACTACTCCAATATAGATTAAAACTTTGTTCTTTGGTCATTGGCAATGAGGTCCATTGCAGTAGCAGGAACATTATGTTGCTGGTTTGTTAACTTCAGAGCTTCCTTCGACCCTAGATCAGAATGTGCTATGGAGAACAATTTCTAACTTCACAATGCCCCTGGCCTTCTTAGAATTGTGCAGGTTCTTTAGAGCAATAATTAGGTCTGTGTTGATGTTAATGCCCACAATAAAGATTCTGATTGAAAATGTCTTGCATGATTGTTCTGTTATTATTTAGATGTTCATGCTCCATGTCTAATGAATGCGGATGACTTGTTGCTTATGGACTATACACCAGTTAGACTGCAAAGAAAGATCTCAGCTGAATTGAGTAAAATGAATTGTTTAGCAATCAATATTGAAAAGATCAAAATATTAATCATTTCTACAATGCCAGAAAATTTCATGTAGTTCCTTTTGAACACTCCTTGAGAGCCTATACGTATTTACAATTTTTTTTGTCAGAAAATCTACTTTGGGACACCCACCTTTTGACCCTCAAAACTAATATAATAGCCACAACAAATGCTTTAAAGTGGTTTGACTTTCAATTTAGGGAGCTTTCCCTTGATCGATTAGGAAAAGCTATGCAGGGTAAATTGATCTCCCAAGCTTTCCATGGAGCCGAGTTGACAGCCTTAAATTCAAAGGTGAAGTGGACTGCCTTAGGAAGTAGCTTTTGAAACAAAATTATTCTCTTTACACCCTCCCTAGCACCATGACCCCTTCGTTAAGGATAGCACTGCGTTTAGCTTCATAGAATATTTTAGCTTTAGTTACATCTCTTCGATTAAACACTTATTAAGACTTATTAAAGACACTACAAAACTCTGCAATATAGTTTGGAAGGCCTTAGAAAATGGTACTTGTTAGACCTGCATCCTTTGCATGGTTTCTCCTGACTTTTTTGCCTCCTGTTTTGCTGACTTCATTTTTGCTGGCTTTAAGGATCTCGGTACTTTACCACTGTTAGCCAGTACTTATAATTTACTTACCACTGTTAGCTAGTGCTTCTAATTTAAATATAAGTCCCTAGTAAAGTGCATTAGATGTGCCCACGGCCTGTAAATTAAGTGCTACTAGTGGCCTGCAGCACTGATTGTGCACCCACGTAAGAAGCCCTTTAAACATGTCTCAGGCCTGCCATTGAAGAGCCTCTGTGTACAATTCTAAACTTCCATGTCGACCAGGCCCAAAACTTCCTTTTTAATACATATAAGTCACCCCGAAGGTAAGCCCTGGACAGCCCAAGGGCAGTGTGCAGTGTATTTAAAAAGTAGGACATGTACTTGTACGTTTTACATTCCCTGGTATTGAAAACTTCTAAAATGTGTTTCTTACTACTGCAAGGCCTATCTCTCCCATAGGTTAACATTGGGATTACCTTATTACAGCTTATAAATGTAATTTCCAATTGGGAAGAGATGGAACCCCCAAATTTGGAGTCTCTGGAATCACAATTTAAAAACACAACTTATGGTGAAGTTGGAATTTAAATTGCAATTCTGAAAATGGAAATTTTTAGAAAGTTGCCATTTTTCTACTGTAACCATTTTGTATCTTCTGCCTGTCTATGAATACCCATCTGTCTTTGTGCATTTCCTCTAGACAGCCACACAGAAAGGGAGCTTAGGTTTTTTGTACTGTGACTGATGGAACATCCACATCCTGATAGGCCATTCTGGGCAGGATGGGAGGGAGGGGCAGACACCTACACCTGAATTGGATGTGTCCAGTCTCCACACAAAGGGTTGCAGTACGTCTGAAGCTGGGCAGGAAAGAAAGGGACTTGTGCACTTCAATGGCATCTCTTTAAAGTCCCCTCCACTTCAAAGACCCAACTAGGTATAAGTACTGGACCTCTGACACCTCCAACTCAGAACACTTCTGGAACTGAGGACATTCTACCAGGAAAAAGAACCACTGTGCTGCTAGAGGGACTGCCACTTTGCTGACTGAGCTGCTTTGTTGTGTTGGCCTGCTACCCTCTTGTGTGAGAGTGAGAAGAACTAGACCTGCATCTCTACATCCCAGAACCTAAGTATCTCCAAGGGCTTGTTGGCTTGCCTCCTCTCTTCTGGAAGTCTCAGGTATATCAAAGACTTCTCTCTTCAACTTGCAACTAGCACCTGGACTCTGTCTGCTGTGAGTCCTGCTCTGCCAAGTGGTGCCAATCCAGTCCTAGGACCCTGGAAGTGTGTTTAACGTGCATGCAACTGTGAAAATTCACACATCAAGGATGTTGCACCAATCGGAACCAGCGCAGCTCCTTCAACGCATCCCCACTGTTGCGCTGACTGCGCGATGCATCGTCTTCAGTTTCCGATGCATCTCCGACTTTGCACGGCTCTGATGCATCTCTTCGGGCATCTCATATCGTCTACAGCCTACCGGTTCAACAATGATGCATTGCCCCGGTTTTCTTTGCATCTTGACTCTCAACGCATCCTCGACGGTGCATTGCTGAGAACCGAAGCATTGCCTACATCTGCAAGATCGACGAAGACTCTTCGCCTCCCTGTATCCCCCTTGACGTTGACTCATCCAAAGATTACTGTTCAGCAGGCCAAGGCTGGTCCCTGTATCTGACCCATGCTGCATCGTGGTCAGCCTGAACCATTGGATTTGACCCGATCAAGCGTGACCAGATAGCTCCGGTTGGCGCTGTTTGTTTTAAAGCACTACAAAAACGTTATTCTTGAAATATTCATATCTTGACTTCTACTTATTGGATTTTTGTTGTTTTGGTCTTGTTGTACTCATACAAATATCAGCTATGTTTCTGAAGTGGTGTGGAGTCTTTTACACTGTGTTACTGTTTGAAGTGTTTTACAAATACTTTAAGTTAAGCCTGGCTGCTCTGTGCCAAGCTACCAGAGGGTGGGACAGGTTAATTGAAGTGTGTTTCTTACTTATCCTGACTAGGATTGTGTTTCCTGCTTTGAAAGGGTGCTTACCCCTGCCAATCAGCTACAAAAGTTCTAACAATACTGATAATTGTCCAATCTTATTATCTACTGTTTGTCTAAGTCTAGTTTGGAGATAAGCATTTTGCACCTTGAAGAATTGATTACTTTTCCCAAAATTAAAATGCTGCTAAATATAAATGTGATGGAAGATAAATATTGCTTAGTAAGTGAATATCACCATTCTAAAACTTCTATGTTGCATATATCCCACAGATGTGACTCTGCTGAAAATCTCCATTGTATAACTGGGATCCCTAATAATCATCAATGAGATATTTTACTTGGAGTCAGTAATAGCATAAATCCAGCATGGAGGATAAAAGGATCAACAAAAAAAAACCAAAGCTAATAATGTCGCCCACCCATGTGCCCTTGTAGTCAAATATAACGCAACCCATCTTCTCCTGGACTGTTTATTTTGCACAGGAAAAGGAGGGAAATATGTAGGCTGTTATTTTTTAGCTTGGTATGCTGTACCAAGTAGAGTCATTTCATACTTTATTTTTGATGGATTTGTAGGAAATTCAGACTTCACTTGCACTCTACTTTAAGGCTACTCAGAAAGAGTGTTTGCTGAAATTGTCCTAATGCAAAGTGTGAGTTATCAGAAGAAAATGGTGGTGTTGTTTTGAGTAGAAGCGCTCTGTTTTTTTTTTTATGGACTTGTTGAACATGTTGACTGCACTTAATATTAAGACTGCTCTAAAAGAGTGTTTTGTGGAAATTGTCTTCATAGTAAGTGTAGGGCATTACTGTCCTAAAAGAAAACACTATTTCTAATGTTGAAATTGTTCATATGTCCAATAGCTGACTGATTGCACATTGGAATTTGCACTTTATGATGAGTGATGATTTTTTACAAATTGTATAATATGGGGTCTTAGTTCAAATGAACAGTTTATATGTATTTTCGCATAGCACTTCCTGATAACGATTTCAATTGTCATTAATTGTAAAGATATGCAAATTTCAGAGTTTTACTATAATGCATTTGTATGTATTATATAAGGAAAATGCCTATTTTGCATGATGTCTCCCATTTTTTGTGGACTAATGCTGCACGTTTTTCAGACCCTGTGCCGTGGGACTCTGCTAACCAAGCCTCTGTGCATGTGCTCTGATCCCGAAAACATGTTGACATTGGTTACACTCCTAATTGGCATATATACTAACCTATAAGTCTCTAGTACAAAGTGTACCTAAGGCGTGTAAGTTAAATCTCATTAGTGGACTGCAGCACCCATTGTGCCACCACTACAGTGACAGTGCAAAGATGATAGCAAGCCTTCCTTTGAAGTGTGGCAGTTTTAAACTGCACATTTGACCTTTCCAAATAATTCCTTTTGACACTCTTAAATATTTCTTTTAAATATTCGTAAGTCACCCATTAGTAGGCCTAACAGCCCATAAGGCTGGGGGCTTGGTATTTGAAGGAGGACATGTAAAAATTTAATGTTACCTATATCCTTACAGTGAAAAATCCCAAAAGCTATTTTCACAGTAGCAAGGCTGGCTGTTCCAAAGAAGGCATTGGATTACATTATTGCATGTAATAATGATACTTGTGGATATGAAACAGTTAATATATAATTCAAAGACTCTTTTTAAGAGTTATTCCAATCGCAATGTAATTGTAAAATCAAGTTTCTAATAACTATTAAGGAAAATGTACTTTTATTAAGTTAATTTTTCCCTGCCTAAAGCCTCTGAAGGCCTACTTACATGAACTTCAACTGTTATGTGGCAGCTTCATGAGGTTTGAAAACTGTTGAAAGAGTAGGCCAAATGCCTTGGGTGTGGGGAAGTGTTTCTGTTCCTCTAGCATTATGACCATCTTGGCTGTGCCCAGGAATGCAATTAAATTCAAACAGACCTTCTATTCACATGGCACATTTTAGCTGACACTTGGACAGGGTCCTTCATTATTCTCCAAGTAAGGCAGGCACCAATCCAGTTGGAGAGGAGTCACCCTCAAAACTGGTTTGAAGTGACCACAGGGAGGGGATGCTGATTTCCTTGGCCACACTAATGGGGTAGGGTTACAGGCTCTGCTTAGAGGGAGAAGGGTTCTGCCATGTTGTATTTGGGGGAGAGGTGCAGTGTGGGATTGCTAACTGCAAGGCAGACTTGAACTGCTGCAAAAGTGTGTATTGTTACCCCAACAAATATTTTGCCTATTAGATAGCGGGGTAGGAATATCCTCAGCCCACAAGCTAGTGCCAGGCATAATGTGGCAACCCTGGGTAACTTCTTCAGAACACTCTGGATGAGTGGAAGACAGCAGCTGCTTTTGAGACCTGTGGGGAGACCTGATGTGATGTACTTGTACCCAGAACAAAGAAGTGGACTACAAGGGTTAGTTGGCTGGCCTCCTGTTAAGCTACTAGGCTACAAAAAGCTGCAAAAAGTCCAGATGACCAGTTCCAGCTGGACCTGCCCTGAACCCAGCTAGTGGCTTCTGCTGGACCCCCAAGTCCTTTTCCTGAGGTTCTGGGACCCTTGGCAGTGTCAAAGTGTACACTTTCTAACATCATAAAAACCTGGAATTTAGACACTTTTCAGCTCCAGAGACCTCCAGAGGACTGAAACAAATTTCCCTAGACAATCCAACAAATGGGCATTGCCACTGGGCCAAGTATTCAGGTTGCGTCTGCTCTGAGCTTTTCAGCAGCAGCAAATCCTATTCAACGGGACATCATGGCTAGGGTATCTGGCCTCGTAGAGCCCTGTCAGCTACAGCTTTCTGCCTTGCCCTGCTGGAGAAATGTAGAACTCTTCCCCAGGAGAAGGCAGTATCTGGCTGGCAAGAGACCTTACTTGGGTGTAACTTTGGAATTTCTTCCACTCTGAGCCTTTCCGCCAAAAGTCAAAAGCTTCACAAGGACCTCATCCAACCGATATCCATCCTTGTGGCCCCTCAGAGGCACAGCCTACTGCTTTGTCCCACTGAGGATTTTTGACTCACATTTGAGAGACGAAGGGCCCGATTTATATATTGGCCGTATGTATGCTCCATCACAACAGAGTATACATAATGCCAATATAGAAGGTCCACCAATCCAGTTTAAATGCAGGCGGACCTTCAGTTTGTTCACAACGATGGATAGTCTGTCTCCACTGTGGCCAACTTCTCTGACAGCTATGGGGAGGGAGGGCCGTTAAAGAAATGGCTACATGTCTGCCTGCCCAATTCGGATGTGAGGACATATAGTAATTGTTTACTGTTTCTTACCACCAGGTAAAACCTGGCAGTAAGGAACAGTAAAATTATTATAATGCACCCCCTGCCATGGTAAAAGCCTTCCAGGCTAAGGAAACATATTGGGGCCGATTCCGATCTCGGCCGGTAGGGCACTGAATCGGATTTGGCTTAACCGGATCCGATTCGGAGCCCTCTTTCCCGACCGATTCGAATGTGCATCCGGGCGAGCGAGTACGATGCGAGCGCACGCAAAATCGCCGACCGACTCGTTCGCGGGTCCGAACCGCTCCGACCGACTCGCACGGACACGACTCGCACCGCGCAATGGAGACGTTCCCCGGCCGGGCAAGTACGATGCGCGCCTCGAGCAGTCTGACCGACTCGCGCCGTCCGGCTCCAAAGGGCAGTCGGAACTGGACTTTGGGGGTCCGTGTTGGACCCCCCTGTATGCATAGCCGCGCGAGTCGCACACAGGGGGGACCCATGGGTCCCCCCTACCTGTGCATGTACGGTGCGATTCGCATCGACGCATACCCGCTGTAGGGGGCGCCCTTGTTCACCTCGCACCCATTGAGTCAATGGGAGCCCGCGTACGCGTTGTACGACCGGCTCCCATTGACTTCAATGGGAGTCCGACCGAATCGAGTCCGATTGCATGCGTACGCATCATACTCGTTCGGTCGGGCTGCTAGAGTCCGATTCGGTCGGAAATCTCACCGGGTCCGGCTCGGTCAGAGTGATTTCCGGCCTGAATCGGAATCGGCCCCTATATGTTTTCTTTTCAAAAAGAATATCCCATTTCAGGATTTTCTTTTTGAAAAGAAAAAAAGAATACTGTTTGCTACAGGGCTGCATCCTGCTGACGCAGCCCTTTAGCAAAGAGTAAAATAAATTAACATGAATTTCTGTGATAGCAGTTCCTGCCAATGCCTTTATAAATGAAGGTCTTCTTGGCAGTCATTTATAAAATTGGTAGGCGGTCTGTCAGTCACGGAGTTGGAGTAATTTGCTCCATTCCCGGCGGCCACCCTCCCTGATATAAGTCGGGCCCTAAGTCAGAAGATAAAACTTCTGACTGGAAAAAACCTGCTTTCTATATCCGATCTGCATTCCATTGCAGGAAGATTTAAAATGCATCTAGCTACCAGTCAAGTGCAACCAAATGATGATCACAGTTGGAGCTTAACTCTTTTTGATGCAATTTTTTATTTTAAACTTTAAAAAATCATATATCTGTTTTCCACTAATGGATTTATGTCATTTTGTTGTCATTTTGGTTATTAAACTATTTTGGTACGTTTTTAGCATTGCATATTTGACTTTTTCGGTGTAGTAATATTTCTAAATTCTTTGCACATTTTTTTAAGCTAAGTTTTTCCGCTCTGCCCTATAGCTACCAGAGGTTGAGCTCAGGGTTAAATTACAGAAACCTGTACTAGACCTAACAAGATTCCAACATTATTACTTGTGGTGGACTCCTACCTACCCCAACCAATATTCCACGTCCTCAGATTATATAATTAATTATTTTTTGTGTATCAGCAGCAGCGGTTCCTATCTAGATGCAGGGAAGCAACACCCTACTCCCATTTGCTGTCTTCTTGTTTATTTGTAACATTTTATTGTAGGCAGTGCAAGGCATTATCAACCCATCTCGCTGACTCTCACTCTCCACGAGAGTCAGGCATTTTTGTGGCACTTTTAACAGGAGAATGAGATAGTGTGCATGGGCCCCTGTCACAGGTTTTGCCAGAGCTTCTCTAGTAGCAGCCCAGGCCCCTTGTGACCTGCAAAGCTGTTGGGCTATGACCACCTGTGACGCACGGTAAACACAATGGGGTAACCCAGTGTCCCTCAGAGCCTGGGTAAGTATATAGTGAACTACAATGGCTCTGTCGGGGAGCAACAATTGCTTTGTTGAAAAGAACAAATCATTAGAAGTATGGACACTTATGCTCACTTAAAGAATCCAGTAACAATGTAAATAGAACAAATCGATGCGCGCAACAAAGTAAAAACAAGTATCAGAACACCAAGGAAAAGATAAAGGCACAAAAGTACTTGCAAGAAAATTAATATTGTTATTGAATTTTCAATATTTTCATCAGACAACATAAATATACATATTTTCGGGCTGTCCAAATAAAACAAAATACGAAAGTGGAAAGTGTTTCAGAGTGACATAAGTGCTCAGTGCTGGTGACAAAGTGCATATATACAGTTGTGAACCTATGTACAAACATATACAATTATTAAGAATGGTCAGAACAATGATTGAAGAGATCGCTCTGGTAAAAGGCCAAATTGCTCAACAGTGGGACCCAGAGATATCTAAGACTGAACCAAGGTTAAGTGTCGATGTTTCGACCCTGGCAACGCATAATTGATGTGTCGCGGCGGGTCTTCTTCAGGACAGGAGGACAGCCCCAGATGCAGGAAGGCGTCCCGCGTAGTGTGGGGGCAGCCAGAAGGATCTGCAGATATCAGGAAAGACGCGGTGAGGCAAAATCACGAAAAAGGGAAGGGGGAATAGCTTCCCCTCCAAGGGAAAGCGAAGGTATCAAAGCCAATACCCTGTAGCTTACTGTAAGGGCTGAAAATATCAGGGCCGTTTCACTGTTGCTGGTACAATCCAGATGGGTAATAATTAACAAGTCCAGGCCAACAAGACCAATTCCCTGTGGCTTGCTATGAATGCTTGGAATTCCGTGTACGAAAGAATCAGGGCTGGTGCTTTGAGGCAAATGATTTAACACAAATCCAGGCATTAAGTCAGTGGGAACAAACATCTGCTCATTTGCCTCAAAGTACCAGCCCTGATTCTTTCGTACACAGAATTCCCAGCATTCATAGCAAGCCACAGGGAATTGGTCTTGTTGGCCTGGACTTGTTAATTATTACCCATCTGGATTGTACCAGCAACAGTGAAACGGCCCTGATATTTTCAGCCCTTACAGTAAGCCACAGGGTATTGGCTTTGATACCTTTGCTTTCCCTTGCAGGGGAAGCTATTCCCCCTTCCCTTTTTCATGATTTTGCCTCACCGCGTCTTTCCTGATATCTGCAGATCCTTCTGGCTGCCCCCACACTACGCGGGACGCCTTCCTGCATCTGGGGCTGTCCTCCTGTCCTGAAGAAGACCCGCCGCGACACATCAATTATGCGTTGCCAGGGTCGAAACGTCGACACTTAACCTTGGTTCAGTCTTAGATATCTCTTGGTCCCACTGTTGGGCAATTTGGCCTTTTACCAGAGCGATCTCTTCAATCATTGTTCTGACCATTCTTAATAATTGTATATGTTTGTACATAGGTTCACAACTGTATATATGCACTTTGTCACCAGCACTGAGCACTTATGTCACTCTGAAACACTTTCCACTTTCGTATTTTGTTTTATTTGGACAGCCCGAAAATATGTATATTTATGTTGTCTGATGAAAATATTGAAAATTCAATAACAATATTAATTTTCTTGCAAGTAGTTTTGTGCCTTTATCTTTTCCTTGGTGTTCTGATACTTGGTTTTACTTTGTTGCGCGCATCGATTTGTTCTATTTACTTTGTTACTGGATTCTTTAAGTGAGCATAAGTTTCCATACTTCTAATGGTTTGTTCTTTTCAACAAAGCAATTGTTGCTCCCCGACAGAGCCATTGTAGTTCACTATACATCTGTGACGCACAGCACCCTCCACTGATTGAACACAGCCTGGGCGCTTTCACCTTCAGCCCTATCCTTCGCAAGGCTGTGTGTCAATCACTGAGGGTGCACCTTTCCCATCTCATTGCAGGGAGGTGTGCGATCAGCAATTCTCGCTGATTACAGGAAAGACTTTTTAAAGAAATCAGTCATCCAGCACCGGGCCCATAGGAGTGCTAAATTTTCACAATCATCTTATTATACTTTACCACAGAGGCATTGGTCCTCTGATGGACCTTTCTTCATAGTAGTAAGGGGTGGAATCTAGGATAACCCACTGCTGGTCTACCCAATGAGGACCATTAATTAGTAGCCAACTCCCAAGCACAGTTTCAAAGGAAGCACATTAAATCTCAAATAAATGAATTAATGTATTAGAGATTCAAAATTATTAAAAGTAAGAATTTTTTTTAGCAATTCTGTCATGCATACTTGCATGCAGCAAAAATCTAAACATTTAGTCAATCAAATCAAAGAATGCAAAGCATTGTTTCCAAAGTAAAGGATGGTTCAGTTAGAAATCTCTCGAAAGGACACAGGATTCAATTTAAAATCTGCTAGGGGAAAGTCCATAAACATAAGCAAAGGTGATTGGAGCATTTAATCAGTAAGTTCAAGTCTGGATTCTCACCAGACAGCTCGAAATAGTCCAGCAGTGAAATTCATTAGCATATGGCAATAGCAAAAATGAGATAGTTAGGCAGGCACAGTGGAGTCAAGTAAGCGATGGAACGATGGCAACAACAACAGTTCTCAAGAGCATCGCCAAAGAGTCGGATAGGCTTTATAGTGCATATTTGTCATCATGACATTGCTGTCAGTCCACTGTGGAGTGATCCCATGTGATCACTCTTCCGCTTAGCAGATACAAATTAATACTCCAGGATTTTTTCCCATATGAATCATGGAAAAAACAGTACATTGCATTCTTACAGGTTTGTCAACAAAAAGCTTTAACAGTGTTGCTTGCCCATGGACAGTTTAAAAAAGTTAGGTTCTCATGAAATCCACATACAGAGAATTAAGAAAAAGTGTCTGGTTTGTCCTTTGAGAAATGTGGCATGATCAGAACTGTCACGTGGCCGATAGGGACATCTTGCTGCTGGTTGTGGCTCGTATACTGCGTTATAGAACACGATAGTTAAAATAAACATTTTGAACTATATTCGTGTGTAGGTCAGTTCTTATTGTTGACATGTACAAGAGAGTGTGCGAAAAGGTGTGTCTTGTTACCACGATTCCTGAGAGATCCGGGAGTGTTGTGTTCTGGGGTGTCTAATCATTTGCTTCTTCGTGAGTGTGTAGGAGAGCGAGTGAGACACTATAGCTAGTCGGTCCTGGGTTCGTGGGCACTAAGGTGGTATGAAGGCTTAGCCCCCATACACCGAGGTCCCATATTCCTACGCATAGTTCTGTGTTTGTGCAGAATCCCTGCAACATGGTGCCACCAACGTTTGATCTGGTACTTATTCGCGAGACCCCTGAGTAGGGCTTGTACGTGTCCACAATACCCTCTCACTAGTTTCCGGAGACGTCTGTGGTGTGAGGGCTTAGCCTCCTATATTTGATGTTTATAGGTTTTTCAAGCTTGGATTTTAAAAGGTTCTTCTTTCTATATTGGCCCGCCTTTGCGCTACAGTTCATTAGTTCCTTATACAGCACTTCTTATGGCGGTCGCTATTGGGGTGGCGATCCGCGCTGCGGTCACAGCTTATTTGTCTCAGCATGGAGTCCCTAATGGAGGGGCTGATTTTATTTTTGTTGTTGAGGCAGATGCAGCATACCGCTTCGAGGTTTTCTATTCTTGGGTTACCTCTCCGGCAGTGGATGGGATGACAATTTGTTTCACGAGTATACTGCTGCAGCGGTCCCGCTGGATTATCGCCCTTATTGATTACTTGAAGTTCCGTTGACAGCTTGGCAACACACCATTTGGTTTAATGGCGCCCTTTCTCACCCTGTTTCTGTGGTCCGTTTAGGCCCCTTATCAGTTGATGGGGCCACGTGGCCCGTTTTGGCTGGGTTTACACTACATCCAAATTACCATAATGTTCCTATCGCAGAGCTAAGACAATTGCATACATCCCTGATAAATATACATAGAGCTGTTATACAGTTTATGTCACGTAATATTCAGGTGGCTCCGCATGGAGCTCCAGCACACCCACCGGGATATGGTGGTGGTCTTGTTATTAGTCCCATCATGATAAATTCAGTGATGGGTAAACGTCCTCAGAATAGGGATGAATTCACTTACTGGCTTGCAGAAACATTTGAGCAACTCGAAGCCGTCTTTCCACATACTACGCCTGTGGAGAAACACAGGATCCTTACCATGAGTTTACCTAAAGGACTCATTCCCAATTTGGCTGATTCACCACATGGGGGAAAGTGTTTGCGGCGGTATATTCACTGTGCTTTGGCACCCCCTCGATGACCGTTCTCCCGTCCGTCCTTAAAAAGGTTCAACATGAACACGGGGATGAAGCTGCCCTGGAGTTGGGGATGAGATTGGTGGGGGTGTTCCCTATTGTTTCCGATATGATCCTTGCAAATGCCTAGGGGAAAGCAATTAGCTTACAGGTGAGTCAGTGCCTTGAGGCTGTTGCTGACGTGGATAAGCAAAGTGTATTGTCTAAGATTATTGCTAAAGTATATAAATCCTTAGGATACAATATCCTTGGTATTAAACCTTTTACACAAACACAACAAAAGACCCAGCCTGAGCAGGATGGGCGTCAAGTCTTTCCTAAATAGACTTGGAATAGGAATCAGCAGCAGCAACAGCAGAAGCAAGGTTCGCATGCTGGTTCACCGACACCTGAAACTTCTGAGCGTAGATATGATTTGTGTAACCGCTCAAAAAATTAAGACACCGGAGAGGTTTCAAGTTCCTGATCCTCGCTCTCCTCCTTCCTTACAGGACAAGTCGGATTCGCAGTTCGGTGGTGGAGAGCGACAGGATCGCAGATAAGGCAAGACTACTCATCAAAGACGTGATCCGCCATGCCAGTTTGACGTGAAAGCCAAACCGGAGGCCCCATTTCAAAAGAAGAAAGTTGCCACTTTGACAGCAAAGTATGCTTCAGACAGTGAGAACCCTGCTCCTCGATTGGAGATGGGCGGTGACACTCCTCGACAGTGCGGCAGTAGTTACCATAGTGCGGGAGGCACTCCATTCTTGTCTGGAGGCGAGAGCAACTGATACGTTCATCACAGTGGAAACAGCAGATACACGTGTTGCACCCCCTCATAGGCTTTATGACATAGACCTCCAAATTGAGGGTGATATAAAATGTACAATTAAGGGAATCTTTTGGGACAATCTTACCTCCACTTATGACATTTTGTTGGCGGAGACAGATTGGCCTCCTCCATGTGTGTTGTCTTCTTCCTGAGGGAAAGATGTTATACTCCCAAGTTTTTCCCGTTACATCTCTGAAGAGGCTAAACAAGCTTATGCTGCGGAATGGGATTTGGCCCTAGCGCCGGCTGTGTATCGTAATCAGGTGAGCTGGGATAAAGATTTGCCGGCACATGAAATACCTTTACGTTCTATGCCCCAGCCGCAGGCGCAATATCCGATCAGACGTGAAGCAAAAGCATCCTTTAGTGAAATTTTGACCCAGTTGGAATATCAGGGTGTTAGTGAACCCTGTGTTCCATCCATGAATAATCCTCTCTTTCCGATATCGAAGCCGGACGGATCATATCGTATAGTTTAGGATTACAGACATTTGAACAGTCACGTTCATACATTTGCAGTACAAAACACACACAGCTCTGCGTTAGTGAATAATATTGTTCGTTAAAAATACAAAACGACCCTGGATATTTCCAATGGTTTTTAGAGTCACAATTTAGCTCCTGGTAGCCATGATTTGACCGCATTTACCGCGGTCGGCATCAGAAGCACTTTACGCATTTGCCTATGGGATATAAGAACAGTCCCGGGGCTTTTGCTATTACATGACATTGACCCTGATGCGTTATCATACGTCGATGACATTTATTTGATGGATGACGAATTGATCCCGCATCTGGTGCTAGTATATTGCATCATTCTTTCTCACGCAGACTTGTGTTTCAAATTTAATTTTGCTAAGTCACACATTGTTTGTTTGGCAGTTCTCATTTTGGGCTATGAGCTCAATAGTGAAGGTGGGGGGGGTTTGCCCCCCACTTTCTGGAGAAGTGTGCACAATTGCAATCACTGTCTACATTGAAAAAATTACAATCTTTGCTGGGATTTTTGAATTTCGGGAGGACTTACATTCCTGATTATGCCCAGTGTATCAAACTGCTTTATGCAGTGATACAGCCCTCTTTCTCGTCTGCCAGCTGGCTTCCGGAACATACCTCGATTCTTCGGACTTTGCAGTCTGATCTGCTTGCGACCAACTTCTTTTTAAGACGTGATAATTCTACAAACTTGGTCATAAGAATTGTGCCAGGGACAGTAGGTTTCATTTATTTGACATTTAATGAAGGTGACACAGTACCAATAGCATATAAATCGCATCTGTATACAGCAGAGGAAATGCGGTTTTCCACAGTTGAACATTTTTTGACAGCAGTCCAGATGGCGATTCTGAAAGAACGCTCTTTGGCACAGGGTAAACACATTCTTATGGTCTTGCGGGTCCCTACTCTGGAAGCAGTGACAAAGGCGAGTGTACCGAACTCTAAAGCTTTGCATCCCCGTTGGATACAATGGGCGAGTTCTTTGACATCGACTGATGTCACTTTTATCTTTGATCCCTCATTGCAGATACAGGAGTTTTTACAGTATGAACATGTCCATCCTCCTCCGTTGTCGTTGCTTCCTTTGGATGTATCATCTATACCGACGGGTCTACTCAACCAGCCGTCGGGTCAAAGCATGCTTATTCAGCTGCTTGAGCTATTGTAGCTGGCACAATAGTAAATGGAGAATTTAAGTCCTCTATAGTCCATACGCATGTACTTGGAGACTGTACGGCTACGTGCTTTGATTTTAGCTCCAGAATTCGTGGATCCTGATGTGAACACTCTTGTTGTGTGCGATTCCTACTACTGTGTGCAAGCTTTCAATGACAGTTTATGCTTTTGGTCTCAGAATGATTATTGAGACTCTAAAGGTAGCGCAATAAAGCATAAAATGCTTTGGGTCCGAGTGGCGGAACTTAAGGAACGTTTGCCACTCACACAGGTTATTCATACTCTCGGCCATCAGCGTGTGGGAACACATGCTGTTGGTAATTCTTTGGCTGATGAGGCAGCCAAATCTGCAGTAGCCACATGTTCAGTAGCAGCAGTTACTAGGTCCATGACTAAGATTGATAATGATATTGGTGCAGTGATAGCTGCTACGAGGGTGGGACAGACTTCCCACAAGGTTTCCCTTCTCAGTATTCTTATCATTTGTCACCTGAGCAAGCCCCATTTGCTACAATACCGTCCATTGGGGATCGACTGATTCCCAACGAGGAACGCAGACTTCCTTTGATCATAGCCGCACATGAAGGCATGGCATCTGCACATGCCGGAGTTTCTGCGACTGTTTCTATTTACAGCAACGTTATTAGTGGCATGGTTTATACAAACAAACCCGAAATTATGTGCTGCTTTGTGACATTTGTCAACAGATTAAACCATCTACGGTTGCACGCCCACCACATACACAGCTTTACATTTCAAATCAACCGTTTGGTTGCATTTATCTTGATCACTGTAGTCCTTTGACTTCCGACACTGCATACAAACATATTTTGGTTGCAGTTGATTTGTGCACTAGATTCCTTTAGGTTTGGCCACAACGCAGTGCTGACGCTCTAAATGTCATTAGAGATTTGCGTGTCTTTGTTGGGACTTTTGCCTGTGGCCCCTTCCATTCTGACCAAGGTCCAGCGTTTGCCTCTAAGGCATACAAGGACGCAATGAGGTCTCTGGGAGTGCTGGTGCAGTTTTCATCTCCATACAGGCCTGAGGGCAATTCTATAGTGGAGCGAATGACGTTCCTGACAGTACTATACATCCTCTATTTGATGCTGCACAGCCCCCAAAGTTGCTCTTGGGAGCAAGCGGTTATTACATGGATCGTACAAGTTTCTCATACGATTCATCATCTTCTTCCTTTACTGTGACAATTCAGCCGAAGCGTACCAGTCTTTTCATCGCCTGGTTCAAAAAGACTTACCTGGTCCCTCCCTGGGCATACATCTGGATCGTGCTCACACTTGTCTTCCTTTTCATGTGGATTGGGTTTGTGACAGTGTTCTTCTTGCTCATCAATGGTCATTATTTGCCGGAACGCTCTACGGTGAAGTTAGTTGATGGAATTCTTGCTCCACATACATCGTCCCATATCATGAAACGTGATCAAACCCGCGTGAACATTTTGGCCTTCCCTGTTGCTGATGGCATCGTTTGGGATACAGTTGCATTTGATATCCATGGTCCAACGGAGGTCCTGAACATTCCATACGTGTTCCGCATTTCATTAGGAGATGTGGTATCACAGGACATACACTCAGACAACTGGGATGTTTAGGCTGTTCATTGTTTTCTGATTTAAAATATTATGCTGCGTTTGATGCTGAAGATTTGTATTTGAATTTGGCCAATTATGCAGATTTATTCTGCTACCAACATTATGGCCATCATTTCTTGCATAAAACAAACATGTTAAGACCAATTTTTAATTTTACCCAGTGGGAACATTGTCCGACTCCTTCACAGGGGAGTTCTAATACTCTCCCGAGTAAGTTCACATATTTTTCAGATTACAATGCGTCCAATCCGGAGTCCTACTTCTATAAGTTAATCTTGCCATCTCAATCTAAATTCATGTTGACTCACATAAAATTGATTTATTCTAATTCATTTAGGGTTGATTTGACCTTATAGGGTTACGAACACTGGAAAGATACCATTGATTTGAAATCCATTTGGGGCACTACAGTTTGGCAGGTCCAAATTGCTGAAGCTCTGCATCGTGCGTGTTTAATTCTGACTCAAATTATGTTTTTGAATGACATGGTGCAGCTGACTACTTGTTTTGGTTTGGCTACAGCCAAAAATTTGAACATTCCTTCATTAGCTGAGTACGATACATGGCGTAAACACACAAATCATACGGTTGATGTATTGCTTGCCCTGTTCAGGAATGGTAGTATAAATGTTTCTGACATCGACCCCTTGGGATGGTTGTTGTGGCCAACAAGTTTCAATGCATGTCAACTGCGTTTTCTTAATGCAATGGCAGGTTTCACACAAACTAGACCTGATCCACGTTTCCCATATTCTCATTCAGTCACCGTGTATTCGGTGGGGAAATTATGTCAGCAATGGTTGGGACACTCCACACTGTCATCAGTGAAACAACACCTGCCCCTCTTATCGAGTGACATCAATTTGGCAGATTTTATTTTAGGTCCTAAATCACCTAGATCAAAGCGATTTTTTATGAGGCATATAATGAATTATGGAAACTGTCGCAGATGGAAGCTGCGGTGCGTCTTCGCTAAATTGACCAAGCTAATTTGGAAAAGGTTCTTGCAGTGGGAGATAATAGCAGTAATACGTTAACCTCCCGTATTTACTCCCTATATAATATTGTGTCATCTGTTATTGATATTGTTCAGAATGATGTATCTGTGTTGTATGATGGTCAAAATCAATTGCGCTCTGTAATGCAATTTGCATGGACGTTACAAACGCTCAAAATGGGAAAAGTTCCATGGGATTATTTGAATGCTTCTGACCTGTTTTCACCATTTAATTTAACTGATAGACAGAGATTTATGTCTATGAAAGACGCAACATACACACTGTTACATATAGAACAATTGGAACAGCTACCTTTTTCTGTAGCAGAGACTGATTCCGATGTGTGGTTGATACACGGATTTATTTCACTACCCTTCTCACTAACCCTGGGCGGAGTTCGCGAAGTTGCACTATGCGAAACTCCGCGAAGTGGGAAAAAAACTCAGCCGCGCTACGCAGAGCTCCGCAAGCGGCAGAATGCGATAGAAAAATGCTGTTCGCTGTGATTTTCAGTGCCGGATGCTTGTTCGCACTGTGCAATCATCGCGAACGGCACCATGCACAGCGCAAGTGAGCGCTGCTTTCCTTTCTGCCGCTCGAGTAGATTTTTACTTGAGCAGCAGCTTTCTCAACGCGAACAGGCAGTTTCTCAATGCGAGCGGTCGCGAGCATACGCGACCACTTGCAATGAGAAACCTGACCCCCTTGCGTTGAGAAATCTCACCAGGAGGTTTATTTTCCACGCTCGCACTCGCCAACTTGATGTTGACGATCGTGAACGAGGAAAAATCTCGCTGGGAGGTGGATTTTCCTTGCTCGCGCTCGCCAACATGATGTTGGTGAACGCGAGCGAGGAAAAAAACTCCGCTCCGCAAAACGGAGTTTTTCGGAACTCCACGAGCTCCGCATAACACGGAGTGCAGAAAACTCTGCAAACTCCGCGAGTGGAGCGGAATTCACCACCCAGGGTTACTTCTCACTATTTCAGTTCACATCCTCCATGAAACACTTCCTGGTTGGCCGCTTTGAGCCCCTGGGAAGTGCTTTTATTCATGAATTGTGGTCCTTGCCTTTCACCTACAAATGTCAGCGCATGGATAAGGAGGTTTTCCTAACAGGGGAGGATTGTGATTCCACAGTAGGACATCCCCTGGTGTGTAAACAATTTAAATTGCACAGCACCTGTAACGTGTCAGCACCTAATCTGGCTTGTTTTTTGAAAAGGTGCGCCAGTCCCAGCAATTATTCCCACACTCACGTTGCTTTCAAATGGCAGTTATCTTATTTTGAATAACCACGACTGTTGTGGCTATTGGGCCGGCATCCTGTATATAGTAACGGTTTCACAACGGGTTACTTGTTGCAGCAATGTCCTTTTTCCACCCTGCATGGGATTGTAGATAGTTCGCTTTGGCCTTCCATTCCAACTTTGAAACCAGATTTCAATAAACTAAGCAGATTCAAAGCACTATTGTTTCAACAAGAAGTGGCTATCACATCAGCGCGAGAGACCTTCAAATTACAGGTGGCGAGAACTGCAAGTGAGATACACTCACTACTAAATGCCAATCTCCCACTGCATTTTGGAGAATTAATGCACCAAATATTTAATGCGTCTGATACTGACGGCCTTGCTCACTTTTTAAACTTGTGGGATCCGGCCTTGTGTCCTCTTTTCAGACTATTTTTGGAGTAATACCAGCCTTTATTCACTCATTTGGAGGGTTCCCATTGATCCTCTTGCTGGCGTGTGGCGTGCTGGTACTTCTGCTCCTGTTACACAATGGCTGCCCAACTTGTGGTACTGCACAGACACGGGCAATTGCAACTGTACCGTGACCGAATGCAACAACATTTTGGATGTTTGCCATTGGTGATGCTTGGTGTAGGTTATGAACTTACTTTTCGCTTCACCTACTTAACTTGCGTACAACCTATGTTCTATTGCCGACGGTGCCCTTTCTATTGGGCCTTGGATTTATGCCTCTCCAATGCATCCGGCACGGACATGGATTATGATCTGTTAATGGGTCCATTACTGGCCCATGACCAGGCCTGTTCTGGGGACGGCCGTTTGATGCGTGCGGCTGCACTTGGAGTATTGGTGGAATGGAATACCTGTGAGGCTGCACAGCGCCTCATGCAACGGAGTTTCATCGAGTATCACGCAAGTTGCCCGGAGATGCTCCTGGAAGCATCGGATTATGAGGAGCACGTGTGTTTCTTCGATCTGCTTAACTGGGTGGCATCCCTCTTTGCTATGAACGATAGGGATGACCTTTTCGAACGAATTGCATTCCTCGGTTCACCTAATCTGATGACTTTTCCTGACTAGCCTTAAAAACATTTTAAAATAGTTTTTTTTGCATTTTCCCAATTTGGCTCTTTTTCAAGCACTTGGGGACTCTGCTTAGGTTTGCAGTCTGTTTTTCTATATGCTACGACCTGGCCAAGAGGAAGGTGTCATGTGGCCGATAGGGACATTGTTGGCATCGCTAAGTTAGCATGAGACCGGCAACCATGATGCTGCTTTTGCACGCGTTACTACATGGCTTTATTTTTGCAAGACTCTGTTTATGCCTTTCACATGAGAACCGTCTGCTTGGTTCATTCTCTGCCTGTTCCTGGAGTTTAGTCTGAATAGGTCAATAAACAATGCCCCTTGTTATTCTGTTCTGGTCAGTTCCTAGCACCTAGACAAAACATGCTAACACAGCTGCTGCTGGAAACTCATGCTTTGATATTATGGGGATGCATGTTTAGGTAACACACACTTGGAGAGGGAGCTTTCCAGGGAGAAGAGCCATGCGGTTCTTATGATGTAGATATACCATCTAGGCACTAAGGTATGGGGTCTGCTGACAAAGCCCAGAGATCTTCTATTATATAATAAAGCTTCTTCTTACCAAGGGGAGGGTGGTTAGGCCTGATAGTCCTTTATTCACTGTCTTTATATGATGACATCTCCCTTTGTGATATATGGCCTTGCTGCAATGCTAACTGTGTTAGGTTTGTGCATTTTGCTGCTGGTTGTGGCTCATTTTAGAACACAATACTTAAAATAAACATTTTGAACATTTTGAACTATATTCGTGTTTCGGTCACTTCTTATTGTGGTCATGTGCGAGAGAGTATGCGAAAAGGTGTGTCTTGTTACCGCAATTCCTGGGAGATCCGGGAGTGTTGTGTTCTGGGGTGTCTAATCATTTGCTTCTTTAGGAGAGCGAGTGAGACACTATAGCTAGTCGGTCCTGGGTTCATGGGCACTAAGGTGGTGGGTAGGCTTAGCCCCTATACACCGAGGTCCCATATTCCTGCGCATAGTTCTATGTATGTGCAGAATCCCTGCAACAGAACAAATAAGAAACATGTTGAAACGTGTCAAAGTTCGTTGCATTAGGGCATGGAAAAGACACAGCCTAAACAGGCCTGGGCGAAGTTCGCAGATATCAGTGCGAATGGCCCCATGCGTAGCGCAAGAGGGTGCTGCTTCTTTCTGCTGCTTGAAAGGATTTTCTACTTTAGTGGCAGCTTCCTCAATGCGAACGGATGGTTTTTCCGCAACCACCCACGTTGAGACATCTCACTGGGAAGTGGTCTAGCATTGGATTTTCCTTGCTCCCGCTCGTCAACTTAACGTTGGAGAGCGAGTAAAAAACTCTGCTCCGTTTTGTACAGCAGAGCTTTTTGGAACTCCCCATGTTGCGTGGAGTGCGGAAAACTCAGCAAACTCCGCGAACGGAGTGGAGTTCACCCCCGAGGCCTAAGCCTAAAGTGAAAGTAAATTTAAACATCTTTTAAACTCATACTTCATTTAGCGTAAAACTACTAGTTTATGTTAAAAATCATTATGAAATTACTCAAATATATCACACATATAAGCATTCCGTAATGTTTGTGAGTAATTAATACACATATGCGAAGTAGTACTTAAGCATTTGACCAAAATTGTTTTCATAAATCATCACGGATTACGGTTCGCTGTCTTAAACCTTTTTCTTCTAGACTCTTCTAGAATTTTAATTTCAACATAATATTTACATTGTTCATCTTCTATTTCCAGATCAGATCTTGATCTTTTTACTCCTCGTTTGTCAGTCCCTTTATATTTACAGAATTTGAGAGCTAATATTATCAGTGTTACACCTAAAGAGATCGCCACTAATGGTCTAAATATTGAAATTACTAGTCCATTACCTAAGTTACCTATCCAGTTACCAACGTTTGACAATCCTCTCACTATCACTTCCCAAGCACCATAATTTTCCAGTTCTTTTAAGCCTCTATTTAAGTTAGTAACATGATTTACATATTTTTCTTAGTCTCTACTCTTGCCCGGTAATATGTAAGTGCAACACTGTTGAACTTTTACCAACAGACAGACTCCGCCCTCCTTAGCGAGTAGAATGTCAAGGGCAAGTCAATTATGCATCACCATTGATTTAATCGAGATCATTTCAGTATCAATAGCAATAAATACTCCAACTGTATTAACAGCTAATCTATCAACTATGATAGAAAGCTTTCTAATTTTATGAGTTTAAGACTACTCCTACAGAAGGTATTTAAGCTCCAAAAATATAACCTACAATTTCACTTGTACTCACACTTCTCTTCATTCTTCCATTGTCTTCCTTTAATTCTGATTTAATTTGTTTCCCATGATACATTTTTGGAAATCTAATTGCCATACCACAACTTCCAAACCATCCCTTTGATAATTTATAAAAAGCATTTTCCCACACTCCAGGAAAGATAAGATCTACTCTTTCTAAATATACACTCCAGGAAAGTTAGAATCTACTCTTTCTAAATATCATCCCTAGTTTTCATAAATTTCAAACGTATGTTCACATGCACTAATACCTACAAACGTAATGGTAATATTTGATATTTTTCTAGATATGCAAAGTTTTACTTTATTCTGCCAGTCTAAAGCTAAAGTAGACATTCTTTCTAATTTACTATGCTCCATTTCTGGTGAATTCCAAAGAGTTAATTTAGACAATTTAGTATTTCTAACAATTGTATTATTTCATCTACTTTCTACTAAATTTATACATTTTGTTTCAATTCTACCTACTTTACATGTTAGGTTTTTTCTATGTGCATATGCCATGTCCAAGGATTGTGTCGATCTAAACACAAAACCCATAGTTTCAGAGTTCAGAAAAGATCAGATCTAATTTGAGTAATAGTAAAGCAATTGATCAGTACCATAGAACAAACTAGTCAACACACTACAAGAAACTCCATATATTAAGGGTAAACTGCAGAATGTCACACCTTCAGCAACTGATGCGGGTAATTGCATTCATACGTAGCAATCTCTCACATCCATTGTATCTATATATTCATACAACAAACTAGTATACACATTCAATGAATTATTGGCTTTTGTGAAGTCAAAATGTAAAGTGTCATCATCCAAAACATTTGAACCAGTGAAATTAGTTTCTTCAGTTGTGAAATTAGTTGTAAGCTCAAGATTTAAATCAGGCACATAATGTGGCAAATTTAAAATAATATGCAATGCAAATAATATTAAAGCAATACTAATAGAGATTCCAACATATACACGTTTGCATCTAGGAGCGATTCCAGTGTTAGGCTTCATGGTTTCTCACAACATTTAACTAAAAAATAAAAAAATTGCAAATGGCAGCTAGTGTAATTTGAGCAATTTCAGCAAAGTTCGGCTCATGAATACTAAGGCACAGTTCAATGATTCTGTTCAAAATTGAAAATATGCAGATCAGTTCTGTTAATAAGTATGATAAATTGCATCAGTCCTTCAGGAAGTACACCAAGATTGAAATTCAAATCCACAACAAAGTTTGTTTCAAGGAAGGTTCAGATGGAGTCAAATGGTTATGACAAAAGGCGATGTATTCTTGCTCCCATTCATTTGCAGCCAGTTAGGTCCATTCAGGAGAAGAGTACCTTTGAATGGGCACTCTCGCTCTTTTCGATCTCCTTAATGTTGTTCCCTTATCATCACTATCACTCTATCAGACTGTTCAGAACTTTCAGGGATTGACTGTGGTACTCGCACTCTTCCTTCAGTTAGACAACATATCAGTATCTCACCTCTTCTGGGCCAACGGTCTCCATGTACAACTCACTTTCTTGATGCACTAAACCCTTCATTAGAATCTATCTAAATCGTAGTCAACTCTACAGGATGTGACCCTTTGGTACCATCAATAGTATACTCTCTCAGATCCCCTTCAGGCTGAGCAAGTGCTGTCATATCTGCTTGCTGATCCCCAACAACTTGACTAACCTGCTCCCTTTGCCTCACTGTAACCACTGACACATCAGGAACAGCTGCTTATTTATCATCAAGGGGAGATGGGACTCTGCGAGTGTGGGCTGCATGTACCCAGTTCTGGAGACCTCTGCACTTCACTGCAGTATTGGTGACCAGGATGACCTGGTATGGCCATTCCAGCGGTGTTCCAAGCATGATCTTAGCATGATCTTAGCACGTGCTTCTTCACCATCACCCAGTTGCTGGGACTGAGATCATTGCAAAAACAACAATTGATGGACAGAATGCAGAACAATGTCATACATTCACCCCAGTACAGAGATCTGGGCCTAAATCCATTGTTTTTTTGCTCACCATGCCATTCCAGTTTGCACCCAGCCATATGCAAATCAGATCATGGCACTGCTCCTGTTGAGTTGCAAGGGCAGATTCTCCAACCTGATGAGACACAGAATGTACCATGTCAGTCAGTCCCTTGCAGTATTCCAAAATAAGGTGATTGGTAATATTGACAAGAGCATTCGCAGGAACAGCTGGCTGTCTCATCATTTGACCCATAATGATCTCATGGGGTGATAAGCCTGTACTGTCTGATGTACTTCTCAGACTCATTTAACATAAGAGGCAATGCATCGGGCCACTTCAAAGACGTTGAAGTGCACACCTTCGCCAATCTGGTCTTCAATGTGCCATTCTCTTGCGCCACCAAGCCCTCATTCCTCAGGATGGTAACTGCAATGGAGCTTCTGCTCAATTGGTAATGCTACACATAACATTTCCAGGACTTCATTGTTAAAGTGAGTTCCTCAATCAGAAAAAAGAACTGTGGAATCAGTTCCCTCAGCAATAACTTTGCTACTGTTAGGCTATCATTTCTGCATGTTGAATAAGCTGTCACCCATTTTGAGAAAAAACAAACAATGACCAAAACAAATCTCAAACCGTTGCAAAGGGGTATTTCTGTAAAGTCCATTTGCATCCGGTGATTTCCCTACATGACTCATTATAACACACGTTTTCTTGACAATGTTCTGTTGTTGACATATTACACAACGGTGACAAAGATTCTCAGCAGTCAATCTGAATATGGGATCATACTACACCTGTGAAAGGGGCGCATCATTGCATCTCTCCCTACATGTGCTGGGCCATAATAGTGTCTTGTCATAGGTGACAATACACTATCAGGCAACACAGGTCTGCCATCAATGTAAACCCAAACTTCATCCTCCCTCTTGGTACAAACAGCTCGCACCCAACTATGTTGATTAGTTTTTGTCACCTCCTCTTGCAGGTTTTTCACCTCTTCCCATGTCTTTACTGTAGTTAACAACAAAATGTCTGATGTTTCATTAATCAAATCCCCATTAAAGGTATGAGAATTTAAAGCATAAAATTTGGCAATTTCATCGGCGTATCATTTTCCGATGGTTACATAATCAGTGCCTTGCCTATGCTCTATGCGCTTGACCATTGCAATTTGGTCAGGCAATTGTCATGGCAGCAAAATTTTCCTCACACTTTCTTTACTTCGTTTAGGTGTTCCGGAGGAAGTCATGAACCCGCGCTGTGACGACAATTGCCCGAAGTCTTGTACGACTCCAAAGACGTACTGACTATCAGTACAAATTGTTACTCTAAGCTGTTCTGAGATACTGCAAGCTTTTGTCAACGCAATCAATGCGTCAACCTGAGCCGAAAACACTCCTTGCAAGTATGATGCTTCTACAACACCCGCTACTGTATAAACAGAATAGGCAGCTTTCAGATTTCCTTCATTATCTTGCAAGTGGTGCAGAGACAGAATATCGATTCAAAAATATCGAGTTTCACAAATATCGAGTTGCAAATATCGTGGGTCAGAAATATCGACATACAGATTCTCGTGGTCAAGAATATCGATTTTAGGTAAGTAATATCGATGTTAAAAATATCGAAGTGTTTAATATTGTTTGCAAAAATATAGTTGTTAGAAATATTGTTTGTTTATTAATGTTATGTATTTTAGCATATATTTTTTATGTATGTGCAGTATGTTTTTTTGTATAAGAATTGTTTGTATTTTTAATATATGTGTACATTTTTAGTAGTATTGTTTTTTTTTTATTTGAATTTTGCGTTTTTAGTTCCGTAGCGGGTTGTGGGTTTATAGGGGAATAGGGTGGGAAGTAATTTAATTATATTACATTTATTGATTTTTTTTATTTGTTAATATTTGTTTATTTGAGATGTTATAGTGTTAAATGTGTATTGTGTGTTGTGGTGTTTATAGGTGTTAAGGGTGGGAAGTAATTTATTTTTAATTGATGAATTAATAACTGGATGTTAATTAATTTTAATTAATTAACTGTCAATTAATTATGGTAATTGTGTAATTAATTTTAGGTGTTTATTTTGGTGTTTATAGGAGTAAAGGGTGGGAAGTAATTTGTATGTAATTTTTAATATATTGGGGCCGATTCCGATCTCGGCCGGTAGGGCTCCGAATCGGACTCGGCATTACCGGATCCGATTCGGAGCCCTGTTTCCCGACCGAGTCGGACGTGCGTCCGGGCGAGCGAGTACGATGCAAACGTACGCGAAATCGCCGACCGACTCGTTCGCGGGACCCAACCGCTCCGACCGACTCGCACGGACATGACTCGCACCGTGCAATGGAGACGTTCCCCGGCCGGGTAAGTACGATGCGCGCCGCGAGCTGTCCGACCGACTCGCGCCGGCCGGCTCGAAAGAGCAGTCGGAGCCGCAATTTGGGGGTCCGTGTCGGACCCCCCTGAATGCCTAGCCGCACGAGTCGCAAACAGGGGGGACCCATGGGTTCCCCCTACCTGTGCATGTACTGCGCGACCCGCTTCGACGCGTACCCGCTGTAGGGGGCGCCCTTGTTCGCCTCGCACCCATTGAGTCAATGGGAGCCCGCGTACGCGTTGTACGACCGGCTCCCATTGACTTCAATGGGAGTCCGACCGAATCGAGTCCGATAGCATGCGAACGCATCGTACTCGTTCGGTCGGACTGCTAGGGTCCGATTCGGTCGGAAATCTCTCCGGGTCCGGCTCGGTCGGAGAGATTTAAGGCCTGAATCGGAATCGGCCCCATAGTTGTTAATAAATGTTACTTATTTGATATGTATTTTGGGTAATTGTTTAATTTTATTTCTGTTGTTTTTACTTTTAAAGGGGTAAAGGGTGGGTATTAAATACATTTTAATTTATTATTATTTGTTAACAGTAATAGTTTTTAATTTATAAATAAGTTTTAATTGTGTTTTATTATTTTAGAGTTTAATTTAGGTGTGTGTTGTGGATATCATAGTGTTAAAGTGTGTGTAGTCAATTAATGTTTCTTAGATTTTTTTATTAACAATATTTTTTAAATTGATTATTAATTATGTTAACTTTGGAAAAAAATGTAATTAAAAATGTTGAAGTGTTTTGATATTGGTGTGGTGTTACAGGGTAGGAAATACAATAAATACATTTATGTATTAATTAATTTATTTGTTTGTAAATATTTTTTAGTTTAAAAGATTTTTCTTTTATAAATATATTTATTATTTTATATTATATATTATTTGTAGGTTTTTTATATGCAATTAATATTATAATATTTTAAATTTTTATATATTTAATATATTTGATTTTCCATTTCTAAATATTGTTTATTTATTTTTATGAATTTTTATAATTTTTTATGTTTTTTTATTTTTGTTTTAACTGTTTCAGTGTGAATAGTAATTTTTGTCTCCTCGCTATCCAACACTTTTCCTACTTTTGCTCTCACTGGAGTGGGAATGGTAATTTTTACCCCTCCGCTATCCAACACTTTCCCTACTGTTGCACTGACTGGAGTGGGAATAGTAATTTTTACCCCTCCGCTATCCAGCACTTTCCCTACTGTTGCACTCACTGGAGTTGGAATAGTAATTTTTATGCCTCCGCTATCCAGCACTTTCCCTACTGTTGCTCTCACTGGAGTGGGAGTAGTACATTTAAACCCCTCCGCTATCCAACACTTGCATTCACTGGAGTGGGAATACAGTCTGTTACCCCTCTGCTATCCAACACTTTCCCTACTGTTGCTCTCACTGGAGTGGAAATAGTAATTTTTACCCCTCTGCTATCCAACACTTTCCCTACTGTTGCACTCTTTGGAGTGGGGATAGTATCTCTTCCCCTCTGCTATCCAACACTTTCCCTACTGTTGCTCTCACTGAGTGGGAATAGTAATTTTTACCCCTCCGCTATCCAACACTTTCCCTACTGTTGCACTGTTTGGAGTGGGAATAGTAATTTTTACCCCTCCACTATCCAACACTTTCCCTATGTTGCACTCTTTGGAGTGGGAATAGTAATTTTTACTCCTCCGCTATCCAACACTTTCCCTAATGTCACATACTTTGGAGTGGGAATAGTAATTTTTCCTCCTCCGCTATCCAACACTTTCCCTACTGTTGCTCTCACTGGAGTGGGAATAGTAATTTTTACCCCTCAGCTATACAACACTTTCCCTACTGTTGCAGTCACTGGAGTTGGAATAGTAAATGTAATCATTTTTCTATCCAACACTTTCCCTACTGTTGCACTGATTGTATTGGGAAATGTATTTTTACATATTTTTTAATAGTTTAATGTTTTAAATTATAATATATTTTTTTATATTTTAAATTATTGATATATATATATATATTATTTTTATATCATGTTAAAATTTTAAAATAAATTAAAGATAATAGTTTATTAATTATTTTAATGTAAATATATATATGTATAAATTATTTTGTTTGTGTGTTTACTTTTTGTTATTACGTTTATTTGTCATATTTTGTTAAAATGTATATTACATTTAATTTATTTTGTTAAAATTAATATTAATATTTTAATATATTTAATATATATTATTTTATTTTATATATATATTTAAATTGATATTTTTTACATCTATATTTTTTACATCAATATTTTTGATTCAATATTTTTGTACTTACCTGTGTAGGTATGGGAGTCGATATTTTTGTATTCTATATTTTTTTTTTGATATTTTGAACATCGATGTTTTTGTCATCGATATTCTATCAGTGAACCATTGCAAACAGGATCCATCTACACATGATCAGATTTAGGCAATGGTTCATCACGTATGTCCGTACAGGGCTTTGTACACAACCCGCCCTCGACCCAGCTAAACCGAAGAACTTCCGCCCTATTTCCCTGCTTCCATGGGCCTCTAAGATCTCCGAAGCCTATATTAATTCCATCTTGTCAGGCTTTCAGGAGGAGAATAATATACTTGACTCCTCCCAGTGCGGCTTCCGCCCGGGCCTTAGCACGGAGTCTGCCCTCCTAGCAGTGACTGAACATCTGAAGGCAAGACTGGATGAGGGACGCGCCTCGGCACTGATCCTATTGGATCTCAGTGCCGCGTTTGACACGGTCTCTCACTAGATCTTGTTGCGGAGGTTGAAGGAGGCTGGCATCGTGGGCCGCGCACTGGACTGGTTCACCTCCTTCCTCTCGGATAGGTCCTTCTAGGTGTCGGCCCCCCCTTTCATCTCCAGGGTCCATTCCATCAAACAGGGAGTGCCGCAATGTTCAGCGTTAAGTCCAACGCTCTTTAATTTGTATGTTCAGCCTCTAGCTGCGGTAGCCAAGAGTAGAGGGCTGACTATTGTATCATATGCTGATTGACTGTCTGAATGACTCTGTTAAGTTTTGGAGTGGTCTTGCTGACGTCGCGGGGTGGATGACTGCCAACTGTCTCCAGCTTAATGCCAACAAGTCTGAGGTCTTGCTGGTAGGGAAAGATCTTAAGCTATGGAGCGAACGGTGGTGGACCGCTACCTTGGGTTGTGCACCCGCCACCAAACAGGTTGTGAAAAATCTTGGTGTCTGGGTCGACTCGGCTCTTAATTTCCAAGCCCAAACTAAGAAGGTGGCGGCGACGTGTTTTGGTATTCTTCGTGGGCTCAAACCTCTGCTGGGATTTTTTTACCCTTCCATCTGGCAGATTATTGTCCAGGCATCTGTGCTGTCGAGACTGGATTATGCCAGCTCGCTCTATCTGGGGGTCAACAAGACGGAAATTCTCAGACTGCAGAGGGTCCAAAATGTAGCCACCAGAACTCTTCTCGGCATGCCTAGATTTTGCTCCACTTCCAGTGCTATTCGTCGGCTACATTGGCTACCGGTAGCGAGACGCGTGGAGTTCAAGTCCCTCTGTCTTGATTTTAGGATCTTGAATTCCCCTTCCCCTGGCATCCTAGCGGGCCTGCTCTCTTCTTACACTCCCACTCGCCATCTCCGTTCATTGGGCCAACACTTGGTGGTTGTTCCCCGGGTCAGTAGGGCTCGTGCCGGTGGGCGTTCTTTTCGCTCACTGGCAGCTAAACTTTGGAATGCCCTCCCTGTACATATCCGGAGTATGGACAATTATCTGGCATTTTGTAAAGCACTGAAGACCCATCTTTTCCCTTCACTTTAGGCCCTTCTCACAGTTGATTTCCTTTCTGCCTGCCTTTGTGGCTTTAACAGCCTCTGGTTTCTTTTTCTTTAGTGATGATAGGTCTCCTTTGCCGTTCAGCTGCCTTTTTTTTTTCGCTATCAGCACCGGGACGCCCCTTTGCTGGGGCAGCTGCGCGCTTTACAAGACATCCTAACATAACATAACATTCAAACAATCACGTTCAGCTTCATCAATCACAGTTTTATTTCCAGACAGTGGCAATAGAGTTGAAGGTTTCAAAATGGTGCATCTTTTAAGTGTTACATTTTCTGCACTCAAAAGAATTTGTTCGTACTTCGTTAAGCGACTATTATTAAGATACTGTGTCTGAGTATGGGTCAACTGGATCTCCGCTGAGTGAAGCACAAATGCAATTAATGAATGTCCCATAACAATGCTTGCACGCTGCTCAAGACTCACACATGTAGATGCAACCGCTTTCATACATCCAGGCAATGCGGCGGCCACAGGATCAAGAGTGGCTAAAAAATATGCCACTGGTCTGCAATTACTTCCATGCATTTGTGTTAGAACTGAAAGGGGGCAACCTTCCCTTTCACTACAAAATAGCACACACCTTTTGTTGCAATCAGGCATTTCCAGAGCTGGTGCCCTTCAAAGGCATTCTCACAGCTCGGTGAAGGCAGTCATACAACCGTCATCCCAAGGTACCGGATCAGACACTTCTTTATGTGTCAACCTCTGTAGAGGTTTGGTGTTGAAGAAAAATTTAAAGACCACTGTCTGCAATAGTCCACCATTTCTAAGAACATGCAGACTTCTTTCTGAGTGGTTGGTGGACTCATGTTGAGAATCGTTGAGATTCTTTTGTGTGGCAATTTCCTTGCTCTTTTTCAATGTGATGCCCTAAGTAGAGGACTTCAGTTTGGCAGAACTGTAACTTAGCCAGGGATACTTCATGCCCATTTTTGGTTAGATAATTTAGAAGTGCAATTGCATCGGTTTTGAAAGCTTCTTTCGTATTTGATGCCACTGCAGGTCATCAATATACTGTATCAAATTGATACTCCAGGATATTTTCCCATGTGAATTATGAGAAGAACAGTACAGTGCATCCTCACAGGTTTGTTATGGACACGGTCAAAAGGTTAGGTTCTCATGAAATCCACACAAAAGAGAATTAAGAAAAAGTGTCTGGTTTATCCTTTGAGGAAAGTGGCATGATCAGAAATAATACATTTGGAAATGTGTCAAAGTTCATTGCATCAGGCCATGGAAAAGACACGGCCTAAATAGAAAGTTAATTCAAATATCTTTTAAACTCATACTTCATTTACTGTAAAACTCCTAGATATGTTAAAAAGCATTATAAAATCACTCAAATATATTATATGTAAGCATTCTGTAATGGTTGTGCGTGATTAATACACATAAATATGCAGGGCACAAGTCCTAAAAAAAGAAGTGGGGGGACTAACCTAGTTAATCAGTAAGCAAGTGGCATCGCAGCGCTTGACATCACGGCGCGTGACGCGCGTGACATCACTGGAAGTGGCATCACAAGAAGTGACATCAGATCTTAAGCCCTCACATACATATTTAGCAGGTGTATCATGAGTACATTGGAGCACATTTCGAGTATACTTGTAAACTCTCCTGAATTAGGCAGAAGATTCACACTTTTGTACTCTACACATAAAACAATGTTGCCTTTTGTCAGCGTAAACTTCCTCCACCCATAGTGCTTTAAAAGAAAAAAATAGTGATATTTAAATTATTACAAGGCCTCCTCAGGGGTAGTAAGCTCTATATAAATGCTATTTACATTTTGTGCAAATACTGGGAAAGACCAACACATCTGCAGTTCTTACAGTGCATGTGTATCTCCTAAACAGAGCCTGAACAAAGTGAAAAGCTGCCTCTCAAGTATGTGTGAAGTGCTAACAGGTGTGAGCCTTTGTTTCTCCTCTGCTGCATTTGCTTCTAGGTGTGAGTCTCCTGACTGCTGCCAGCCAAGAGACTCGAACAAAAGGAGGCCTGATGACCCCTCAGACTTGGCCTTTGTTAAGAGCCAGCAGGAGTTAGAAATAAGAGAGCCCAGTCCCCGCCTGCACGTTGTTGCCGATCGAAAGCAGATAACGTGCAGGCGCTGCTGAAAGTGTCCCGGTGTTTGCAAATTACACCGGGACGAATTCAGCATCTTTATCAGTGGGGCCCAACTTCTTAGCAGGGTGGACGGCGTCCCCCCTGTGAAATAAGTGGGTGGACGCCGTCCACCTGCGTGTACCCCCGACTCGTGCCCTGTAAATATGCAACTGTGATTATGGCCTACTACTGCATTCTCAGATTAGTAACGTAAAATATTTTTTAAAGCATTTGACCAAAATAGTTTTCATAAATCGAGAATCTATATAATATCAGGCATCTATACTAAAAAAGCTCTAGCATATAACATAAGAGTTTTGCACCGATATATGCTATCAAGTCACTCTGCAAGAAATACAATAAAATTAATCTCAAAATCACTGTTTTTATTGACTCTACCATTCTCTAACTAAGCAAGAACACTTTTATGGTGCTGGATGGTTCAACTTAACTTGTTCTCGCTATAGTTTTTCTACACACATGCAAGATGCACATTTAAATTTCACTGTCATTTTCCATAGTTTTGTCTCAATCAGAAAAATCTGTATTTTTTCGCTCTAACAGAGGGTGGTGTGCAGTCAGCAATCCTCGCTGATTACACTAGACCCTGTGATAAACTGGGAAAGGGGTGGGGCTCAGATGGGGCCTTCGAGCTCAGTGTGTCCAGTGATCTAAAGTCCGATGGAGAACTAGACCTGAAGGGCATTAATGTAGCTGGAATCCCTGTCCATGCTCTAAATAAGGTATGACAACACAGACGACTTATCTGGGGGAACAGACTAATCCTGTGCTGCACCTCAGGGCACATATAATAATCCCAGTGGGCGATGGTGGCACCTCAGGGTGCACAGTCATTCAGTGGCATGAGAGTGGATAATCACAACTGAGATGTGGATCCAGTGTTGCTCTGTTGATAACTAGTGCATGGATGTGTATGCTGAAGGACCATGCCAACGTGTCTCTCTCTGCTGAGGTGTACAGATGTCCATTGTTTGTTTGTAGGCCTCATTTAGTTTATTTGTGCAAAGGCAGACCCCATGCTAACCGAGTATGCCTGGGAGTGTAGGCAGCGTCTGCTAGCAAGTGAAGGGGTGATGGGTAGTAAACAATGATGAGAAGGCCGGAACGGGCCAAAGCTTAGAATGGCCTGCTTATTGTATACCATTCGAGAGAAATACAGGTAAAGTGCCCTCTTTGTAAATATTTCTCATCACGTTTATGTCCCTCTTCACAAAACTCACGCAGCATAAGACGTTGTGGAATAGCTGTTTGTTTCATAATCAGTGGCGCCGCTGGATTTGCTCTATTTGTGTGGATGTGACATTCTATAAAATTTTATATGCAGACGCTTAGATTGTTTCTGTAAAATGCTTGTAATCTCGCTGCTGGACCCCAATAATGCTGCTTTCAAGGCAGCAAAACATACAACCTCTAGTGACAAAGTAACTGGAGAGGAAGTTGTGGTGATGAATTGTGCTTGTTGTGCTCTGAGGGCAGAGTCCACCCTATGTATTATCACCATTCACAAAAATATAAAGATATTTGTGATCAGCCAAGTATGAGCATCAACTAATAACACAAAATTCAATTTGGTTAAGTTAAGACCAAAACTTAAGTTTAACTGAGACAAAATCTTAACTTTATGACTTTTGGTATTCACAAAGGGCATTTAGGAGTAGTAAAGTTAGAGTTCCTAACTTTACTACTCCTAAATGCCCTTTGTGAATACCGAAAGTCATAAAGTTAGGATTTTGTCTCAGTTAATCTTAAATTTTGGTTAAGTTAAGACCAAAACTTAAGTTCAACTGAGACAAAATCCTAACTTTATAACTTTCGGTATTCACAAAGGGCATTTAGGAGTAGTAAAGTTAGGATTCCTAACCTTACTTCTCCTAAATGCCCTTTGTGAATACCGAAAGTCGTAAAGTTAGGATTTTGTCTCAGATTACTTTTGTGAATCGGGCCTCAAGACAATGAGTCACTTTGCCACTCTTAAGTCCTTCATAGGCATTACATATGAGGGCTCTATTTCTGTGCACAAAACATTACTTACTACAAACCAAAGGGCCTGATTTAAAGAACTGCCAAAACGGAGAAATGTGGGTGGTATGCTCAGATATTAGCTTCTTTGTGGGAGAGGATTGCACAATGTTTGGAGTGTGTCCTGTGGTTGTTGGCAGGGGCTAGGTACTGTTGTGTTCTTCTTGGCATAGGCCTGACAATGTAACCTCAAAAGGGTGTATTAAAAGATGCATTACCTTTTTAGAGACAACGTGACTATTTGAAAGAGGTTAAAAGGTAAGTGTTGTGTTCTGTACATGAAGACACTGGTAGCCATGTTGTAAGTTTCTAAGTCTTCTTTATTAGTTCCAGGTCATGTGGTATCAATCAAGGTTCAGCCATGTAACAGCTCCTACATCTCCTACACCAGTCCCACCAGGAGCAGCCTGCCTAGCTGCTCAGCCCATCTCCAACTGTCATCCACTCATCCACACAGGCACCCAGGCATTCCATTCATCACATTCACAGCAACATTCCGTTGCCATCTCTCACTCTGGCTGAGCAGCTAGGAAGACCTAGGCTGATTACATATGAATGTAAAACTCAGGATATAACATTATCCCTTTCCTTTAAATAGAAACCAAAAATTACAATACGAAAGAAAACTATACACAAAAACAGAAATGTACATAACTCAGGGATGCAACTAAAAGTAAAACATCACAAGAGAATGAACATGCAAATCAAGAAAAGATGGGCAAAATACGACATAAAAATGTGCCTCAATATCCCCCATCCTCCCTCATAACAAATTATCAAAATATTTAGAAGCGTAAACTTGTAGCAATCAAATACACATTGTAATACTTTGAAACAAGCTGTAAAATATATACTATAATGCAAAAGGTAAAAACCCCGCAACGGCAATCCCATTAACAAGGGAAACTGCCAAGAAATGGGACAACGACCCATAACACTGTGTGAGGGGCAAGCACCCACACCCACACCCTAGTTGTACTTTTGTACTGCACGCAACTGTAAATGGGGTGTACCCTTGATGTACATTAGTACTGCGCACAACAGTAAATGGGATATAAACCCATAACTAACCCTGTGAAAGGGTTACCGTAAAAGCGATTAAGTATGGGAACTAACCCATGACCTAAACCTCATGTAGAGGTTACTAACTGGGACTCAAACCCAACACTGTGATAGGACTAACTCCATAGCCCCAAACCCATCCCTCATTTAAGGAATGAAATATGGCCAAAACCTATCCCTCATGTAAGGGATCATATGTGATGTCCACCCACTAGGAGACTAGGACGTCCCAACCATTAAACTGTGTATAACTGTGGCATCACTACATATCAAACTTTGAACATGTTAATACAATTCTAACTGTGCCCCACACCGGTGAGCGATCTCTCACCCGAATTGCACTAGGAAGCAATCACCCTTGAATAAGAGAACTAAATAGTGAACATGCCTAACAGTAATCATACTGAAAGAGCAAAACAATGCAGAAATAGTGACTACTACACATAATGACACACTTTCAACTTTTTACCTACATGTCATAAATAAATCCTCAACATGTTAAGTGAAAGTACACAACCAAAATCACATTGTATAGACCTCATATGGTTGAAATAAAAATTACTTGCAATATAACACCAAAACCAGAAATAAATCTTTCCAGTACCGCAGCAATATGCCCCCAAAATTACCGTCTGAAAGAAATGTAACACATCCATGGAGGAACGGATGTAGTGTTCACTAAATCCAGGCACATAATTCAGGCTGAGATAATAATGTCAGAGGACCCCCAAATGAATAACAGGTAGCAGACCAACTGGATGCTAGCACAAAAGAACTGCAGACCCACACGATCCACGGCGTGACGATGCGTGAAAAAGCTGCTACGCAGGATCCGCTACACAGCTGACAGACGTGCCGCAACTCTCTGCAACTCCAAGCTTCTTTTTACAATAAAACTTTATTCCTATCAGGAGCGAAGCAGCGTGGTTGGCAACTCCTCGTAATGGAATCCTGGACCAGCAAAAGGGACAGACGATAGCGGTTGCTTAGGATGTCGCTGCAGAGTGGCTCACGGTGCGTACAAGCACCAAATCATGAAAGGACTACCATGTCGCAGAGACGTCACAGATGAAGGCTCGTCGAGAACGAAGACACGTCACTAGAGGTGCAACGCAAGACACCCAAGGAGAAGGTAAGCACGCTCATGACTCGTGCCTCAATTTTAAAGCATCAGTTAAACTGTCGTGGCTGCGGGGAGGCCTCAGGAGAGCATAAAAATAACAGACAAAAAATGCCTCACCAGCGAAGTCGTGGACCCTCTGTCGACACTTGTGGAAAAAGCTCTCCTCAGTAAGGCAGATCGAAAGAGCATGACAAAGGTAGAAATAGCCTTTTCTGCGCGAGGGACACCTCAGTTCTTGTGCCCATAGCCAAACTTTGTGCAGGCCACACTTGACTCTGTGTGAGAATTTCACATGTCCAACACCAACTTGAAGACATGTCCCACGCCGTCCATAACAAATGTATGTCCAACACTCCAATCCAGTTTGTACAGATGTAGAGGTTCAAACAAGTATCCACTATGTTAAATGTCCTTGAACGTGCAAATGTGCTTTCCGTGTGTCCACAGCAAAAATATTGGTAAAACAACACTGCCCCTGTGTGGCGCTGGTGAAAAGTAGAGAAGAAATATGCATACTGTACTTCAAGGCTCAGTCTGCGCCACATCACTGTATTTCGCTATAGAAGAAAGCTCTTGAGACCATGTGCAGCACGTTTGTGAGGGGGCTTCCAGTCATCCACTTTGTAAAATGTCCTTACTTGTGCTCTACTTGAAACCAAAGCACAAGACTTAGCAACACCACACCACTCTTGTGTTGCACTTGTGAATAAGCTTCACAGAGTTAGATTTTAACTCACAACTTGAACAGCCACAACTCCTTTTCGCGACAGATACATCCATGCGGCACATAAAAGGAAGTGGTAGGGCAGACATACCCTAACATAACAGACCATACCTGTGGTCAAGTCCATGGAGCAAGTTCAGGCTGGTGGGAGGGCCGTCCGTTGACTTGGACTCTGGTGTATCCCACCCTCGTCGCCAAAATATGTTGTGACCTGTGGTAGAAAGTAGACGCTGGTAGCCATGTAAGTTCTTAAGTACCTTTATTCCAGTTGTACAGCAGGATAGTAAGTAGGTACATCAGCTTGGTAGACCGGATAAACAGGTAGTAATGATGTAGGTTAGACCAGTAGTCAGCCCTTGGTCCTATGCCACAGCAACCCCACCAGGAGCAGCCTGCCTGCTGCTCTGCCCATCTGTAACTCCCTACCTCACTCAGTCAGACACCCAACATTCCACGCATCACAGCATTACCAACATTCTACTCCAAACACACACAGTGGCTGAGCAGCAGGTGGACTGGTAAACTGCAAGGTATGAAAGTACTACGCAGGGCATAACACATCCCCCTCCTTTTAAAATGAAAAACGAAAGCGACGTTGGTACCAGGGAAAAGCAACAATGCAAAAGAGGAAACTATACACAAGACAAAGTACATTAGCAAGAAATGATTCAAAACTCAGGGATGCATAAGTGTTAAACATCACGAAAGAATCAGAAGCAATAAAAAGAAAAGAATAGATTGAGACAATACGTAGAGTATAGCAAAGGGGAAACAAACCCCGCAACACTAGACCCAAACTATAAAAACATTCTGTTGCATAATGCACAGATAACTAATTTTGCAAAACTAGCAAAATTACAAATGTAAGGAATGGTTCATAACCAGGGATGTGCAATTAAGAGAACATCACGAGAGATAAAGAACCATTCAAAGTAGAGAGAACGGATAATATACAACAACTGAAACATTGAGTAAAGTAACCCATCCTCTCCCAAAAAACAAAAAGAGAAAATGTCGTTGCATAAGGCAAAAGGTAAACACCCCGCCACTGTATTTGGGTCTAACTCCCATGTATGCACATCCTGTGTAGGAATGACCTTGTATAGCATAGATGGGACCCAACCAATGCACACCAACCCTATGTAGGAGTTATGCGCAACATAATGGGAAAAGACCCATAACCTAAAGTAATGTAAGTTGGCAGAAACCCAATAACTAAAAAACTGCAAAAGCACTGTTTTGTCCATCACAATTTTCTTTCTTTGTGCAGCAGAATTTGCTAGTTCGTGCTACAATATCCTCGAAGCACCTTATATTTTATAGGGTTCTAGGTCAGGGATCGCAGGGTTAAACGCCTTTCAGCTTCCTAGATGTATATCCCTGCTTTGGACGTATATCGCTCTGCAGAGGCACAACCATTTGCCCTCCCCTCGCCGGTTTTATCTTTTTGTGGTGGCAACGCCTTTATAGCCCCACAATCACTCTAAAAATGTGTTTTTTTCTTTATGTGGTCAGGCTTGATACCTTTTGGTATGACCGTTTCTGCAACCCTGCACTGTACTGCTGCGATTCTAAAAATGTCTGTTCTAAGAATGTTTCTTTTTAGTTTCTGAGTTTTGTACCTCTTGCCATCTTATATATATTTATATAATTTAAAAGTTTTCTATAGCGCAGACTGCACCGAAAGCATTAGCTTGCTTTACACAGAACCAAATCATGTTACATTAGCAATAGGCCAGATTAAACAGAGAGCAAAATATTATCACATTAACAGGAGTGGAACAAGAGATGATATTGAGAGTGGATCGTTTTATGATAACAAGAATAGAATCTTGGTTGAGTACTGCATTGATGGTTTTACATGCTAAAACTACTAAGGAGACTTTTCATATGGATCCCTTTGAACTGGAGAAAAAACATTACCCAGGCCTTATTGGCCAGCAAACTGGACTATGGGAATGTGCTCTACTTATTCTCTCGACTTCATGTAACCCAGAATGCAGCAGCCAAGCTGGTTTGTAACAAAAATAAGTGCAGCTCAGCATCAGTGTGTTTGAAGAAGCTTCACTGGCTGCCTATGAGCCAAAGGGCCAAGTTTAAACTATTGTGCTATGCACATAGAGCTTTACATAAACTTGCACCCAGAATCCTGCAGGACAAAGTTGAATTTTATGTTCTCTCGCGAGACTTAAGGTCTTGCAATTGCGCTTTGGCTAAAACTAGACGCATAAAGAAGGTCAGAGCTGGGGGGTCGCTCCTTCTCATATCTGGAAGCCGCACAATGGAATGAACTTCCTTTAGAGCTTTGTCTCACTGACCACCATATGAGGTATGCCTCTTGTAACTAAACATCTTTAAAACAGGTTTTTAGCTTTCTTGGCCCTGTGATATCCCCTGGGATGAATGTTATGCTCTACAAGTACAATAAAATAAAGTAAATGGATCTTAAAGCAGTATATTAGATGCAGAAAGGGTGGGGTTTCAACAATTTTCTGCCCCCGGTGCCCTTGGGTCTGTCCTACTGCGCAACTGTAAATTTGGCCAAGTATACTCCAATTGCACTTTGCTCTCAAGATAGAGAGGGCAAGCAATTCAAGGTGTCTCAGTGAAGCAGTGTGGATGGTAGATAATCTGAACCTAATCAGTCAAGCAATAGACACTCTAAGAGAATGCCCAGCAGACCAGTGCTTTTCTTTTATGAAAAAGAGAAGTACACTACAACTCAATACTACACATAAGAAATGCACAACACTATAACAAGAGTATTTGATGAATGCTACAGGGGTGGGTTACTAAATAGACTAGCAGGAGCTTTATATACCGAAGCTTTAGATTTAAGCAAGGATGCAAGCTCACTTTGGTGACATGAAGTAGTTTTCCTGAGTTCTGTGACCAGTAGCTCAGTACGTATACTTTACTAGGCAGTACTCTTAAGCATGTTGCAATAATCTCAACAAAGTTCCAACAGAATCTTGGTCACTTTCTCTGTCAATTGTTCATGCAGGCTTGGCTTTACCTGAGGTAAATGCACTCCAGGTTTCCAAGTACAGGAGTCAATCAATAACTCAGGGGTTTGTAAAGCGTGGCTACTTACTCATAAGGGTCTCATGGCGCTGGGGAGGGGGGGCACTGCAGATCCATCTGGGCGCTGGGTTTATTCGAAGAGCCAGGTCTTGAGGTCGTTCCTGAAATTAAACAGCGATGGGGAATGCCTGAGGCGAAGGGGCATGGTGTTCCAGGTCTTCGCGGCAAGGTAGGAGGAGGGTCTTCCTCTGGTTCCAGCCCTGCGGATCCATGGGAAGGTGGGCAGTGACAGTTGTGCGGAGCGGAGGGGTCTGTTGGGTGCGTGGAATGAAAGGCGGTGGTTAAGGTATGCTACTCCATCGTTGTGGAGGGGCTTATATGTGTGGGTGAGGAGCTTGAATGTTATTCTTTTGTCGACTGGGAGCCAGTGGAGTTCATGCAGGTGTTTTGTGATGTGGCTGCAGCAGGGGATGTTTAGGACCCATCTCGCTGTGGCATTGTGAACATTCTGGAGCTTCCAGAAGAGTTTCTGGATGACATCGGCATAGAGTGCGTTGCCGTAGTCAAGTCTGCTGCTGATAAGTGCATGGGTGACCGTATGTGTCTGGGTGTGCCATCTTCAGCTGCATTGTGCAGATGGTGCTATAGAGCCAGCATCTGACATGGCTGCGTTCTAGCCTGACTCCAGCGGCCGGGACCAATATTCAACAAATAATCTGCCATATGGGGAGAAAAGATGCTGCCATACTGGCCATCATAGTTGTAGGGAACGTGAGGCACCCACGGTGAGCTCATTGGGAGTGGGCTGCCTGTTTATGAGGCGCAGCAGGACCGGGGCTTAGGGAGAGAAGAAGCCACACTTCTGCGCTGCTTTTGTGTAACTTAGCTTATGTAAAAAAACTGTACTTCACTGAAAAAAGAAAAGGTTAAAGTGATGGTACAGCTAGGTTACGAAGTCACACAGGAGCTAAAATACTGAAATGCACCAGTTATAGTTCAGTCAGCTAACTATAACTTGTGCCACTGGCACACACTGCCTATTACCTTATATGCTACATCTCTCTAGACATGATAAATTACATCATTGATTACATCACTGATGGTGTGAGGAGCTCAGGCATGACGGGCTACAGCCCCCACCTGTGGCCAGGCAATAAACAGAAACCCGGGGGAGATGTGCGCCGGAGGTCTGAATGGAAATGAGACAAGAGGAGCTCTTATTGAAGAATTAGTGGTAAGGGGCAGAGATAAAAGAAATAGTGGCTATCAAAGCCAGATCTAAGAACTTGGAAGCGAGATCTCTGAGAAACAACCTGCAAATAAAGGGTAGTCCTGAGAAGATCAACATGGGGAAACTAGAAAACTATGTGGAGGCTCTCTTACAGTCTATTTTTAGAGCAGATCAGTTCACCCGCCCGTTTGCGAAAGAGCGAGCCCATCGGCCACTGGCATGGCAGCCCCCACCGGGGGCCCTTGTCTGGCTCATCATAGCTCACCTTATGAACTTTTGTGACAGGGATAAAGTCTTCTGCTCAATGTAAGAAAAGGGGACCATTCTCCATGAGGGCAACACCACAAATGTTTTCCCGGACTTCTCACTCGTAGTTAGGAGGAATGGCGTGAGTTCCTTCTGATGAAAAACTCCTATAAAAAGCTGGAATAGAATGCGCTATGCTATACCAAGCGAGGCTCATGCTAGAAGGCAAGTAGCAAATGTTTCAGGACCCTAAGACAGCCACCACATTTCATGAGAAGGGACACATTTGTGGAATGCACCCTGCACACACTTCTAGGCCACCTGCAATGCCTGTGCACCATAGTGACTCAGAGTGAGCAACTCAATGAAGACGACTCATTGCCTACCACTCACTACTATGTGAACAAAGACTATTTGGCATGAACTGGCTATGACACCCCTAATACTACATCACAACCAGCAGGGCCATAGCAGTGTGCATCCACCAGCAATCCAGCAGCCACACTGGGCAATAACCACACCCTTTACCCACACTGCGAAGCACTAGAAATTCTCCAGTCATGGGAAGCATGGTGCCCTATAGCTCTTTAGGCTACATTATTTATTATCATCTCTTATTAGTTCTGACCATTATCAGTAGTAGTTGTGTATTTGTTTATCTTATGTTAGAAATATGTTTTTTTGGGGACAAATGAATGTTGTTGGCATGATTGAGATGCTGATGCAGGTGGGGGGCGGGAGGTGAATGAGTTGTTTGTTACCCTACTGCATCACCAAGATACAGTATGACATGAGCATTTATGATGCAACACAGGAAATCGTGTTTTCCCATTTAGCAAATGGCACAGACCAACGCACTTTATGTTAAGTTACTGATATACACATGTCTGCAAGGTCAGGCATAAGCTGTAATAGCATATCGCTCCCATCCTCTAATGTAAGAGGCCTCTATGACCCAAGAAAAATAGGGTAAGGTAAGCATACTTAGAGTGACACAATATAGATATTGTCTCTGGACAGGAAACACACTTAACCCTAGATACTGAGAATAGGATAGCGAGTAGGTGGGCATTACATATATATGCTTCCTCTTATTCATCCTACTCACGAGTCCTGAATCTCGTTAAGAAAGTGGTCCCATTTCAGCCAATGCACTCATGCTCTGATGACCAGAAAAGGTTTGTGATAGTACAAGCTACTCTACACAGTACTTATGTGACACTGGTCAACATCGATGGCCCAAATATAGTCGACCCGGTCTTCTACACGTCAGTGTGGAACTGGAGCCAACTACTTACAAGAGGATGCATACCATATTATGAGGGGGCTACCACAACCCCTATCTAGAAACTATTCTAGATAGATCAGCATCCACGGACTAGCATGGCAAGCAGGCCGCCATTGCCCTCCTGGCCGGTATGGACGAATAGGAATTCTGGACCTGTGGAGATTAAAAGGTGAAGGCACCATCACATCTTCTGTACATCACACCTGGTCCTGTCTTGACTACTTGCTGGCAGCCAGAGATGGCTGGCTGAAGACCAGAGATGTGGGTGGCTGAATGATCGAAGCTAAAAACCTCCCCCAGACATTATCCTATCATTCACCGGTTCTGCTCAGCATTGTAATTCCCACACACATACCAACCTAGTTTGTGTGGAGGTTTCGAGCCACAGCTCTGCTTGATCCAGTGTTTCAAGAGGAGTTACACTCCAGCATAATAGCATACCTTGAGAATACGTTAGACTCAGTAAACAACATAAGTACCTTATGAGAGGCATTCAATGTTTCCATCAGAGGTGCATGTATTAGCAAGCAGGTAGGTATTCTCAGAGCATTATATGCACAATTGCAAAACACTGAGCATCAGCTGCAAGCACTAGAATGTCAATACAAACCTTGTCCAGATCCCAAAGAACAGGCTGTCATTCGAGGACTGGAAACAGAATATGACACAGCGGATCAGGAGATAAAATGTATGTCCAAACACTCAGTTGGCGTGAGCAAATGGGTAGGGTGGGAGGCCAGGGCAAAACCTAGCCCAGAAATTAAAGACACCATGAGCCCACGACAAATATTAATAAAATTTTATCCCTTTATGATGCAGAGCACTACAGTACTAGAACCATATTGGCAACAATCATTTATTTCTATGCTTATCTATACCAAACGTACAACACTGCCTCTACTAGGGAGTTATCAAACTATCTGGATGTGATTACACTGGCTTGGCTGTCAGCTGGCCAACTAGATTTCCCAGTGCAGCCGATATCTCTGGGGGAAATCAAAGAAGCTCTAGCCAGCCTACTGACAGGCAAGGCTCCTGGCCTAGATGGCCTAACTGCACAGTGTGATCAATTGCACATGAGGTCACAGGACGTGGTTCTGGAGGCATCACCACCTTCTCTCCGCTTTGTTCCAATGGAAGCACTAGCGGTACAGGCAACAGCACTTTGATCAAGCAGGTTTGGTACTCGTGACTATTAGCTTCATTCATCCAGTCTGTGGTGCAGATTTGTGGTCCTTGGAGTGCAATAAAGGCAGAGGCAACACAGTCCCATTAATCTTCCTCTATTGCGGTCACTGAAGTAAGCACACTGGCGAGTTGGCAAACCACTATTCCAGGATGAGTGGCTCCTTATTCCATTTCAGCAAACAAGCAGATTCTCAAAATTGATGCCGAGCCACAGCTCTACACCACTATGATTAGCAGACGTGATGTGAGGTCCGCCACTTCCAAGAGACTGGCTATCACCAATACCAGCTCGGGGCACATCAGGTCACTGAGCACTCTACAGAGTGAAAAAGTTTGGAACTGGAACCAAGAAGAAAAGTCTGGTGCCTCATTTTATACATGATGTCAAGACAGGATGAACCAGTTTGGTGTGATTACTTTTCACATTTTATTTTCTAGCTGCAGTGCAGACACAGTCTTTGTGTAAGTTGATGGCGCTCCTAGCATGTAGTGATAAGACTGGCCCCAAGTAGAATTACCCATAACATGAGCACAATAGGTTAAATTCTCTGCATCTGGCTGTCATCAGTTCTCCGGGATGGCTACTCAAGGGGGTAACAAAAGGAGCAGGCCCTGCCAAGAAACATCTCTCCCTTTAACAACTGAACTTGCTGTCTAACAACTCTCCCCCACTAGGTTATGGGAGAATATCTAAAGGTAGCCCTGTATCCCTCCCTCCACACTTCAGAGTCTAGGGCTACACTTTTCAGCTCAGGAACACAAGCAATAGACTTCCACCATCTAGGAAGGCTGTATCAGAATCTCTATCTTGTAGGTACCACAGGTTTTAGCATTCACCATACATATACATGCAACATTGTCTAACTTAGTTAGATTTTTATCTGTGAGATTAGTAGTAGGATCTCAGCCAGTGTAAATCTCAGTGAAATGTTTGCGAATACAGAGATTAGGATAAACCATCACCTTTTTGCTTATCAAGTAACGTCTGGTCAAATTTGATTTTCTTTCAGGAAATATAAGAAAAAGTTCAGTTTTTGAGGGTTTACCATAAAATGATTGTCAAGCATTAATGACTAGAATTTAATGATGCAAAATCAGGGAGGGAGGATGTCAGATAGCAACAATATAACACAAAAATAGGGTGTGGTAGCTATAACCCAGAAACCTCTGGAGAAAAAATACCCCAGGTCTGGATAAGCGGGTCCGATATTTTATATGCACAGAACAGTATTATGTCTTGTGTGTCTTGAGAAAGGCAATTCCAAGAATTGGCCGAAGTGGGCTCACTTACGTAATGTGACATGCTTCGTCAAACACCTTCTCGTCCCACCCTGGTAGGATAATACCACCGAGGTGAACTCGACTCCGGGTTGGGTTGTCCCGAGGGAGTTCTTAGATATTTCAATTTTTTCTGGATAACAGTGGTCCAGTTACTAACTAACAATACCTCAAGGCATACCACTAAGGGGCCGATTCCGATCTCGGCCGGTAGGGCTCCGAATAGGATTCGGCTTTACCGGATCCGATTCGGAGCCCTTTTTCCCGACCGAATCGTACGCGGGTCCGGCCGAGCGAGTACGATGCGAATTCGCCGACCGACTCGTCCGGGCGACCCGACCGCTCCGACCGACTCGTACCCGGATCGTACCGCTCCGACCGACTCGCTCGGACCCGATTCGCACCGCGCAATGGAGACGTTTTCCGGCCGGGTAAGTACGATGCGCACCTCGACCGCTCCGACCGACTCGCGCCGTCCGACTCGAACTCGCTGTCGGAGCCGTACTTTGGGGGTCCGTGTCGGACCCCCCTGTATGCGTACCCGCGCGAGTCGCACACAGGGGGGACCCATGGGTCCCCCCTACCTGTGCGTGTACGCCGCGGGCGCTCGCGGCGTACTCGCTGTAGGGGCGCCCTTGTCCGCCTCGCACCCATTGAGGCAATGGGAGCCCGCGTACGCGTTGTACGACCGGCTCCCATTGAGTTCAATGGGAGTCCGACCGACTCGTGTCCGGTGGCATACGAATGCATCGGACTCGTTCGGTCGGACTGCACGGGTCCGATTCGGTCGGAAATCTCTCCGGGTCCGGCTCGGTCGGAGAGATTTCCGGCCCGAATCGGAATCGACCCCTAAGTGTCCTTTTATTCCATTGGTACCTTGGGTATGAATAAAATTAATTACTATAAGGTTATGGAGGGGTATGGCCCCGGATATTATGATCCTTGCAACCACAAATTTGTCACCAACATGTTTCTGTCCTTCCTAATAGCCTAATAGATCTTGGGCATTCATCAGGGTTATAAGCTTTTTCCCTACCCTATCAATAAGTGAGGGCCAGGGGAATGTAATTACGCTATAAATATAAAGCAAAACAGAGAGGACCTACCTGTCTGAGGCAAAGATGTCCGAATTAGACTCCTTAAATGTTTAGGAGACACAAAACATATAATTAATGCAAACATCTCAGACATATAAAGCAAGAAGTCAACGGGTGTATTGTGCTCAATTTCCCCGTATATCTCATGCATGGTCTGTTAAAAATCATTCTAGCCGCTAACAAAAATACATATGCAGGCATTTCTGTAGATACACAACCATTGTCGCACATGTGGGAGTATAAGGGCAAGCACACACAAGTGACAAAACACACATGAAACAAACACAAAACATACTTTGGTACATTGGGATCCTGTGTGACCTTACCTATATTTTAGTAGCTACTAGCCTCATGGACTGTTGAGAGGGGCACTTCCTGTAGTCACACACTGAAAAATTATTAATGCCCCAGTTATTAGCCCTTCCCTTGCATTCTACTTGCATCTTATCTTTATCTTGTGAAAGGGAAAATATCCCTCTATTGCAAATCCCAGAGTCCAGTGTTGAAGTATAGGAAGATATTAGTTAAAAACGCACACAAACACTTACTTCGTCAAGTAACAGTGCCCTCTTTGATCCTAACCATTCCCTTACCAATAGACGACTGGTCAATGGTGTGTCCAATCTGTCTTCGTGTTTTTAAAGGGGTAGGACTTCGTAATTAGTGATCTTGGTGGCGAACACCTGTTCGCTTCCCCCGTTTGTGCAGGGAGTTCACATCAGCCTGTCATTGCAAGGAAAACACCGTCCCCTACTCTGGGGCTGTTTGACTGTATTGGGGGCTGTTTTCCTCCAGTTAACAATCTTGAGGATAATAGTTATCGTCTAGCGTGAGAATTAATCCCAGTTTTCTCATGCTAAAATAATTGTTTCCAACCAGGAACAATTCCTTTGTTAACACGGAGGCCGTCAGGAGGCCAGTAGTGTTGCCCCTCTGCCTTGTTATGCCTTCGCGACCCGCGGACTACAGAACCACTGGGGACTACTGGGGGATGTGGTCCTATCACCCAGCATCACGCCTAGTGGTCTGCATGCACACGTCCCGTGGGGCCAAGTAATGAGATTCAGCTGTATGTAGGAATATGACTCATTACATCGCATAGCAATACCACGCATACCATTACAACGCGGGTATTACTACGCGATGTCAATTACAACGAGTACCATTACAACGCAACATTTTACCACGACTATGCCTTTACCACGCATGCCATTTCAATGCAAAGGCATGCGTGTTAAAGGCATAGTCGTGGTAAACGTTTGCAAAGTAAGTGACTCCACCCTACCCTACCCTAAACCCTAATGTAGTAGCACTGCACGACCCTCCCCCGACCCCCAGTCCTCTCCCTACAATAACACTAAACTACCCTGCATGACCCCCGACACTACCCTAAACCCTAAAACACTACCCTACACTACACAAACACCACAACACTACCCTAAACCACTACCCTCAGCACGACCCTCCCCCTACCCCCAGTCTGGTCCCTACACTCCAACACTACCCTGCACGACCCCCCGACACTACCCTAAACCCTAAAACACTACACAAACACCACAACACTACCCTAAACCCTAAAACACTACCCCCAGCACGACCCTCCCCCTAGCCCCAGTCTGGTCCCTACACTCCAACACTACCCTGCATGACCCCCCAACACTACCCTAAACCCTAAAACACTACCCTACACTACCTAAACACCACAACACTACCCTAAACTCTAAAACACTACCCCCAGCACGACCCTCCCCCTACCCCAAGTCTGGTCCCTACACTCCAACACTACCCTGCATGGCCCTCCCGACACTACCCTAAACCCTAAAACACAACCCTACACTACACAAACATTACAACACTACCCTAAAACCTAAAAAAGTAACCCCCACCCCAAGCACAATCCCCCTTACCTCTCTCTCCTCGTGGTTCCTCTCTCCTGGTTCCAGCGTTGTCTCTGTTCCGGTGCACGTCGTTGTGAGGAAACGGAACAGCCTCAGTTTCCTCACAACGATGTGGATAGCCATTACATCGCATGCGTTGTAAAAGCGTATGCGATGTAATGGTATGCATAGTAATGGCTACGCGTTGTTACATCGCATGCGTTGTAACGCATGCGATGTAATGGTATTCGTAGTAACAGCCTCGTTGTAATGGCTGTTTACCGTATGTAGTCCTTATCTCTGTGGAACATATCTATAATTTCTTATTATTCCAAATGATCCAGTAAATACAGCCAATGTATACCACATATTCTGGGCAGATTTTTAGGTCTGTCAATGCCTCAGTCAAGGATGCCAGCCGTAGGGAAGCAGTAGGCTCTTCATAACAATATTTGCATGATCAGTTAAAAAAAACTATATGTATATCTCTGATTGTATGGAGAAGGCCAAAGGCTTTATTGATTTAAAGAGGTCCACACAATGTCATCATTCAGGCCCTGTGTATCTGTCTTCAAACGAAACACGCACTGCTGTTATTATCTCAAAGAGCTTTGCTCATATCCTTATTGCTATGTTCCAGTTTTTCTATGACATACCATTCTATGTTATCTGTGGTGTGCTTTTGTTCTTTGAAGTGTCTGGTAATTTAGTGTACTGGCATACCCTGAAATTGCCACAAGGTTGCATAGTTCTTTGGGGTTTTTCAATATTGAGGCTCCCAGAGTTTAGAATACCCCAGTGTTTTTTCACCAGCACTTGGTTGGAGTTCGGGCAGAATGTGGCTACACAGATAGGTCTAGATTGCCAAGGTTTTTTGTAAATACCCAGCAGGGCTTCTATGTCATTGTTCCTGGCTCTTTTTTTTGCGAAGGTTTTTGTACGGCAATTTCTTTTTCTCACTTTATCATTCAAATCTCAGCATGTTCCCTATATTTTGCTATTTCAGTACAGTTCCTGAATAGCCTCAAGAACTGTCCAATCAGGAGCCCTTCCCTTAGGGATCATGACTGGAAGCTTTCAAAGTGCAGGAGGCTGTTCCTCTCAGTGGGATTGTTATAGACCTCTGTTTTCAGGATTCCTCATCATCATGCTACACTCAATAGTGAAAAGTTGAATATATGCATTGGTGTTCTTATCTGGGTGGAAGTCAGGGTAGTAGATTGCAGGTTGTGTATGTTGACTAATTTGGAAACACCCTCTGATGGGAAAGGGGCTAGTGTGCTCCTGGAATGTGATACTTTGTTGATTACTGCTTGAGTGGATATATAAATATGCTGGGATCTTCCCCCTTTAACCAGCCTGAAAGTGACAGGCAGCCTATTGATTGTCTATTTCATATTCCCTGACTTCATCTGTCACAGTGTATATACCATCAGTTTGGTGCAGATAAGGAAATGACAGATGAACAGATTATGGCATTAATGTAGCAGCAAATCTGTTCATACATTGTGTACATGAACGACTAAATGTATTAATAATCACCAATTGACTCATAACAATTGGGGCACAAATACACCACTGTACTAATGAAACATACCCAAACACACCCACAATAAGCAGATTATAACCCACCATATATATATAAGATATAATGGTAATACAACATTATCAATTTATGAGTATTAGTAAATGTGTGTCTTTGCTGAAATGTGGAGAAAAGGAGACAAAGCCCCAACTGACTTTATTCAATTCATTGTCAAGGACTAGATTTAGGGGTCAGTTCTTTACCTCTTTTTTACAGTCTTTAAGGAAAGGGCAATCTAATTTGAGATGTCATTACTGATGTCATTTCTATTCTATTCTATTCTATTCTATTCTATTCTATTCTATTCTATTCTATTCTAGTGTTTTTGTATAGTGCATAGATATCCAACTGGGTCTCCCAGCGCTGACGACAACACCCCTGCCAGCTTGCTAGGTGTACTTAAAAATAATAACCAGTGATTTAAAAAAGATGCATCTTTGTACGTTTTCTGAAACTGGATTTGGATCAATCCATTCTGAGGACAGAGGAGAGGTCATTCCATAATTTGGAGAAAAGATAAGCAAAGGAGCGACCACCGCATTTTGCCTTGTTGACTTTAGGCACTGTCTGAACCTTTAGATTCCTGGACTGTAGAGACTTCCTGGGAATGTAAGGGATGAGTAGTTGGTGAATTGGAAGTGGGCCTCTCCCATGTATTGCCCAAAGGGCAATACGCAGTGCCTTAAGCTGAATTCTCTTCTGCACTGGAACCCAGTGCAGAGTGGGTAAATCTGGAGCAGCCGATTGATGTTTGGGGATTTTTTGGAGAGTCTGGACTGCTGCATTCTGGATGACTTGCAGTCTCTTTATCACATACTTGGGACTTTCCACATAGAAGGAGTTTCTATAATCAAGTTGAGAGTTGATCAGTCTCTGCAGGACCCCTCTCCTAGAGGATTGTGGTAGTTAGTGTATCAATTTCCTTAGGGTTCTTAAAATTCTGAAACGGGTCCCAGCAAGTTTCCTGGTCTCAATTTCCATAGAGAGTTTATCGTCGTCCCAATAACCTAAGCTTTTTCCTGCTCAGGCGGGCTGTGTGAGCTCTCCAAGGTAATCTGGCAAAGACGAATCTGTCCACCTTGAGAGGCTCAACAACTAGTACTTTTGTCTTTTCGCCATTGAGTTTTAGACTACTTGCAGACATCCAGTCAGTAACCTTTTTTAGACAGGAGTTATGTTGAGCGGATGTATGCCCTGTTTCTGGTGTAAGGGCTATGATGGTCTGCATGTCATCTACATTGGACCCGAGTGTGAGGCTGTGACCATGTACAATCTCTGACAGGAGGAGTAAATATAAACAAAAATGTGTGGGGCTCAGGAAAGAGCCCTGTGGAACCCCACAGTTTAAGGGGTGGCTGACTGAAAAAAGGGCTTCTTCACAGACCTGGAAGCTCCTATTTTCCAGGAAGGCTGATAGTCAATTTAATGCATGCCAGAGATTCCAGCTTCCTCCATCCTCAGAATGAGGAATGAATGTGAGACAGAGTTAAAGGCTGCGCTCAGGTCTAGCATTATCATTGTTGCTGAGCCGCCTCTGTCTCAGATTGACCAGAGTTCCTCAGTGGCTACTAACAGGGTGGTCTCAGTACTACTGCCTTGTCTGAAACTTGTTTGGGTAGGATGGCGTAAGTTTCCAAGAAGCCGGAAAGGTGTTTGTTGACGTGTTTATCTAGAACTTTGCTTGCTACTGGGAGTAAGGAGATAGGTCTATAGTTTTCTGCCAGGAGAGGATTAGCCATGGGTTTTTCAGTAAGGGTTTTATGATAGCGTGTTTCCATGCAGGCGGGACATTGCCACTGACCAGCGAGTGATTAAAAATGTCAGTTGGAATGGCCAGGAGGACATTACCAACTCTTCTCAGAATATCAGGGGGTGTTGGATCCAGCTGTGAGCCTGATTTAATAGAATTTAAAATTACTTCAGTGTATTCATTACTTAAGGGCAGAAACGTGCTAAGTTTGGCTGTGATCGATGACCTTGTGTGTGGAGTAAGACTGGGGTTCATGATTTTTAGCAGGGAGCTAAGGATTTTTAAAAAATTGTTGAGAAAGAAGTTGGCGAAGATGTTACAGCATTTTTCTGAAGGTGGCGAGCCTACAGGAGCTTGTAGGTTATTTCATGAGGCTATTCGCCACCTTAAACAATTCCTTAGACAAATTAGGGGCATTTTCTATCTTTGCACTGGAGTATGAAATTCTTGCCTGTCTTATGGCTGGGTTGTATTTATTCATTGCTTTCCTGTATATGTCTTTACTCAGCTCATCATATGTTTTTCTCCAGTTTCTTTCCATTTGGCGTCTCTTTTTAATTTTATCAGCTTGGGTGTATACCATGGAGCCTGGCCATTTGTCCAATTGTCTCTTTGAAGTTTATAGGGAACAAGGGGATTCAATGAGTTGTTTAGCAAACTCTCTAAATTGCTATACCTTTCTGTGGTGTCCCCCTTCATCATGGGGGCAAAATTATTAAGCATGCGTATCCATTTTCCAATGTTAAGTTTAGACCAAGTCCGCCAAGGTCTTGAGGGAAAGGCTCCTAGACTGTGGTCTTGGTAATTTCAAGCCAGAAGGGAACAATGCCATGATCAGACCACAGAATTGGCAGCGCATTGTCTGTGAACATGTTAATAATGTTGGCAAAGACAGAGTTGAGCAGGTGATCTCAACTGTATGTAGGTGTCTTGACAATTTGCATTAATTGTATAACAGCTAGATCCTGTGCTAGCATTTTAGCAGTTTCACAGCCATTTTCCTCAAAATGTAGATTCAAGTCCCCAAGCAATGTAAAGTTAGCTTTCTGAAGGCTGCACTCTGCAGCTATGTCAGGTAGCGCTTGAGCAAATTTGAAGTCAGTCCTTGTGGGCTGATACCTCAGAATACCCGAGAAGGTGGGGGAGAGCTCAAGTGAGAATTGGGGGCTCTCATTTCCCGTGATGGCAATGGGTGAAACAAATTCCCTTCAATTCTTCCTTAAAGATTATGGCTAGGCCACCGCCTCTTCTATCCTTTCTGTCGCACCACGCTACAGAGGAGGCGTGGGACATCACTATGTCTGGCATTGGCTCCTCTTCAAACCATGTTTCTGTGATAAACAGGGTCTCATGTTTCTTATTTCTAAGAAGATAAATAACTCTGAGCTATGTTTTGGCAGAGATCTGCAATTAAGCAGATATATATGCACCTTGTGCGTTCTTTAATGTTTTTAGGGTCTGTAACATGTGATTTGTGTTTTCCCACCTTGAGATTGCACTCCTGGCAGAAACTTATATGGCGCTGTAGTATGCCTGGAGTTCTTATACCTGTATCTTGTTAAGTTGCAGCAGTTCATCTGATGTATAGACTAGATACATGGTTAACACGTCATGATTGATTTAACATGTGAGGCGATAAGCAGTGCATGACAGTGGCGCAAGTTATAGTTGGTTCACTGAACTATAACTGGTGAATTTCAGTGGTGTTTCAGATTTTAAAGAATAGTTCTTCTGTGACTTTGCTACCTAACTATAACAACACTTTAACAGCTTTTGGTTAAATTTCAAGAAATTCTGATCATATTTTAATATTGGCATGTGTATATGCTTTAAAGTGTGAGCAACTACCATATTACGCAATCTACATTTATGGGCACTGAGCCAAGGACAGGACCAGGCCTGCATCTAATCCCTTAAAGGGACTCAAGCCTACACCTTCACCTTCAACACAGCACCATTAGATGTGTGAAGAGGTAGTTTTGCACATGTCCTTGCCTGTGGCCAGGCTCTCCTCCCAACACGTATGCTGGTGGACAACTTTCCACTGTGTTCAGTCTTTCACCGTAAGCAGCTGGGTTGTGTGCAGGTCCCGGCCTCTGGTCAGGATTTGTGCCCAACCACGCCATGGCCAACCAACTCCCGCTTTTCAGGGCCTTCGCTCTATACAGCAGGGGGTTTGCCCAAGGCCTGGCCCATGGCTAGGACCTGCGCATAACTCCCTGTAGACACTCAACCCTCCATGGGAGCCGGACCCACATTTTCCGCACTCTTATTTTTGTAATTATTTTCAGGTACCATGGCACTTCCACAGTAATGGTACGCTAGCATCCTCAGGGAAGCTTGCATGTTACCATGGTACCATGGGGTAGAAGCTTGTGCAGTGGCTCCAGTAGGAATACCACTGTACCTCACAAAGGGGGCCTCACTGGTCTTTCAGGAGTACCTCAGGAGTACCATGGATCTGGATCTGAAATTTTGTTTTTTTAACCTCTGGAGGGGTCCCTCTGTGTCACTCCCCCACTATGGCTGGGAGTCAGGGTGTCCCTACCAAGCCCCATTATGCCTTTTTAAAAAAAAACATTTTCAGGATATGGGACTGAGTTGGTGAGTCCTGCAATGGCAGCCACAACTTTTTCTTTAGAGCTGTGGCCAGAAAATCATTTCACTTGAGCATATGTTTGCACTTTATAAATCCTATTTTCATTTAATTTCATCCTCCTGTACAACTTCCTCTGCAAGAACCTGAGGTTTATTTTCACCACTGAACTTAACATTTCTCAGTCATTTAGATGCCATGTTATACTAAAAAAAGTTTTCTTCCTCAGGTTGTGGTCAGGAGGTGAGCATAACAATTTGTTGTAATGCCCAGCATGTCTTCCACATAAAGTCACCCTTGGAATAGTATGTCTGATGTTACTTGGCCAAGTTTAAATTGTCAGCCGGCTTATGTGTTATCAGCAGATTCTCAAGCAGTGATGCATTTATGCAACACAAATCACTTACTGTATATACAGGTAAATTTCTTGTTGCATGCATTTTTCCATACATGATTGGTATCACTGGTTGTGTTACTATTAAGCAAAAACATCTAACCAAAAATATCAGGCACAGTAATGCATCCATTGTTTCTGATAATATCAGCCAGTAGCATTCCATAATTGATTGCCAACCATGGACCCTGGAGGGTGTAGATGGTTGATAATTAGCAGATAACAAGGACATCACTCACGCTCTCCGATATGCTTCACAATTGGCAGATGAAAGTCGCAGTACATCTGATTTTCACATGATGTTGTATAACCAGCTAGACCTTTCCTCACAACTACTTTGAGGAATGTTGAACCATCCATTAAAATGAGGTATAGAAGCATGCCTTTGGTTCTCCAAAATAACAGTTTACTGTCTTGAAAGAATAGTTGTTTATTGGTTTATGCCCACCACAAAATGTCTGGTGTTTCGTATCTATGTACTATATTTGTATTCTCCACAATATTGCCCCCTTCTGCAGAACAAGGTGTGTACAGTGATATGGATGAACGTACAGCATATGGGCCACAGTCTGAAGAGGTCCGACATTTCTAGTTAGCTTAACTGAAATCTCATAGAGAAATGCTTTGAAGTGGAGTATGGGGCCAGTGCCCATTAGTTCCAAAAAAAACTATGAATACATGAAACATCATGAAATGTTAACAGTTGTATTTACTCAATATATTCAGAAATGATCCTGCTTTTTACACAGAAATGACTGGTGGATCTGTCAGCCATGTGTACATACCACTGATAATGTTAGCAGCAAGAGTGTTGGCATGCACCTGCATTTCTCCTTCATGTGGCACATAGTATTTCTCTGCATCTTTGCGATTTGTAATTGACATATAATGTCTGAGATAGCACCTTTACAGTGAGTTACGTAAATGAGATGTTCGTTCAGGTACAAATCCTATTGCCGGAGCACAGGAATAATGTTATCAACCCGAACGTGAGCAGCAGTTCTATAACAAGTGCCTTGATAAAAACTCAAAAAGTCATTTTCAGTTGATTATTTACCCAAGTGAACCGTAATGTTTGAGCAGAAACTGCTTTTTTGTTCCTTTTTTCTTTTTAATCACAAATGAAGTGTCATAGAGAGTGAGACTTCTCTGCATAAAATATCACCTTCCTCTTCCTGCCCTGAACACTCGCTATGCTTTCTTCATCCCTTGGACATTTTGGATTTGGATTTTGAAGAGAAAGCCTCATTCGTCCTTTGTCTGTAATCTCTGCTTTACTTTATTATTTTTAGAAAGTCAAGTAAGTTCAGTGTAGTACATTGAAAAATATTTGTTGTTGGCAGTCAGCAATACTTTTGTATTTTTCATGTTATTTGTTTGTTTGCCTGGTGTTTGGAGTAGGGGGTGCAAATAGGCCAATGTGGAATTCAGGCATAACAACGTAAAGGCAACAGACATTTTGGAAGGTGGTTTCCTTGCGTTTTTGTGAATTTTGTCTATATCTGTCATTACGGTGCGGTGATAACTGTTTTTGGACTTAGCCTGCTGTAGTCCTTGGATTAATTTTGCAACATATATAATTTTTTGTGCATCGATTTTATTATGCTTGTGCTATTATTGTAGCGCATCCCTAGCCAAAAGTGATGTCCAGGGTCAAAGAAAAGTATAAAGTCAACAAAACTACTGCCTTTCCTACATTGGAGCAGAGTAGGGATGATCTGATGGATATAGGGATGTTGTTCCAGATCCTGGATGCATACATGGTGTGAGAAAGTGTATTATTAGGTGAGGTGGTTGGTAGTCCTCTTCGATTAGTAATGAGACAATACCTTATTAGGTCCAGTTAGGTCTCAATATTTTAAACCGGAGCTCAAATCTTGGTAGCTTTATCACAGAGCAGACAGGTTTAACTTAGCAAGAATGTGTAGTGCATGTATAAGTACCAAAACAGTTAAAAAGTTGAAAATACAACGCAATAAAAACCCCACTTCAAATTATAAAAATATAGAAAATGTTATTAAGCAAACGGATACCAATCAATCAATCAATCAATCACTCAAGTAGTACTTAAAAAGCACAGATTTTCGCCCAAGAGGGTATCCAGGTTCTTGCTGCGGGTGCCAGTCGAAGAGCCAGGACTTGGGCTCCTTCCTGCAGTGGGTCAGCAAGGGTCCAGTGCGGAGGTGGAGGGGGAGAGAGTTTTAGGCTTTGACAGCGAGATGGGAGAAGGAGCATCATCTGGCGCGGCAGTGGCATATGCAAGGGGCCTGTGCGAGGGCAAGGTGTGCGGAGCAGAGGTTCCTGGGGGGTCAGTGAAAGTACAGGCGGTGGTTCATGTAGGCGGGTCCTTGGTATTGGAGGGCCTTGTAAGTGTGGGTCAGCAGCTTGAAATGGCATCTTTTCTGCACCGGGAGCCAGTAGAGGTCTTTCAGGTGCTGGATGATGTGGGTTCTCTTGGGCAGTTTGAGGATCATTTCGGATCGTTTGGAGTCTTTGCATGAGTTCGGTGGGGGTGCCTGCATAGAGAGCATTGCCATAGTCCAGTCGGCTGGTGATGAGGGCCTTTGTCACGACTTCCAGGTGCTGATGGGGAGCCACTTAATACGTTTTCGAAGCATGTGGAAACAGGCTGAGGAGATAGTGTTGATCTGACATTTCATGGAGAGTTTGCTGTCAAGGATGATTCTGAGGTTGCGGGTGTGGTCTTTCGGTGTGGGGGTGGGTCAGAGTTCCGACTGCCACCAGGAATCATTCCAGAGTGGGGTGTGTTTGCCGAAGATCAGAACTTCAGTTTTGCCTGTGTTGAGCTTCATCCAGGCTGAAATGTTCTTCATACAGTTATGGAAGTTAGTCTTCATCGAGGTGGGGTCAGCTGATAGTGAGAGGACAAGCTGAATGTTTTCGTAGTAGGATATTATGTTGATGTTGTGTGATCTGACGATGTCTGTGAGCGGTGATATGTACACATTGAAGATAATTGGGCTGATGGATGAGCCTAGGTGGATGCCGCAGATGGTGTGCTTTGCTTTAGATGTGAAGGGAGGGTGGTGGATTCTCTGGGTGTGTCCCATGAGAAAGGATGCCATCCATCTGAACACATTGTCTGTGATATCGATCTGGTGTAGCGGTCAATGAGTGATCTTGGCACTGAATTGAAGGTGAACGATAGGCTGGTATTTGGCAAGGGCATCAGGATCAAGTGTGGGTTTCTTTAGGAGCATGAGACTTTCGGTTTTGCCCTCAGGTGCTGCTGAAGGTGTGTTTGCATAGTACAATAGAGGTTCACTGCTGACAGCAGAACCTGGTACCTCTATGAGTATGCCAAGCCAAACATTTGACAGACAGAATTACATACTGAAGTTCCTGAGCACCTCCCTGGGAGCCACAAAACTCCTCAAAAAGTGCACTGGTTGTTTCACATTAGGAAACAGCATGCCACTAAATTGTAGAAAGCAGCAAATTGAGAAAAGGACCCGACATTGACTGTGATTCATAGATTGGCAAAATTCAATTCAATTCAGTTATTTTTATATAATGCATAGCTACCGACCGGACTCCACACTGTTAAAAAACCTCTCCGGAATACCAGCATGAACCTTTTGGCTAGAACCAGCGCTTTGGAAAAGGTGGGTTTTAAGATGTTTTCTGAAGCAGACTTCCGACTGCTGACGTCTGAGTGAGGCAGGAAGGGTTTTTCAAAGCTTGGGAACAAGAAGAGGATGTGGCCTAATGGCTAGAGTGTTTGACCTTAAAGCTGGGGAACAGGGTTCGAATCTCGGCAGGGAGCTCAACATCCTGTGATTCTGAGCAAATCACTTGATCTCCCTGTGCCTAATAAAATGAATGTGTCCGTCTGTAACGCAACTGGTGTTCATGTAAAGAGCTCTGATACCTTTGGGTCAAGTTCACGCTATATAAAACAAAACAAAAAAGATAGGCAAAGGAACAGCCGCCACTTATTACTCTTATGATCTTGGAATCATACATAGGGGAAAAGCCAAGACTGGCAGCAAAATCAGAAAAGACACATCTCATGAATATATCTCTGCAAATGTTGACAATCATGACTCTGTACCAGAAGCAGACTTGGTATGCCCTGGGCCAGGGCGTTAAGCTCTCCCTCTTACTCAGGCTACAGAACCTGCACCTGCTTGTAACCCCATCTGACTCCATAATTGTGACGGTTAGATTCAAGCCTGCCAAGGGCCCCTACCAGCATACTAAATCCCAGTGATAGTCCACTTTCACAACCAACTATGACCTCCAAAGTCACGATTGACAAGATCTTCTCTACCTTTGGCTACAAGACAGGAGGTTTTGGGCACTATGTTCCTATAGCTTGCCCATGTTCTCTGCATTTAAGAGCAAAGCCACAGACTCTGATTCACAAGTCATTTAAAATCTTATGGATGCCAATATGTAAATGATGAACAGAGATATCCCTGTAAACACAGTGGCACTCCACCACAGTGGCCTCCAGGCAGATGTGCTTATGACTTAAACTACTCCCTTAAAGAGTATTGCCTGGATAATCTCATTAACCTTCATGTCCAGTGCACAGTTGGCTAATTTGAATGTCCTTCTCTTGAGAATAACTCTGTTGATAACAATGAGACTTTCAAGGTATCACGTTTCATGCTAGAACGTCCATGAACAGATGACAGAAGCAAGATTCTACTTGTTCCCACATTACTTGTATAACTAGCCTCTCTTGGATATCATTGTATTTCTTTAAGACTACCATTACACCAGAAGACTACATTTGTATACATATATACATAGATACATTCAGAACCTGAAAACATCACAAGTATATTATAGTGTGAATGGCACCCAAGTTTATTTTCTATAGAATTAATTCTGGGCATTGCTTACCAACTCATAGTTTTAGAAGTGCATCATTATTTGGTATGCTCTTGTTTTTGCTGGCATTAGGACTCTGCACACTTTACCACTGCTAACCAGTGCTAACATGCATGTGTTCACTCCTTAAAACATGGTAATATTGGCTTATTCCCAATTGGTATATTTAACTTATAAGTCCATAGTAAAGTGGTACTACTTGTACCAGGGGCTTGTAAATGATATGCTACTAGTGCGCCTGCAGCACTGATTGTGCCCTCCACTTAATTAGCCCTTTTAACATGACTCAGACCTTCCATTGTGGAGCCTGTGTGTGCAGTTTTAAACTGCCATTTCAACCTGGCAAAAAAGCATTTGTCAGCCCCAACCATTCCTTTTTAGCAAAGTTTGCATATAACCAAATTCTAGGTGAACTTATTAAACACGGCCGGACTGGGAACTGAAACCAGCCCTGGCAAACAGCTCAGCCGGCCCCCCAAGGGGGGCATCCAATCTGTTTGCCAGGGCCAGTTTCGGCCGCTTTTGTTACAGGGGGCCGATATTGCAGCTATGCTGCAATACCAGCCCCCAGTAACAAAAAAGGTCCCCCAGGGGTCCCAAACTGGCCCCCACCCTGGCGGCCCACTGGGGAAATGCCCGGCACCCGCTATGGCTAGTCCGGCCCTGTTATTAAACCATCAACTTTTGTTAATCGAGGTCAAGTAATTTAATCGTCTTAACCTATGCATTTATTCACACTTTTTCATTGCCATTTTCATGATTATTATACACACACTTGAATATGTCCTAAGGTCCAAATTCAAACAATTTTTGTACACATAAATAAACTCCACAGAAATGTACACAGCTCTTCACTCCTAGACCGTGATTGTGCAAAGATTACCACTTCTCAATATTTGTCTAGAATTTGTGCAAAAAAACAAAACAAAACTCAATAGTATGCATAAGACCAGTCAACAATTTTAACATAATGCAGAGGTTGAAATCCCTGTCATTTTCAAGTAGTATGACCCTCTTGCTATAAATCTCTTTTGGGGGTTTCAAAACTGTTTAATTGTAGAGGATTTTCCAGTTTATTGTAATTGCCCACTAAACAGATATGATTCTGATAAGGCTCTCTTCAAATGTATCACATGTTTTGAACCTCTTATTGCTTTGGGGTTCTCTTCAGAACTCTGCCTGGTTGTGTTCTGTGAAATAATAAATGAAGTGAACTAGCTTATGTCCCCCTTTCACTCAGTTATTCAACTTGTTACATCCATACTTTGATTTAATTGGATACCTCATTTTTGTAGTTGTGCGCTCATATTGTCTTATCCAAGCAGTCTTCTGCCAAACTTTATCTGTTATTATTCTGCCTTCTTCCTGCTTCTGTAAAAGGAATTTTAATTAATAGAGCTTACTTGATTTACCCAGGCTTGCATAGTTTAACTGAACCTATATGTTGCTCAGTCCTTTCTTTACAAGACTGTATAGAAAATCGAAAAATCTTTATTGTTTCAGTTAATAAAAACCATACAATATCGAAAATACTTATATCCTCTGTATCTTAAAATTTTTAGCAAAAAATTTCATAAGAAAATTATTTAAAAAATGATTTCATGCGGAAGTATACAGTATTGCTGACTTTGTGACTAAAAACAAAACGTAAAATCCTTTTAAAACCTATCTAACCTATTAAAGGCAAAAAACATGGTCCAATTTATATTTACCAAGAAACTGGGCTTCCATTGCTACTTATTTCAGTCCCAATATTGGAGTCAATATTGCAATTCCTACTACCACTTCTTATTTGTTCTTAGCTGATGGACTTAACGTTTTTTTTGATACTTGCAAATACTACACAATCAATGGCATGGTGAATTTGTTGTCCATTTTCATTATTATCTGTTCATACCGTATCAAAAATGTCATCACCTTACAGTTTAAATGGGGATTGTTGCGTCCAAGCCCTTGATAATTGCAGTTCTACAAGACCCAATACCTCTCTCATTAAATGCCTTTTTCAAAAACCACGCCCGAGTCGACTTTAAACAAGGACATATACAAATAAGATGAATGAGGTCTTGCTTCTCATTGCCACATAGTGTGCATAATATAGGCCCATTGTATCTCCATTTGGGCTGATCCGCTAAGCTTGGTAAAAGCCCAAACCTGGTGGCCATGAATTTCCGTTTTAGGTAGTATGAATATGTGGTGCTCAGATATTCAACCGGTCGTAATTTTGTCTAGGACTGTATTACCATCCAGGCATGAGACCTCTTTGCAAATTTATTTTTGTCCTCTACTAATGCATGTAGTTTCGCCATTTTGTTTGCCACCTTACGAAAAACAGAAAAAGAGGGGGACTGTGCCCAGAGATCATTAGACTTTGTTTCTTCCACGGCCAATTTCAAAAACTTGCCATAACTAGAATGCTGATCTTCCTGGGCCCGCCACAGGGCATCGTGTAGGTCGTTAGCTCGACTTAACCAGATTTTGTACCAGCTTTTGACATATCCATAGATTCTCCCAATCCCTTGATGAATAAGGCCAAATTCCAGTCTCACCTGTGCTGGTGACGCATTCTGTGGTAACTTAAAAACCCTTTTGTATGCTTTCACTTGAATCTTGTCCAGCAGTTCAGCATCTGTACCGTGTAGAACGATGCTTGCGTACTCCACTGTCGGCATCAATTTAGCAGCCATTCCGTCTAACAGAGGCTTTAAAGACGGACGCTTTAGCTTTTTTGAGAGGGCACAAAATGCGTATATTAGGCCATTACTTTTTGTTTCCAGATATTGTTTATGTTTTTGGAAATTTTAACGATCATAAATGTACAGCCCTAGATATTTGTAGTTATTAACTACCCCTAATGTTATTTCTCCCAGCCTAACAGGGAATTTGCATCCTGCCAGCTTTGTAATAGTCATTGCTTTCGTTTTCTTTGTGTTGATTTCCAAGGCGTTGTCCTTTGCAAATGTTGCTAGCTCGTTTAATGATCTTTGTAGGCCAACTCTTGTCAGACTGAGTAAAACTATATCATCAGCGTAACAAAGATGTGTTATCGGCAATGGGCCCAAACGTGGTGGATGAGAATTTGTCTCATTGTGGGGCCGATTCCGATTCGGGCAGGAAATCTCTCTGACCGAGCCGGACCCGGAGAGATTTCCGACCGAATCGGACCCTAGCAGTCCGACCGAACGAGTACGATGCGTTCGCATGCTATCGGACTCGATTCGGTCGGACTCCCATTGAAGTCAATGGGAGCCGGTCGTACAACGCGTACGCGGGCTCCCATTCACTCAATGGGTGCGAGGCAAACAAGGGCGCCCCCTATAGCGGGTACGCGTCGAAGCGGGTCGCGCCGTACACGCACAGGTAGGGGGGACCCATGGGCATACAGGGGGGTCCGACACGGACCCCCGAAGTGCGGCTCCGACTGCTCTTTCGAGCCGGACGGCGCGAGTCGGTCGGTCTGCTCGCGGCGCACATCGTATTTACCCGGCCGGGGAACGTATCCATTGCGCGGTGCGAGTCGTGCCGTGCGAGTCGGTCGGAGCGGTTGGGTCCCGCGAACGAGTCGGTAGGCGATTTCGCGTACGTTCGCATCGTACTCGCTCGCCCGGACGCATGTTTGACTCGGTCGGAAACAGGGCGTCCGAATCGGATCCGGTAAAGCCGAATCCGATTCGGAGTCCTACCGGCCGAGATCGGAATCGACCCCTTAGTCTTATAGAGAGATCCGCCATAAAAAGATTAAATAAATGGGGGGCTAATACGCAGCCTTGCTTTAGCCCTATTGCTGTGTTATTTGCCCTTGAAATTCTCGTACCGTCTGCAATTTTTATTCGTATCCAAGTTCCAGTATACAATTGAATTATGGCACGCAATATTAAGTCTGGGAGACCCATTTTCTTCAATTTACACCACAGTAGACCTCGATCTATGCTGTCAAACGCTGCTTTAAAATCAATAAAGCAGAGCTGGAATTTTAAATTCAGACGTTTACACCTTTCTGCCATCATGGTCAAAGCAAGTATATTAGTTGTTGTACCGAACCCCTTACGAAATCCTGTTTGGTTCATAGGAATCAACTTATTTTTAGTAGACCATTCTACTAGGTCCTCCAAGATTAACAAAGCATAATATTTCGCTTCCACATCCATTAGAGCTATGAGCCTATAATTTGCAGGATCCGATCTGTCTCCGCCCTTGAATATTGGATTGATTATTGCACCTTTCCAACTCATGGGCAGATTATTCAATAATGTTGCCTCCATAAAGATTCCTGACAATGGAATCGCCCAGTATTCGTAGTCACTTGAAAAAATGGCCTGCTGTATTCCATTAGGCCCCGGGGCCCCATCCTTTCGAGCTGATTTTATTACTTTCATTATCCTATCAGCTACCTGGATTTGGCAATCCAGCGTTATTTGGGAATCCGTAATTTTAAACTGTTCATTAGATGTATCTGGAGACTTAGATTCCAAGCCAATATAACTGTTTTTATTATCACAAACTGTATCTTTTTTAAAGGTGACACTCAAGTAGTTTACCCAGTCCGACTCCGTCACACATGCGCTATTTATAGTTTGAGAGGGTCCAGATATTCCATTTATTATTTTCCAAAATGCTTGATTGTTCGATTGTTTGGCGCAGAAAAGAAGCTTTGTCCAGAACTGCTCCTAGTTCGATTTTTGATCCTTCCAAATTTGTTTTTTATATATTCTTTTAAGATTTTTTATATCATTCCAGGAGCTCACATCATTATTTATCCTGTTCTTTCTGACCGCCTTCCTAATTTCTTTCCTTAATGTTAGTGCTTTATTTGAGAGTTTCGTGGTCTCCTTGCTTCTTTTCTGTTTTACATGCTCCTGTTTGGGTGCGAGCCTCATGAACTTTGTAGTGAAAGTTGTCCAGTTTTCTACTTGATTGCTTTGTGTAGCTATGTTGGTTTCTAATGCCTCCTTTGCTAACTTTGTTAGTTCTAGTAGATTACCAGCTGAGCATCTTATGCGCTTAAAATTAGTTGTAGATAGGTTACCTATCCTTGTGGGGGCTCCCTGATGCTTATGAAAATTAGTTCTTATTTCCAGATACTGATATGAATGATCACTTTGTGTTGTGAAATTAATCATGAATTTCCTCACTTGATTCAGTAAAGGTAAAGACAAGATTGTAAAGTCAATTATTGACTGAGAATGTATGCCTTGATATGTCCAAGATGGAGGCCTATCGTCTTGCGTTCTTCCATTTAATATTCTCAGTCCTAGATGTTCCAGGGCCATAACTGTTTTTTGGCCAATTGAGTCCCTTCGTTTTGCCGTTGAGGGTGTTTGTACCGGTACAGACCAGAAAACATTTTGCGCAGTTATTAGCTCATCCTCCTCGGGGGGTGTAAATGAGGTTGGGATTAAATTCACCTGTTAATATGATTTCCCTCTCCGGGTTCGTCAGTCTGTATTCTGTAATTATCGAGAGTAGTTTATCCAACTGCAGTCGTTTTTTCCCTGCATTTGGATGCAAATAGACATTTATTAATAATATTATTGTTGAATCATGTTTTGACAAATTGTCTAATTTGATAACTTGTTGTATTAAGTTGCTCCGAACCTATGGCTATTGCCGTTGAAATGTACACTGCTAGGCCTCCCTTTGCTCTCCCATGCCGATGTGATCTTGCAGCGTTGACATGATGGAGTTTATAATTAACTACTTCCTGCGGATTTAACAACCAGGGGGCCGATTCCGATCTCGGTCGGAGGCGCACCTAACACCATTCGGTCGGGAAAAAAGCCATGCGAATGCCTGTTTCCCGACCGATCCGCACATTATTCCGAACGAGCAAGTACGATGCGCACAACAGCATAGATTCCGACCCAGTCGTACTCACCCAATCCAGGTCCTGTTCCCCGACCGAGCCGGATCCGGAATCGTAGAATCGAGCCGCACGGAAGCAAAAATGCAGCCCCGTCCGGCCGGACAAGTACGATGCGCATCCCGTACGCGCTGAACCCGTCGCTACGCACGGCACGTCAAAGCATCCGGGCGAGGCGCACATAAGCTGCGATTCGCGCCACAACACGATCCACGGCTACGAGACGAACACGCCAGCGACGAGGACGAGGCGAAGCAAAGAGAAAGACGAACGAGACGAACCAACCATGAATCCCTTCGTGCCGATCCTACCAATATTCTACCTCTATTACCGGAACAGGCACGGACGCGTACGGCGCAGAAGGTAAGTCAGACACCAACAACAAAAACAAACTACACGTACCCGACACATCACACACAGAGGGATGCAGAAATACCTACACCAGCAACAGCAGCACCATAGGGGTGGGATGGCCCTCACCAATGCCACACATACACATAGGGGCCTGTATGCCTACCACTACTGCCACCCTTACCCAGGGGGTGCCAGATGCCTACCACTACTACCACCCTCACCCAGGGGGTGCCAGATGCCTACCACTACTACCACCCTCACCCAGGGGGTGCCAGATGCCTACCACTACTACCACCTCTACCCATGGGGGCTGGATGCCTGTCACTACTACCACCCTTACCCAGGGGGTGCCGGATTCCTACCACTACTATCACCCTTACCCAGGGGGTGCCAGATGCCTACCACTACTACCACCTCTACCCATGGGGGGCTGGATGCCTGTCACTACTACCACCCTTACCCAGGGGGTGCCGGATGCCTACCACTACTACCACCCTTACCCAGGGGGTGCCAGATGCCTACCACTACTACCACCTCTACCCATGGGGGGCTGGGTGCCTGTCACTACTACCACCCTTACCCAGGGGGTGCCAGATGCCTACCACTACTACCACCCTCACCCAGGGGGTGCCAGATGCCTATCACTACTACCACCCCTACTCCGGGGGTGCCAGATGCCTGTCACTACTACCACCCCTACCCATGGGGGGCTGGATGCCTGTCACTACTACCACCCTTACCCAGGGGGTGCCAGATGCCTACCACTACTACCACCCTTACCCAGGGGGTGCCAGATGCCTACCACTACTACCACCTCTACCCATGGGGGGCTGGATGCCTGTCACTACTACCACCCTTACCCAGGGGGTGCCGGATGCCTACCACTACTACCACCCTTACCCAGGGGGTGCCACATGCCTACCACTACTACCACCTCTACCCATGGGGGGCTGGATGCCTGTCACTACTACCACCCTTACCCAGGGGGTGCCAGATGCCTACCACTATTACCACCCTTACCCAGGGGGTGCCAGATGCCTACCACTACTACCACCCTTACCCAGGGGTGCCAGATGCCTACCACTACTACCACCCTCACCCAGGGGGTGCCAGATGCCTACCACTACTACCACCTCTACCCATGGGGGCTGGATGCCTGTCACTACTACCACCCTTACCCAGGGGGTGCCGGATGCCTACCACTACTACCACCCTTACCCAGGGGTGCCAGATGCCTACCACTACTACCACCTCTACCCATGGGGGCTGGATGCCTGTCACTACTACCATCCTTACCCAGGGGGTGCCAGATGCCTACCACTACTACCACCCTCACCCAGGGGGTGCCAGATGCCTACCACTACTACCACCCCTACTCAGGGGTGCCAGATGCCTGTCACTACTACCACCCCTACCCATGGGGGCTGGATGCCTGTCACTACTACCACCCTTACCCAGGGGGTGCCAGATGCCTATCACAACTACCACCCTCACCCAGGGGGTACCAGATGCCTACCACAACTACCACCCTTACCCAGGGGGTGCCAGATGCGTACCACTACTACCACCCCTACTCAGGGGGTGCCAGATGCCTGTCACTACTACCACCCCTACCCATGGGGGGCTGGATGCCTGTCACTACTACCACCCTTACCCAGGGGGTGCCAGATGCCTACCACCACTACCACCCTTACCCAGGGGGTGCCAGATGCCTACCACTACTACCACCTCCACCCATGGGGGCTGGATGCCTGTCACTACTACCACCCTTACCCAGGGGTGCCGGATGCCTACCCCTACTACCACCCTTACCCAGGGGGTGCCAGATGCCTACCACTACTATCACCTCTACCCATGGGGGGCTGGATGCCTGTCACTACTACCACCCTTACCTAGGGGGTGCCAGATGCCTACCACTACTACCACCCCTACTCAGGGGGTGCCAGATGCCTGTCACTACTACCACCCCTACCCATGGGGGGCTGGATGCCTGTCACTACTACCACCCTTACCCAGGGGGTGCCAGATGCCTATCACAACTACCACCCTCACCCAGGGGGTACCAGATGCCTACCACAACTACCACCCTTACCCAGGGGGAGCCAGATGCCTACCATTACTACCACCCCTACTCAGGGGGGCCAGATGCCTGTCACTACTACCACCCCTACCCATGGGGGCTGGATGCCTGTCACTACTACCACCCTTACCCAGGGGTACCAGATGCCTACCACTACTACCACCCTTACCCAGGGGTGCCAGATGCCTACCACTACTACCACCTCTACCCATGGGGGCTGGATGCCTGTCACTACTACCACCCTTACCCAGGGGGTGCCGGATGCCTACCAGTACTACCACCCTTACCCAGGGGGTGCCAGATGCCTACCACTACTACCACCTCTACCCATGGGGGGCTGGATGCCTGTCACTACTACCACCCTTACCCAGGGGGTGCCAGATGCCTACCACTACTACCACCCTCACCCAGGGGGTGCCAGATGCCTACCACTACTACCACCCCTACTCAGGGGGTGCCAGATGCCTGTCACTACTACCACCCCTACCCATGGGGGGCTGGATGCCTGTCACTACTACCACCCTTACCCAGAGGGTGCCAGATGCCTACCACCAACACCACCCCCACTCATAGGATGGACAATGCATGACACAACCAGCACACCACAACCTAGGGAATGCAAGAAAAAGACATCCCCCCAACACCATGACAAGCGTGTGTAGACTGTGTCAAATGCCTACAACACTGAACATGACTTTGAACATACAATGTGACACCTATCACATGTGCCACACATATGTGTGTGTAGCCCCCACAATGCAAGCAGGCCATGACCATTGTGGCAATGGGGTCAAAAAACCCCATCATCACAGTGACCAAAATGTTAGTGTGGGGTCCATAGCTGAAGCACATACAGAACATTGTGGCAATGGGGTCTAAACCCCCATCATCACAGTGACCAAAAGGTAAGTGTGGGGTCCATAGCTGAAGCACAATTTTGAACATTGTGGCAATGGGGTCTAAACCCCCATCATCACAGTGACCAAAAGGTAAGTGTGGGGTCCATAGCTGAAGCACAATTTTGAACATTGTGGCAATGGGGCCCAAACCCCCATCATCACAGTGACCAAAAGGTAAGTGTGGGTTCCATAGCTGAAGCACATTTTGAACATTGTGGCAATGGGGCCTAAACCCCCATCATCACAGTGACCAAAAGGTAAGTGTGGGGTCCATAGCTGAAGCACAATTTTGAACATTGTGGCAATGGGGCCTAAACCCCCATCATCACAGTGACCAAAAGGTAAGTGTGGGTTCCATAGCTGAAGCACATTTTGAACATTGTGGCAATGGGGCCTAAACCCCCATCATCACAGTGACCAAAAGGTAAGTGTGGGGTCCATAGCTGAAGCACAATTTTGAACATTGTGGCAATGGGGCCTAAAGCCCCATCATCACAGTGACCAAAAGGTAAGTGTGGGTTCCATAGCTGAAGCACATTTTGAACATTGTGGCAATGGGGCCTAAACCCCCATCATCACAGTGACCAAAAGGTAAATGTGGGTTCCATAGCTGAAGCACATTTTGAACATTGTGGCAATGGGGCCTAAACCCCCATCATCACAGTGACCAAAATGCAAGTGTTGACAAAGAAAAAGCTGCAACTGCCAAACTGCATGGATGATTCCTGGTCACAGAACATAAAACACATCAGTGGCAAAGTAGTGCATGTGTCCCATTGCAACATAGATTGGGGGAGGCAAATACTGCAGTGCAAATAAGACATACCTTTGGCCATGTGCAGACAAACATCACCCATGGGGGCTGACACTGTCAACATTCATCAATGACACAATGACAGAAGTGACCATCAGAATGCAGACCCACATATTTGCACCAATGGGCACACAAATGCAGATACCCTGTGGAGACTGTAGATGTGAGGAGAACAGATACCATACCATGGCAGCAATGGGACACACAAACCATGTTCATTGTGCTGACCGATGACCTAGGAGTCCCAGGGACAGCAGGGGAAACCCACCAAACAACATACAGCCAATGGCACACTAAAGATATGCCAATGCAGTGGTGCAGATGCACAAACACAAACAGGCAGACCCACACTGCACATCATACACAACAGGTGAGGGGGGGGGGTGCCAGTGTCCCCAGGCAACTACACAACACATGAGGAGACCTGAATACCAATCATACAGATGTGCATACAGTGCCACACAAAGGTAACTCATGGATCCAAATCCCCTATGTGGGCAATCAGGCATTGTCAGATGAGAGGGAGCACAAATCACACATGTCACACAAGCATGTAGGAACAGCAACTGACATAGCAAGACACAGACACACCACAGCACTACCCCCAGGGCCCCCACAATGTGGTGACCCTGGGCTGCATTACAATCCCACTGTGATGACAAAGCCAAATGTCGTTCACACTGTGAACCACAGTCATGTGTCCTGAGCAACAAACTACCATCACACCTACACAAGCACAAATCAATCAGCACAGCCAGTAAGCCAAGGCCAACATGGAGGCAGGGGTCTAGCCAGGCAACAACTCTCATCTGCACACACTCAACACCACACACCTCGACCTCCAACAATGTGCAGCAGTGAAGCGCACATGCACTGGTGACATTGCACATGCACCCATGACAATCCCAGGCTGGTGGGTGGGAACCAAGGTGCAGAAACACATCACACATGGCCACTCAACAAGACTCCTTAATGTCTGACACACTGCACACTACGCTGTACATGGACATGACGGCAATACCACACCAACCAATGGGATCCCAGCCACAGTCACACACCAATGAAGAAGCCAAGGACACCCACAAAGAACACACATAGACAACTACCAACATTGCAGCCCGGACCCTGATGAGTGCCAGCAGTCACACACACAACGTGTCACAATCACTGAAAGATAACACAAACTGGAAATCACATGACAGGTGTAAACAACAAGTGCCAAGGGGAATCCTGACTGTGACCCATCTGCGTCTGCACACAAACTCAGCCCTGACAGCAAACACACCTATGGGTGACACCCTGATGACCAGTAATGTGCCATGCACCCACATCACAGAGAATCCAGGGAGAAGACTTGGGGGAACATAGGTCAACTCAGCAAGCATCACAAACAGGTACAACACTAGGGATCCCAGCATGCACAGCAAAACGGAAGTGAACACACAGACATGCTCATATAACACACACCTTGGGCGCAGGCAATGTCACAGGAGTACACACTGCCATGAGGGGACTCCACTCCTGTGTGAGGAAAGCTGTGCCATATGTTGCCTCAGTAGGGCTCCATCATGTCAGCTGAGCACTTGGTCACACAGTCAACAATTAGCACCAAATGAATGCTCCCGTCACATCAGCCTGGTCATGGGAGTGCCAACGAAATCATCAGCACAGATCCAACACACTTGTATAGCAATGTTGCACTGACAACACAGATGAGTCCTTCCCCATTGATGCCCAAACCTGCATGTCCAGTGGAGATGGCCACACGGTCAGGGAAGTAGACGAATTGAACAATGGCAGGCACAACAGATGTGCAGGGGTGGAAGCCACAGATGTGAAATTGCTAATGTAAGTAGGAAATCCCATTGCCAAATATTGAACACATGACACCCTCAGATGCTGCTAAGGATGACATGGATACACCACAGGATAGGACACATTCCCCCTGGACCACATGTGTTCCTGCACAGTAACACTTCATTATCATGAGACCAAATATCACCATCACTGCAGCAAGGGCATGGTTAGCATCATCAACAACATGTACATCAGAAGCAAAAGCACTAGAGAACAGAAAGGTGCTTTATTCAGCATATGTGGGTCTAACAGTTGATGTCCAGCAAAAAATGAACAAAGGCCAATGGCCAGTCCAACTTGAAAGTCAAAACAGGGTGACAGTGGCATATGTCACCCTACGCATGCCTGCACTGATGAAAGCCAGGGACAATCCCCTCGGAGGGGCATACGGGGGGGCAGGCCAGGCACCGCAGGGACAGGATCATGGCTCACCAGGAGGAGGCAGGGAAGGGGTGGTGGGTGCTGGAGAGCCACTGACAACTGCAGTGGAGGTGTCTGACATGGTGTGTGCCGGCACAACTGGGGGGCATGACTCTGATGGTGTGGGTGCCAGCAAGACTGCAGGGGACCGTGCAGATGGAGTGGACAGGTTCCCCACTGCAGTGCCCAAGTCAGACAGGGTGGTAGTGGACTCCACTGCAGTGCCTACCTCCAGGGGAGGAGAATGGGGATCAGGTAAGGTGGGCAGGACAGAGGGGAGGACACCGTCTCCACACCAGTGGCACAGACAAGCGCAGTGGGGGTGTGGGGCCGGAAGAGCAAGTGGCAGGGGGAGAAGGCCGGATCCTTTTGGGGATGGTGTATCTGTGGGTGGGGGAACCTGGGGCAGGGTGTGGTGGGGGCACCTGTGGAGTGGGGGCCTGAGGGATGGAGGAAGGAGACTTGGTGCCTGAGCTGCAGGGCGGCGGCGGGGTCTTGCTCTTCCGGGTCCGGGGGGACTTGCGGATGGGGGCGTCAGTCGGTCTGCGCCTGGGGGAGGGTGTCCGGTGGCGAGGGGCACTCCGCTCGGTGTGGGTGGGCTTCCTCTTCCCCCTGAATGCTGTATCAGCTGGATCGGAGGGGAAGAGGCCGAGGTCACTGAGGAAGAGCCGCTGGGTCTTTGGGGTTGCAGGTGAGCCAACGGAGGGGGCTTTGGAGGGAGAGGCAACTGTGGACTGCGCAATGCTCGTGGATGCGTGTGTGTGTGAGTGGGCCCCATCCCCTGTGAGTGTGGTTTCAGTCCCCTGACTGTGCGTGCGTGTGCGTCTTGTCTGTGGCGTGTGTGTGTGCTGCTCGTGTCTGTGCTGGTGTGTGCCTGTGCTGGTGTGTGTGTGTTCTTGGGACAGGTAAGGTGCTGGGGAGTGTGGATGGGGCAGAGACAGGAGGGGTGAGGGACTGTTGGAGGAGGGACACTGCTGCCGTCAGGGAGGAGTCCATGGACCTATTGCCCCTCTGTAGGGCAGACATGCCCGATGAGATGCCCTCCATGAACGACACCAGCTGAGTCAACAGAGTGGTGTGTGCATGGAGGACACTCAGCATCGCTGTCTGCCCTACATGGAGCTGCCGAAGGAGGTACACAGACTCCTCACTCAGGGCAGCAGGGGACACAGGGGCAGGGGGTGCAGTGCCTGGCCTGAAGGAGACACACTCCCGTACATGGGAGCCTCCACGGACCTCGGGAATGGGAGCCGATGGGAGGGCGGTGGTGGTGGTGGTGGCGGGGACAGCAGCACTAGTGGGGGGGTGGCTGCTGACACCCGCCTCCATAAGGGAGTCATCCTCCGAGCTGCTGTGGTCCTCAGCTGAGGTGGATGGTGCTGAGGACTCCTCGGTGTGGCTCCCCTCGCCCTCCGTGCCACTGGGTCCCTCCGACCACTCCTCGGCTGTTGACCCAGTCTGGCTCTGCGGCTCCTCCTGGTCCGTGGAGCTGTCCCCTCCTGTGGCCGTGGATGTATCTGCAAACAATAGGGAGACAGACAGACATCAGTCACCTGCACCGAACGCACACACCACAGTAAGTACAGCACAATACAGAGCAAGGCCTGGCATCCTTAGTTGAACATTGCTAAAATTGCCCAAACAGAATAGGAGAAGCCAATTGTCAGTCTGATCGTCAACCATGGCACTCACATCACACCTGGCCTTGCACCCATCTGTCTGGCATCCGTTGGCTGGTAATACCCCAGTGTGGACACATGCACCACCTACACAGTATTTGGACGGTGCAGAGAACACGGTGAAGCATGTGAACATGCACACATCACAACTCTTGCCACTGAGTCAGTACAGGTGCCCGGATGAAAGTGATGCCCAGAGTCAGATATGTGAAATGAGGAGAACAACATCCTGGACCCTTCCCAGTCCGGCTTCCGCAGCAACAACAGCACCGAAACCGCCCTCATCGCCGCCACCGATGACATCAGGACCCTGCTAGACAATGGAGAAACAGCAGCCCTCATCCTCCTGGACCTATCAGCCGCCTTCGACACGGTCTGCCACCACACACTACGAACACGCCTTCACGACGCCGGGATCCAAGAGAAGGCCCTGGACTGGACCACATCCTTCCTTTCCGGCAGAACACAAAGTGTCCGCCTCGCCCCCTTCCGATCCAAGGCCACCAAGATCATCTGCGGCGTACCCCAAGGCTCCTCCCTCAGCCCAACGCTGTTCAACATCTACATGGCACCCCTCGCCCACGTCGCCTGACAGCACAACCTCAACATCATCTCCTACGCCGACGACACCCAGCTGATCCTCTCCCTCACCAAAGACCCTCACACCGCCAAAGCCCACCTCCACGAAGGAATTAAGGCCGTCGCCGAATGGATGAGGACCAGGCGCCTGAAGCTGAACTCGGACAAGACGGAGGTCCTCATCCTTGGTTCCAACCCTTCAGCCTGGGACGACTCCTGGTGGCCAACATCACTGGGAACAGCCCCGCCACCCACCGACCACGTACGCAACCTAGGGGTCATCCTCGACCCCACCCTCTCCATGACTAAGCAGGTCAACGCCGTTTCCTCATCCTGCTTCAACATCCTCCGAATGCTCCGCAGGATCTTCAAGTGGATCCCCACCGAAACAAGAAAAACAGTCACCCAGGCCCTCGTCACCAGCAGGCTGGACTACGGAAACGCCCTCTATGCAGGAACGACGGCTAAGCTCCTGAGACGGCTGCAACGCATCCAGAACGCCTCTGCACGTCTTATCCTCGACATCCCCCAACGTAGCCACATCACACCCCACCTGAGAGACCTGCACTGGCTCCCTGTCAACAAGAGGATAACCTTCAAGCTCCTCACCCACGCACACAAAGCACTCCACAACTCCGGACCAGCCTACCTCAACAGACGACTCAGCTTCTACACCCCCACCCGCCAGCTCCGCTCGACCAGCCTCGCCTTCGCCACAGTCCCCGCATCCGGAAAACGACCGCCGGCGGCAGATCCTTCTCCCACCTCGCCGCCAAGACCTGGAACACCCTCCCCACCAACCTCCGACAGACCCAAGACCTACTGGCCTTCAGAAGACTCCTCAAGACCTGGCTCTTCGATCAGTAGCAGCACCACCCCCCTCATCCCCCAGCGCCTTGAGACCCTCGCGGGTATGTAGTGCGCTTTATAAGTGACATGATTGATTGATTGATTGATTGAAATGCATGTGATGCATACCAGCGACAGACACCACGATGCTCCCATGTGCAGATAGCCATTGCCACTATGGTGTGCATGTAGCACATGTCACTCCCCTGCAGGATCACTCATAGGAAGTCACATGCCATGGCACAGGCATGCCTGCTAAGTCATACATCACTGTCTCCAGTCACATGGGCAGGGCAGCCACACAACAACAGTCTGCACTGTGTCACAATAGTAGGTCATGGGGAATGCAAGTCCTGGAGCTGAACAAGTGCACATGTACATCCCCCACACACCACATCATCTGAACCCTTATCTGTCCAGGTCATACTGATTGGACATATGGGTGACCTGTAATACAAGCCTCTGAACTTGAGCACCTCACAATCTGCTGTGAATGGGAAACAGCTGCATGGACCTCACATTCACATACCCCAGTCTGCACGGTCAGGTGTTCAAACACCTATGTGTCACACAAGTATCGTCTCCTATGGTCACATCTCCGGTGGCATGCTGAGCCCCAACCGATAAACACCCCAGCAGTCCTGACATCGAAGCCACAGCACACTGACACAGAGGCTGACACCTGAGGGGACATATCACTGAGCACAACGTGTCAGCTGATACACGGGAGTGGGAGTACAGAGTGCATTGCATGGCCTGGAGTAGGCATGACTGTCCTGCCCCACATGAATGAGGGATGAACCCTGGACAGTAGGCAGCTGGCTAAGTATGTGTGACACACGTAATATACACACTCCTGGGGCCCAAACATTGGTCCCACCTGCAGCTTGGGTGTGTGCCAGTTACCCCAGGCACATGTGGTGGATCAGGTCAGCAATTGGACCACAGATCAAAGTAACACGCAGATTACATGTCAGAACACAGGCATTGTGTAAGCAATGGACCCACCCATGATGCCCACCACAGTTAGGGGAACAGATGCTGTCCCCCACCTTGAGTCAAGCAAACTGCAAGGACACAGTACCCAAGTGACACAATTCCCTGACTGCAAGGGCCACACCTGGGTATCAGATGAGGAGTGGGCAGTGCACAATCGAGGGACATGGGTCCTGGACCACATGACTGATGTGCTGTGGAAGTTTAACCAGGCCAGAGGAGGGCACATAGCATGGCAGACAGAGTACACAATGCAGTCATGGACTCACCCCTCCGTGCTGCTCCCTGGCCTTCAGCTGCCCATCCAGATCAGGGAAGACCACCGCCAGGATCCTGAGCATGTGGGAGGTCAGGGTCCGGTGTCCGCCCCTCCTGCGAGGAGGCGACAGCTTCAGCTGGACCCGTGCGATCCTCCGGGTCCAGCCCCGAAGGTCCTGCCACCTCTTCTGGCAGTTGCGGATCCGGCGCTTGTAGTCCCCACGGATCTCACTGCCCGGACGATGGTCAGCCATATCTTCTGCTTCTGGTGGGCATCAACCTGTGAGGATGACAAAGTGGGAATGCTATTACTACACATGCAACATATCCGTGCATTACACAGTTGTGTATACATGTCTCAATCACAGGGGCACATGATGTACACAGGCAGTGCAACGATGGCCATGGACAGTATGCCAGCAGTAACTACATGGTATCATTGCCTGGGAAGTAAAACCTTGTTTAAATGCACTGACACTGCACTATACCTGTCCAGTGCATGTGACTACACACTATGGGGGGTGACAACTACTCAGTGAGCCTGCTAGCCAGTGGCGTGCAGACTGTTAGCCTTGCTAGTCAGACAACATGCACATTTAGGAAGGCAGTGGACAGAACACTCACCTGCTCCCCTGCTTTCCCATACAGCTTGCTGTACTGTGGAAGGAGGCTGTCCAGCAGGGCCTGGTTCTCCTCAGTGCTGAAGGCTGGGGCTCTCTCCACAGTACGTGCCATTGCAGGGTCCAGAGGGTGCAGATACAGCAGCAGTGGTGGTGGCAGATGTCGTCCTGGAGCATGTAGTGCAGGCAAGTGAGCTCTCAGGGGAACTGCCAGCATTATATGTGTGCTGCAGAGGCAGTTACTGTCCCATGTGTCCAAAGTGATAGGTCCAAGTCGTTAGCATCTTCTGAATCTGGCCAATCCATGGAATTGCACCACTTACACACGCCCACAGCATCCTTCAAAAGTTCAACTTCATGACACCCATGAATTTGCAACATTGTTGTGGGTGACCAACTGAATTTCCAGCATCAGACTCGTTCAAAATTTGAAAACGCGTCCGTTGCCAGGCCAGGCCATAGCCAATGGGTGCACACCGATCGGTCCATTGCTGTTCAACGCGTACCCGGGATGCAACGCGTACCCGCACACATTGAATGCAATAGGCCGGCCGGGCACACCGATCGGTCCATTGCTGTTCAACGCGTACCTGGGATACAACGCATACCCGCACACATTGAATGCAATGGGCCGGCCGGGCACACGATCGGTCCATTGCTGTTCAACGCGTACCCGGGATGCAACGCGTACCCGCACACATTGAATGCAATGGGCCGGCCGGGCACACCGATCGGTCCATTGCTGTTCAACGCGTACCCGGGATGCAACACGTACCCGCACACATTGAATGCAATGGGCCGGCCGGGCACACCGATCAGTCCATTGCTGTTCAACGCGTACCTAGGATACAACGCGTACCCGCACACATTGAATGCAATGGGCCGGCTGGGCACACCGATTGGTCCATTGCTGTTCAACGCGTACCCGGGATACAACGCGTACCCGCACACATTGAATGCAATGGCCAATGTGTGCGCACCGATCGGTCCATTGCTGTCCAACGCGTACCTAGGATACAACGCGTACCCGCACACATTGAATGCAATGGGCCGGCCGGGCACACCGATCGGTCCATTGCTGTTCAACGCGTACCTAGGATACAACGCGTACCCGCACACATTGATTGTAATGGGCCGGCTAGGCACACCGATCGGTCCATTGCTGTTCAACGCGTACCCGGGATACAACGCGTACCCGCACACATTGAATGCAATGGCCAATGTGTGCGCACCGATCGGTCCATTGCTGTCCAACGCGTCCCTGTATATGTCACTGGCATATGTCACCATGCCTGTCACAGGTGAACATATGCCAGCCACATATAGTTCCCAGGGAGTGAGGGGCACACCTACAACACCACAGCCTGTCCAAACTGTATCCTAAGGCATGTAAGGCTGCATTACCTATTCCGTGTATGGGGTGAACATGTTGTTCTGTGGGTGTCACTTGGGGCAGCCACCCCCAGGCTGTGCACGTGTTCATGGGGACAGTATCCTTGGTGTTTCGTGTACATGACCACTGTGATGTGCAACTGTTCATATCTGAGCATGTGGCATGGTCACATTTCACGGTGGTGTATGTGTATGTCATGTCACATGCCCCCTGCGTCCCATGTGGGACGGTATGTTCAACCCAGGGTGACCCATTGGCACAATAGTGATGGTCCTCCACAGTCTGTGTGCATGTTGTGTTTACAATGTCTCTGATTTCATGTGCACAATGGGAGACAGTCTCCACACCCACGTTGTTTGTGCATGGACTTTGATGTTGTGCGTGTGTGTGTCACAGACGTCCATGTCTGTCCTGCCAAGGCAACAGGGACCACTACCTGTGGGGGTCATTGGTTGTTTTGCTGTGGTGTAAACATGATACGCCATGTCATGCCAGTGTCCATGTGGCAATACAGGGTCCCTGGGAATCTACCTGTTGTTGAGCTGTGATGCCTGGGGCACATCTGTCCTCACATGTCACTGTGGGGTGTGTTTGTAACGTGGCAGCAGGAGATGGGAAATGTGACACGTCCTCATGATACCCAATGGCACAACCTGGGACTTATTGATGCCACTTGTAGAACTGTGATGTTGGATGTTGGCCATGTATGTGCCATACATGTCCTTACGGAACTGCACAGATCATGTACTTGTGCCTCATAATGATGTATCGTGTGATATTGAGTGTGTACAATGCCACATATGTGGGGTGAGTGACAATCTTTCTTTCTTCACCTATGCACTGCAGGGCACCAGCTGTCCATAGACCATTCCCTGACCTGGCAACGATGGTGGAACGTGACAGCATCCGACGGTACCGCTTCACCAGGCAGCTGATTGATGATTTGGCAGTGCGCTTGGCACCACACCTGCAACCTGGCCGGCCGTACCCTACAGCGCTGACCCCCAAGGTGAAGGTGATGGCAGCCCTACACTTCTTTGCCACCAGTACCTTTCAACACACTCTGGCGACTGCTGGTGGGATGTCACAGACCATGTTCAGCCGTGTGCTCCGCGATGTATTGGAGGCTATGTTGATATACCTGAACCAGTACATCTATTTCCCAAGACTCCAGCAACTCACTGACGTGAAGAGTGACTTCTATGCCCTTGGGAGGATGCCGCATGTCATTGGCTCCATTGATGGGACACATGTGGCTTTGGTACCACCACAGGCCCAGGAGCAGGCATACAGGAACCGCAAGCACTACCACTCGGTCAATGCACTGGTGGTCTGGCTTGCAGATATGACCATCACACACGTGTGTGCCCGTTTCCCCGGTTCTGCACACGATGCCTACGTGATGAGGAGTAGTCGCATCCCGAGGATGATGTCACAGATGCGGAACCAGCGTGCCTGGCTGGTTGGTGTGTACTGACTTTGTACCATTGTGTGTGTTCTGCAATGTAGTGTTCCACCCTCTTTTCCAACTCAGCTAATGTGCAATTGTCTGTATGTAGGTGACTCCGGATATCCCAACATGCCATGGTTGCTGACGCCCCTCAGGAACCCTGTGACACCAGCCCAGATGCGCTACAATGAGGCACATGGTCGGATGAGGAGAGTGATTGAGCGGACATTTGGTCTCCTGAAGAGCCGCTTCCACTGCCTGGACAAGACAGGAGGGTCCCTCCCATATGCCCCGGCAAAGGTGTGCAAGATTGTCATCGTCTGCTGCATGCTACACAACCTGGCAGTGCGGAAGGAGTTGCCTCTCATCCTGGATGACGATGACCAACGTCCGCCACCTGTGGAGGATCCTGGCCTAGACCACGATGCCAGTGATGATGATGATGATGATGGTGATGTCCGCACACAGCTCATCACCAACTTCTTCAGCTGAATGTAAGTATCCAGAGATGTCATGTAACTGATGTGAGTTTGCATGATATGTGTTGGTGGTGCTCTGGTGCTGTTTGAGTGTGTCCATGTGCTACATGACTGTATGCGTGTAGCGATGTGTCCTTACAGGTAGTCTGTACTCCCCAACAGTGTTGACATGCTAACTTGGTTCTGGGTGGGTATCTTGTGACATGTATTGGGCATGAGTATTGCAGTTCTGTCCTGTTCTTCAGTGCTTTTGACTGTGTGTCATTTCTGTCCTTCACAGGGTACTTTCAGAGTCGTTTGGTCAACTGTGATCCCCGACACCGTGATTCGACTTCCAGGGTGGTAGCTGTCGTGTCCCTACAGGTGATGTGCACCACACCCATGGACTTCCTTCCTTCTACACTTGTTGACTGTGTGCCCGCTGCCAGGTGGGATTACCTTGCATCTGTGGTGGTTACAACATGTTGCAAATGTGTAATAAACCTGTGCTTCACTTTGTGATGTGCGTTGTCTGTGGTCACACATCTGACTGACATTTGCTTACTGCACCAGTGGGCTAGTTGACACAGACTGTGAATAGGTGTTGGGTCTGTGCAATGCAACGTATTTCCTGGCAACATCAGTGTAGGCGATGAGTCAGATGGCCATGGTGTGTATGTGTTGTGTAGCCCTGGTGGTGTGCCTCCCTCATATGTGTGACGTCGCCATGACTCACATGCCGGTGTTGTACTTGCTGTAGCAGTTAGCATGCACAGTGTCATTTCCCAGATCATCATCGCCACTTCAGAGACAACGTAGGAATCACAACAGAGGCAAGTATGGTGTATTAGTGAGTTTATTGACATACATGTGTGAGTATAGTGCACAGGATGGTGGGTGCTGTACATTGTGATTGTAATCCAAAGTTCCTAGATGATTTGGAAGTCCTGGTAGCAGAAATGTCCAGAGTAGAGTCCAGAGTCATCTGAGACATTGGTCCAACTTGAGCTCCCCATGTCATGTGGGAGAGTTGTGTTGCAGTCAACAGGGTGAACAGTTTGCGCACAAAGGTGATTATCCAGAACAGGTTTTGGCTTCCTGGGGGTTGCACATGGCCATCGGCCTCTCACTTGCCCCTCCTCGGACAGCCCCTCTTCTTTGGGGGGGGGACCCTCAAGTGCAGGCTGGTGCGGTGCAGGGGACTCTCCGCCAGAGTCATCCTCCCTCCCTGTGGCAGTTGCAGTTGTTTCAGCAGCAGATGTTGTGGGCACACAGGGAGGTGTTGACTGGTTGCTGCTCATCTGGCGGAGGCATTGTAATATGTCCCTATGCACCGCCGTCATCTCTTGCAGTGTGTCCCACTTGGACTCCACGCGGGACATGTGTGAGTCCAAGCGGGCATGATGGGCAGCCTGCTGCTGTTTAATGTCCCTGAGGAGCCCCACTACCTGGCTGAGCTCTCCGGTGCTGGACTGGTACGCATCGGCTATACGTGCCAGTTGTGGGTCATCATGCAGTCCAGACCCCTCTGCAAGCAGCGACCTTTGTCTCCCACCCCTCCCACCACCCCTGGCGACACGTGCAGTACCTGAGGTGGCACGCACAGGTGACCCTGGGCCCCCTTGGGGGTTGTTGGTGGTGTTGGTGTCCATGGCCCCACGTTGGTCCAGGGTCCCTGTGCTGGTGGTGGTGGTGCTCCTTGGTCTTTCCATGTCGGCAGGGGTGGTATGTGTGTTGACAGTCGTTCGAGGGGTGGGTGCAGGGGGTGCAGCTGGTGGTCCTGCTGGTGCTGCATGATGACTTGCTCCGGAGGTGCCAGGTTGGTCTTCTTCATCCGAGGAGGGCAGAGGCTGTTCCACACCAGTGAGCTCCGTATCCTCTTGAGCCTGGGTCGGGGACTCCTCAGCGTCTGCTGCTGTGTCCCCATCATCACCTATTTTTGGGAGACACACACAATGTATGTTATGTTTCTGCAGGCATCAATGTTTGACACACCTGACAGCTGTGACTGTGCCTCTGGATGCGGGCCTGTACATTGCATTGTCCTAAGTTGTCACAGTCAGGGGTTGATATTGGTGTAGCACATTGTCCTGCATTATTTGGGCATTTCTATGTGAATGTTGGGGTGTGTACATGGTCTGCATTGGTTGTATTTGGTTGACATCCGGCCCTCCTTCCCACTCAGCCAGATATTCCACCATGGAACTTGCTTCCATTGCAGGGAGTGCAATTTGTCTTTCAGGATGTCAGTCAGTGGTGTCCTGCTGTTGGTTGGTGCACAGTTGCCAGCAGGGCCTTGTGCTCCCCACAGCAGTAGCCAGTGTCAGCCATCTTGTCAGTTGTTTTCCACTCCCTGTGATGTGGGCATGGTTCAGGGTGGTGTTGATGGGCCAATTGTGAGGCTGACCAATATCTGTGACTACCACTCCCATCATGCTATTGCCTCCACCCCCTTCCCAGCATGCCCATACTTCCTTCCTTTTGGGTGTACTTCACTGTGTGTGGGTGTGACAGCAATGGCAAGATGGCTGACAGTGGTGTCCTGCTGTTGCTTGGTGCCCAGTTCCCAGCAGGGCCATGTGCTCCCCACAGCAGTACCCAGTGTCAGCCATCTTGTCAGTTGTTTTCCACTCCCTGTGATGTGCGCATGGTTCAGGGTGGTGTTGATGGGACAGTTGTGGGGGTGAGCAATATCTGTGACTACCACTCCCATCATGCTATTGCCTCCACCCCACTTCCCAGCATGCCCATACTTACTTGCTTTTGGGTGGACTTCACTGTGTGTGAGTGTGAGAGCAATGGCAAGATGGCTGACAGTGGTGTCCTGCTGTTGCTTGGTGCCCAGTTCCCAGCAGGGCCATGTGCTCCCCACAACTGAGCACCAGTGTCCGCCATCTTGACAGTTCTTGTCCACTCCCTGTGATGTGCGCATGGTTCAGGGTGGTGTTGATGGGACAGTTGTGGGGGTGAGCAATATCTGTGCCTACCACTCCAATCATGCTATTGCCTCCACCCCACTTCCCAGCATGCCCATGCTTCCTTCCTTTTGACTCTGCTTCCCTGTGGGGTTGTGTGCCTGTGCTGACAAGATGGCTGACAGTGTTATCCTGGGGTTAGTTTTGCTACACGTCCCATGTGTGTCCCTGTGCTTCACACTGCATGACCCAGGGTTGTGGTTCTTTGTGGGATATTTGATTAGGTGAGTTGTGTGGAGTTTGTGTTAGGGGTGTGTGTGAGTGGAGCTGCTGGTAACTATGGTCAGTGCTGTGAGTCCTCCTTCCCACCCAGCCAGTTTCTCCACCATGGAACGTGCTTCCGTTGCAGGGAGTGCAAGTTGTCTTTCAGGATGTCAGTCAGTGGTGTCCTGCTGTTCGTTGGTGCACAGTTGCCAGCAGGGCCTTGTGCTCCCCACAGCAGTAGCCAGTGTCAGCCATCTTGTCAGTTGTTTTCCACTCCCTGTGATGTGAGCATGGTTCATGGTGGTGTTGATGTGCGCATTGTGAGGGTGGGCAATGTCTGTGACTACGACTCCCATGATGCTATTGGCTACACTGACTTGCCCAGCATACACAAGATTCCTTCCTTTGAGTGGGCTTCACTGTGAGGTGGTGTTGTAGTGGTGGCTACATGTCTGGATGTGTTTGTTAGTTATATTTGTGCCACTGCCTAGCTGTAGTTGTAGTTGTGTTTGTACATGTGATGACACAGTTACATATCACTATGAAATGGCATGTGTTGTGTTTCTCTGACTGACATACACATTTTGGGATGATTCTGTTCTGGTTGGTGTGTATTTGCTTAGGGTGCATGGTTTGACTCTCCCCTTGACAGTGATGTGTGTGTATTGTGGCACAATATTGTGTACATTTGTTGTGTACTCACCAGGCTCTGGGATGTTTTCTAGTCCATAGACGCTCACTGGTGATAGGATGGCCCGCACCTTCTCCTCCCAGGGCCTGAGGTATAGTGGTTTGGCAGGAGGGCCACTGCCGGTGTGTTGGCTCAAGAGGTAGTCCTTCTTCAACAGCTCCTTGACCCTCCTGCGCACGTCATACCACCTGTTCTGGATGTCTTCCTTTGTGCGCAAACATGGTGATTGTGCGTTCACCCTGTCAACGATCCTCGCCCACATCTTGGTTTTCTGCGACATGGGGGTCTGTTGGACCAGTGTACCAAACGGCTGTGGCTCTACCCTGAGGATCTCATCTACCAGGACTTCCAATTCACTATCTAGGAACTTTGGATTCTTCTTGGGGGCATGGTGATGGGTGGTGGTGGTGAGTGATGTGTGTGTTGGTGTGCAAGTGAGGGTGTGTGAGTGTGTGTTTTGCTGGGTGTATGTGAGGGTGCCATTTGTTGAGGTGCTGATGGTGTGTGGCTTGTGTGATGGATGAGCTGTGGGTGTGTGGTTGCTGTCTGTTGAGTGCTGGCAGGTAATTTGAATTTGCAAAGGATCATGGTAGGGATTTGTGTCCTTTATATGGGTGGAGTTGTGGGTGTGTCTTTGTTCCCTGTCCCCCCCCCAGTATTTATTGGCTTTGTAATTGCTTGTTTGGCCTTTTTTTGTGTTTTTTTTCCTTGGTTCTTTTTGTGCATGTAGGAGACGTTCTTCTGACCGAGTCGGACCCTCCAGTTGTCTTGTGCGAGCCTCTCCGATTCGTTCACGCTGTGTTTGTGCTGTTTTCTGTGCTGCGTCCTCGTTGGTCGCGGGGTTTTGGGTTGCTTCGGCTCGCAGTTTTGAATGCGTGTCGGTCGTGCGGCTTGGGCTCCGTGCGACTCGGTCGTGTTTTCCACGCATTGCATCGTACTTGGCGGGTCGGAGTTCGCGGGTACGTTTCGTTCGGGATTCTTCCTGGTGCGTGTCGGTCGGTTCGATTCGCGTGGTTTTCCGGCCGGATGGCTGTTTTCCGCGCGGCTCGGTCATTCGGCTTGTGTTCCGTACGAGTCGGTCGGATTTCGCACGCTTTTCATCGTTCTTTGCGGGTCGGGCTGCACCGGTACGTGTCGGTCGGTATTTATTCCGGCTCCGAGTCGGTCGGTATTTTTTCCGGCCCGAATCGGAATCGGCCCCCAGGTCTCTTGCAATGCAATAATATCGTATTTTTTCCAGTATATTGGTGCCACATCCCCCTGAATTTCACTTTTAGCCCCCACTATATTCCAAGAAGGAAGCTTTAAATTTAAACAATCGAAATGAGGACTGTTATCGGAACATTGAGAGTTGCCGCTAACCATCCCCAGTGCATTGGACCCTGTCCCCGTGTTTGTATATTGTTACCATTACTGATGATCCCCTTTTTACCTCTAGCATTTTGTAGTACCGAAAACACCTGGCTTTTTTCGGAGTCTGGTGAACAATTCTTCGAGAGCTTCATTAGCAGTGATGGGTAACAAGGTCTTTGGGGTTTTTCCAATAAGATACCCCATGCTTCGAATTGCTGTCTGGCATTCATAATAGCTTCCACTATTTACTCATTTCTCCACGTCGCAAGTGTTCTTTCCATCTGTTTCTTTTCATTATACGTTCTTTCCATCTGTTTCTTTTCTGCATGAGGAATACATTTGATGGACAGTAAGTCACATTGAGACAAATTTTTTAGAGCTGGAATTTCAGCCAATAATCGCATTATATTTCCTCTATTGAGGATATCTTGCTGAGGTGTATTTGGGCGTTAGAATAATCTGCTTGCTCCGACTATCTTCTTGATTTGTCTCAAAATCTGATGACATATTATTTAACATGTGTTGTGGTACTGTCATCACCATTCTAGAGTTTGCCCCTACTTCATTTGTGTTTCGTATATTGACTTTTATTTGCACTTGCTCTTTTAGCGCATCTTCCATTTGTGTATTCCTTTGGGGTGCTTCGTCTGATTCCTTTTGGTCCAGAGGATTTTTGTTTATTACGGACTGTGTAGATCTTAACTCTTGGGAAGTACATGAGCCATTGGTATGTTCTGGCCTATCCTTATTATTTGGTTGAGTTTGGCCTTTAGAGATGTTTAATTCCGGACTTAGCTCTTGTCGTAATGCCGGTCCCGTCACTATACTGTCTTGTGATTCTGCTTGTATTACAGCTTGATTTTTTTCCTTTTTTTTACAATTGCCGTCTCACGTTTGCATAGGATATCTGTATTCTTTATTTGTTTTGTTCGCTTCTTCCTTTTGGTTATTGTAGTTTTTTTACTTAATGTTTCCTGATTGATTTGACTTGAAATCATTGACTCCTCTGAACTTGTACTATGTCTTGTTGAATTCCACATAGGGAGTGGCTCATTAGTTATGTCATTCCCATCTTCCCTTACATGGTTTATAGATTTATTTATTTGAACTAATTGTTTTTTATCAAAGATATGGAACAATATTTTTTCACCGTTATTGCTCTTCCTAGCTTTCCTTGCCCGTTTTTTTTGTCTCTTCGTTGACTTTGAAGCATCTTAACAATTATCATTGCCTTTTGTTGTTTTAATTGTTTTGTATTATAGTTCTCAACTTCTAGGTCCTCCTCGGTGGCTTGAGTGCTTCATTTGGTTTCCGTGGTTTGGATTGCTCATAGATTGAAACTCGCTCAGTATCTTTGATCACTTCATCTCTGTGGATTACATTTTTTGGCTGCTCCAGGTCATTAGTTTGTCTTGCTATTAAGATACTTTGTAAAATTGCCGGTACTGTGCTCAATTTTTCGAATATTGGGCCACATGCACACTCGCTAGACACCACTGCCATCAAACTTTTTTCAGCAGTTATTAGATCTGTAAGATTTTCCAATTTAGAATTTATTCCAGCAATATAAGTGGCTATTATATTCATTAAATCGATCTGAATATCTAATTTGTCCGACTGCATATTAAAAGTGATTATTGCTGTTTCTAGCATTTTTAGTAGCGAGGCAGACACAGCTGTGTAGTCCTCTATTTTGGTTTCTCCCCTTTTTATGGGGCCGTCCTCCAGGAATTGGTATTTCGTTCTCCTTTATTTTTTCCGTTGTTTCTGTCTCTATTTTTCTTGTTTGCTTTGCACTAGAACGCAACTCCGTTAACGCCTTAATTTTTTTATATTCACTTTCCTCTTGCTTACTCTCTTTCCCTGAACCCACTTGGGCAAGATGCTCCAGCGTACTAGATATTTCTATTATCGGCTGGCTGTGTTCTTGTGTTATAGTGCTCTTTGAGTTTTCTATCCGCTTTTCGGATAGATTTATGGTTTTTGCCTCCAAAGCTTGAAGGAGATCAATATTATCTGTAAAAGATAATGAATGAAGCCATGATTTGTTATGATCTTCCTTTAGGGCATCAGTGATATTTGAGACATCACATTGGTCTTCCTTATGTTTTTGCAAGGCACTAGAAGATCCCTCTCTTTCTAAGAATTTTGGGGTGGAGTGCGAGCGGTCCGGGACATGTATTTGTACTTGAATTGTTATCCGCTTGCTGCTTGACTGATCCTTTTCCATATCCTGTGTAGTTTTCATGTTGGAATCCTGAAGTTTGAATGCTACTGTCTTTTGTGGGGTCAATGGATTTAGTAGACCCACTGTTTCACCTGTCTCTGAATAAATTGCTGCAGTGGGATCCTTTAGGAACATACATTTTTTACTAGGTGAACCTTTGGCAAAAATCGAATATATTGGTGAAATTAGTGTACTTGTTGATGCTTGTCTGCTTTTTCCCGATGATTGCAATACCTCCTTGATTTTCTTGATAGGTTTTTTTCCTGTTTTTTCCGTCACTTGTTTACGGGTTCTTCCCAACCTCATATTATTAATTAGCTGGTTTCCTTTACTTTTTTATTTAAATTTGCTTAACTCCGTTATTACTTCCTTACTGCCCCTTACTCTTGCACCCCTAGTTGATAAGAGGCGTAAGGCTAAAATCTTTCTGGATGCCACATCCAGTAACTTCCTTAATGTATTGCCAACAGGTAGATCACAGGTAGATCACTTGAGGACGCAAGGAGGTTTTGGTTTTCCTTTGGCAGCCCCGCTACACCTGCTCCCTTTCCAAAGCGAAGGAAGAGAAAGCCAAGCAAGTAGGACAGCGCTGTTAACCAACCCACAAGCCACACAAGGTGCTAGGCTCTTCTGCAGAGGCAAGTACCAACCCACAAGCCACACCAGGTGCTGGGCTCTTCTGCAGAGACAAGTACCACCAGGTGACAACAGCCCGTGGGTTTACTTACTGCCTACACTCCATTCCTCCTGCCTGCTGGATCCAAGAGTTATGGCAGATTAAAGTAAAATGAGATGAAACAAAGAAAGAAAGGGCGGGCAGAAGTCCCACAGTCCAACTATCCAAGTTGTTTTTTATGATTTATGTTTGTGCCTGTGGAACCAACGCTACATATTTTCTTTTTGATGCAAACAGGGTATGGGTATGGGAAATCTTAATCTCCTCTTATAGTCTCTTGGACTAAGGGGCAGCTTCAAGGGGAGCTTCAAATTTCACACTTTTTGCAGGTTGGCGGAGTAACGTTGCCCCTCTTTCCTCTAAAAGCTCACGGTGACTCCTGTGTTCTCCCGGGGCTCTCTCCAAGACAGAGTACAGCTATAGGCCCCCCTGCATGTCTCTGGGATGCTCTGCGATGCCGCAGACCAGCTCAGTGCAATACTGGCGTCTCCCCCGCGCCTCCCCGCAAAACCCAAACCACTGCGCTCAGCTCCCGGCCTCCCAGCAGAAGCATCCACCGGAGCGCAGGGTGGGAAACAGGGAACATGGTGGATGGGTGGGAGGGAGGTAGAGGGTCACGCCAGTAACCGCTAGGCTACTGGACAGGCACTCGTGCTTACCCTCTGCCGCCACCTCTCCCTCAAGGTCCCTGTCCGAGTCTGAGATCTGCGCTTGTCCGGTGGCCCCCGCGGTCCGCCACCGTCTACGCTTGCTGCCACTTGCTGCCAGCTGCCTCCGTCTGTAGCCCGGGGGAGTTCGTGGGGGAGCACCGCAGCTCCGCTCGGCTCGGCTCGGTGCAGTGTCTCGGCGTCTCGGCGTCTCGGCGTGTCACGTGAACCAACAGGTAAGGACCTAGAGTCTGTTTTCTTTACAAGACTTTTTACACTTAAGCAAGCGTTCATGCCTTTAAATTGTTAAAAGGGCCATCTTAACTTCGCTAGCTGGTCTCCTCTTATGCTTCACCCTCGGGCTCTATTTACAAACATTACTGTTTTGTTAAATCTGTGTTGTTACTCACTTCTTCACAAAAACGCTTCTCATTCCTTCAACGCTCATCCGTGTTGGGCGCACTTTTACTCAAATGAATGTTTGTTGCAACACGGAAAGGGCGGTTATTATATATCTTTATTCTTTCCCGGTTTCACAATGCCGCGTGTACTGCCATCCATTCAGGTAACAAATAATGTTGAAGTTTTTCTGTGCAGTTTAGTTGTTGGGCAATGGCCAACTTTAAACAGCTAACGTCTGACGTTCTTTTAGCCAGATTGTGACTACATTTGTTTATTGCAGACTTACTTATTTTTACTTGTGTTCTGTGATCTGTTGTAATCAATAGATTAACATTCAGAGCCTATAGTGAATATACTTCTGATGAAATGTCCGAAGTTAACAGATTATCAATGGCCAAGTGAATACCAACTGTCAAAAATCATGCTTGTAATCGCTGCAATCATGTAAAGTAAAGTTCAAATTCAATAGATTAGCTTTCAGAGCCTATAGTGAATACACTTCCTGCCATTTATTTTTGACTCACATTGATTGTTGTAAGAATTACGATTCTCCAATTATCATACTGAGAATCCTGATTTCATTAAAGACCGAGCAACCTTACTCTGTCTGATATCCTTTAGAAGAATATCAGATGTTAAAGCGTTAGAGATCTCTAATAGATTTTATTCTCCAGATTGAGTTCATTTCGAAATATGGAAAAGGACTATGACCGAAAACATTTTCTATTCATGTTTTCCTGATTGTAAAAAACTATGCTTTGTAAATTGCATGAAAAATTATGAAGAAGTTATGAATGTTAGACCAAATGACGAAGACCAACTATTAATTTCATTTGTTAAACCATATAAAGCAGTATCTACAACTACCATTGCTAGATGGGTTAGAATAATAATATTGGAAGCGGGAATAGATTTGTCCAAATTTGGGGCACACTCATCCTGTGGAGTGTTGGCCAGTAAGGTACTTTGGGCAGGAGGATCCCTCTCCGATATTTTAAAATCTACGGACTGGTCAAACGCATCCACATTTGCACAGTTTTAGCTTAAACCTGTGAAGGATGTGAGCAGTACAGCGTTAAAAAGCTTTAAACATTCATAATAGTAGCCTCTGGTCTTGTAATGAAATGACGATTCTCCAATTATCATACAGAGAGAATCCTGATTTCATGAAAGACAACGGAGGCTAACATTATCCCACCCACCACACCCTGGTGGAAAATGGCTAAAAAAAATGTTTTAGAAACATACTTTTTTAGAAGTACAAGTATTTAGTTTGTAAACGTTTTGAAGTTTCTTAACTTAATTGTAAATATTTCTGAGTATTTAACTCCAAATAAATCGATATTACCAGTTTTTTCTCTCCATTTTTTTCGCACATTTCATCTTTGTGAGAATTGCTTCGTTATCAAATGCATTTAGAGTAGAAGGAGTCAATTTAAAGAATGTATGGGTCCCCGTCGCAGCTCTAAGAGGATGATGCCTATTTACCACGACGTTATATATTGTTCTAATGTTCTTATGGAATGTTTTTATTCATGATGTAATTTGCTCATTAAAGGGCTGCATGTGGGGCAGCAATAAAAGTATTATTGCATAATGTTAGCCTCCGTTGTCTTTAATGAAATCAGGATTCTCTCTGTATGATAATTGGAGAATCGTCATTCTTACAACAATCTACGGGGCATATTATCAAGCCCATTTTCGCCGCTTTATCTGCCGTTTTCGGCCGAAAAGCGGCGAATTTTACTCCGCACAATTATCAAGGACACGCTAACGCGTGTTTCCTTGAGTAAGCAGCCCAATTAACTCCACTTTGCATGTCAGCGAAGAATATCGCTAATGACATGCAAAGTGGGCGTTCCCTTCCATTCCGCCCTGGAAATCCGCGCTGACATGGCAGCGCACTATTACCAAGCCTCGAGCAAACCCGCGATGCGATAGAATTAACCGCGCTAACCGCGGTTATCGCGGGTTTGCAACGCCTGGTTTGAATCCGACTTAGCCATACTTGATATGGCAGGTGGATCGTACGGCTGAGACCCTGGGGCATATTATCAAGGAAACACGATAAATATTGCGTTTCCCGCTTTGCGCGATTCTGTTTCACGCCGCTATCGCAGGATTTAATCGTTGTGGAGATACGCGTTGATAATAACGCGATATCTCCACGATTAAATCCTGCGATATGCGGCGTTAAACAGAATCGCGCAAAGCGGGAAATGCGATATTTATCGTGTTTCCTTGATAATATGCCCCTACGTGAGTCAAAAATAAATGGCAGGAAGTATATTCACTATAGGCTCAGAACGCTAATCTATTGATTATATCAGATCAAGAAAACCGTAAATCTGAAATGCTAGAGTTCACTACAAATACCAGCATTCAATAGTGAAATCCAGGTAGTGCTCTACTACTCAGGTCAAAATAAATATTTCAAGTGAATGACGACCCGCCATGCCAGAACTCAAAGAGCACACAACAACACACATGCCAGTACTGATTTTAGTTTGTGGTTATTTCATTAGAGCACACATGACACTTCGTGTGACCTAAAAACATCCGTTTTTATTTCTTTTCTTTCATTTTTAAGAGTTTATTTTTTTGAGGAAAAAATCAATTGTTTGTGAATTTACATTGGTTTTCACAGGAACAACATATAAAGTGATTAGTTAACAGACCACAGACTAAACTTAAACACAATAATACAAAATGATTTCTTTACAAAAATTAGACCATCACAAATTAGATAATTAGACAAGACCTGGACATTACATGGACAAAGACATTTTTGACAAACACATAGATAGGCTCGAGTTCAATACTTTAAAAAACAGAGTGAACACATTCAATAACAGAAAAAAGAAGATAAATAAACAAATGAATAAGTGAAACAAAACAATGTGGTAAAGCCCAACCAGGTTGAGATTTGTGAGTTTTCCACAACCTTATGAAGGGCAGAGACCAAACAGTGAAATTTTAAAAATAGAGAAGGTTCCGCTCCTTTGGGGTTCCTCATTCTTTATTGTTGAAATGAATCAGCGACTGCAGGCACCTTTTCAAAACAGCACATCCGTGCCTCGCTACTGTCCGTTAAAGGCAATGGATGTTTCCAAACGAGTATGCTGACCTCGCTCAGTGCTAAAATTAAAAGTCTGATTTTAACCCCAGCATGATTAAGAATTATGTAGGCTGTGTGAACTTCATCGAGTTTGCCTGTAACAGTGCACGCTTGCGCATATATTTAATCAAGGCAGTGGAGCACAGGATGTTTGAAAACAAATATAACAATCCTCATACTATAAGAAATGTCATGACGGTCCTTCCAAAAAAGATTATTTATAACCACAACGGTGTTTGACAATATTTTTTCTTGCGCAGGCAAAACATAGGAATTGAACAAGTTGCGCTCACTCTGACAAAAAGAACTCAATCCAAAAGGTATGCCACTAAGGGGCTGATTAGGATGGTGGTCGGAAAACCTCCCCAACCGCCATGGTAGCGGGAAAAGACCGCCCACATGGACCGCGACATAACCGCGGGTCGAATTATGATGGCCCGCGGTCGAAATCCGACCGCGGCGGTACGATCGCGGGCTTTAACATTGCGGTGGTTGCTGCTGCCCGCAGCACCGCCGGGATGTAGAAAGGAGCATGTCCTGCATTTCCCTGCACTGCGTGGCAGGCACTGCACAGTGCCTGCCACCTGGTACAGGGAAATGTAGGGGGGGCCATGGGTACTCCCCAGTGCACCCACACCCCCCCAACACATTGGGGGCCCGCAACGGGCCCCCGGAAGACAATCTCCGCCAGCCTTTCCATGGCGGTTTGACCGCTGTGGAAAGGCTGGCTACCACCGGCATCAAAATCGTGCCGGCGGAGCCTGCTCGGCACCGCCACCATTATCCCGGTCCTGCTCTGTCCGCCAGGCAGGAGTGCGGATGGCAACCGGCGGAAAAGCAGCAGTCGGAATTTCCCACCGTTGCGGTCAACACCGCCATCCTATTCTGACTGGCGGTTTTCTGGGTTGCGATCGCGGGCGGACGTCCACCGCCGGCACGGCGGTGGACATCCGCCCGCCATCCTAATCAGCCCCTTAGTGTTTTCCACACGTTTTTTTCACAGTTTGAAAAATAGCCATGGACTAATAGCATTCTCCATGCTTCCTCTTTATAGCCCATGCTCGATCAACACCCAAGAGGCACTACCTATATTGGACAAGAAAATTCAGTGAGTTCCTATTTGCCAAGTAAAAATAACATTGAAACACACCTGATAACTCAGAAATTAAACCCCACCTTCTCCCTTTCACCAACTGTTTAGATCATTCGGGACAAGGGGATATATTCCACCTTAAAACCAACACAGCTCAACTAACACAAGTAAGTGGTTCCTGATCCCGCAACACAGCACCCCGGTGTGCCAAAAGATTTGCGCCAAACCCTATCATTATAATTCTCGGCACGTGACAGCCACAAGCAGGGTGAGACTGGAAGTATGACTTATTTTTGCTTCTTCTTTCGTTCCTTTTCTTGACTGTAGCATTTGGACTAGAATAACCAAGCTGATTTTGGATTCATCTGAACAGACGAGATCTGTTGATCTCAAAAAAGGTAAATCTTGTAAACCTGAACTTGTATGAAAGGTGTTGCTGGTGAAAATGGTGTGATGCATGTGGTAACTCAAGCACTTTTTCTTTTGTTTTTTCAGCTCTTTACGAGTTTTAGGTCCTGAGGAGAACCCTATTTAAATTATACTTGGGTTCGAAATGCGTCGACCGCCAAGTGACCAAATAAGTGTGAAAAAACACACTATCAGACTTAACCCCCTTTTTTGAAATTTTGTGAAGAAATGTTAACGAGTTTATAACTGCATTGGGGGCCCTGAATAGTGCACTGTTTGGTCTCTGCCCTTCATAAGGTTGTGAAAAACTCACAAATCTCAAACTGGTTGGGCTTTACCACATTGTTTTGTTTCACGTATTCATTTGTTTATTTTTCTTCTTTTTTCTGTTATTGAATGTGTTCACTCTGTTTTTTAAAGTATTGAACTCAAGCCTATCTATGTGTTTGTCAAAACTTTCTTTGTCCATGTCATGTCCAGGTCTTGTCTAATTATCTAATTTGTGATGGTCTAATTTTTGTAAAGAAATCATTTTGTATTATTGTGTTTGTTTAGTCTGTGGTCTGTTAACTAATCACTTTATATGTTGTTCCTGTGAAAACTAATGTAAATTTACAAACAATTGATTTTTACCTCAAAAAAATTAACCCTTAAAAATGAAAGAAAAGAAATAAAAATGGATGTTTTTACATCACACGTAAGTGTCATGTGTGCTCTAATGAAATAACCACCACCTAAAATCAGCACAGGCATGTGTGTTGTTGTGTGCTTGTTGATATTGGCCCAGCCTTACTGATTAGGGGCCAAAACCCTTTTTAGTTGATTAGAACTCAAAGAGAGCATGGATCGTTGTCACCACTGAAGGGAAAACATGTAAGTTTGCCTTTGGAATTGCTGCTGCACAGTGCACCCTCGGCGCAGGTCCTTGCATCTCTTATCGACAGCAGCATCGACGATGACACCAAACTCCACATCGCAGCCTCGCAGCTCCTTGGTACTGGTGCATCGCGCCACCTGCTTGATGCATCCCCAACTCTGGGCTTTGCATCCAAAGCCCTCGTCAATGAGATCCTGGACACAACTGGACTTCGCACCGCAGCCTAGCCGCATCTCAGAAACGATGCATCGATTCTACTGCATATCGCATCTTCAACGCAGATCAACGCAACGCTCCCCAAACCAGGATTAAAAGTAGTTTTGTTCAATGGGCCTAACTGGTTCCCTGTAGCCGGCCCATGCTCTATCACAATTTGCCTGTACTTGTGACTTTGTCCCAGTCCAGTGCAACCAGATATCCACAGTTGGCGCTTAACGCCTCGGCGTTATTTTCTCTAAAACTGTCAAATTCAATACCTCCGGTTCTACTAATGGGATGTTTGTCATTTTTCTACCCTGCTGTGGGATCTCTTTGTGTGGTGTTTTTACTGTCGTGCTGTTTGAAGTTGTTGCACAAATACTTTACACATTGCATCTTAGTTAAGCATGACTGCTCTGTTTCAAGCTGCCAAGGCGTTAAGCACAGGTTAATTTGGGGTTTGCTAGTGCCTTGCCCTGACAATAACTGTTGTGGCTGTTTGGCCTGGGCTCACACCCCAGTCAACCAACATCCTAATTTATTACAATTTCCAAAGCCCATGTCCCTGTCACATCCTGTGCTTCAACCCCCTCGGCAGGCACTGAATTGCATGGTAAGCAAATACCAATTAAGCACTCCTGTTGCTTCATCGTTCATGAATTTATTAAATGCCACATTGAAAGAAAATCACATCCATGCTAATGTTTTACTGAGGGTTGGGATTTAACTTGTGAGATCAAAAATAAAAAACTGTCAAGGCTCAATAAGCATGAAAAGCCAATTTGAATATTAAACTTTAGTTGATGGGCCCAGGGATAGCTGTTCTTTTTTATGAAAAATTATGACAATTGTTTGAAAAAGTGATTAGAACAGTAAGCATTATTTGAGTTTATCATTCATTATCAGAGTTGGGATGAAAAGTTTTGTTTGGTACAATGATTTCAACACCATCCTTGGTGTGGGTCTATGGACAGGGGCGGGTTCTCCTCTATGGCGGAGGAGCGTCGCCCCACTGCTTTCTTGCAGTGCGAGAAGCAGAAACATAAATGGTAATAACTTTTAGTTATTACCATTTTGTGTTTGCGTTGTGGGTGGGTGGGCAGGTGGGCGGGGCTGCTCTGCTCTCCGAGCAGGGCAGGGGAGCAGTGGTGTGTCCACTCCGGAGTGTGCAAATACTGTTTGGTCGGCCCTCTCGGGCCGCCAAAACCAGTCATGCGCAGCCAGCATGGAGAACATGCCCACCCCATAAACCCCTGGATGGGCGCGGTCCCGACCAATCAGAACACTGCATGGAGCGTTGTGATTGGCTTAGGGGAGGGAGCCTGGCTGCCTGCTTCCTGTTTCTGTCAGAGGCAGGAGAGCAGGAGCTGAGAAGACGCGGGACCTGGGCCTCAAGGTAAGTTTAATTATTATTATTTTGTTTTAACTAAACCCCGCCGCTTGACCTCCCCTGTGACCCCCTCTTCCCGCGTTACCCCCCCGAGCCCACCCTCCACACGCAAGCCATGCTGGCCGTGACTGTCTATGGAATATGTAAATGCCTTGATTGACACAGTTTTGAAGGTCTTACTGTGTGCCCTATATCTCAAAACAAAATGATTTGACTAGTACAGAACTACTGATAAGTAAGTAAGTAAGTAAATCTTTACTGCTTGATTATTAAAACCGTTGCAATACAGTACACAATAATATACATTAAAAGGTACATAAAACAAGCACTTAGTGCCATCGGCATTGTCACTAAAAAATGTAAAGCCAATCTAGAACAATGTTTTGAAGAAAGAATTAAGAAAGGGAGTCACTTCCTACCTTGTGGATTAAAGTGGACCGGCCCCACGGCATTGTATGCCTAGTAACTTGGCAGCAAGAATATATAAATAAGGCACGCCTGTGAATTAAGTCGATTTTCCAAGCGTGCCCGCCCTGCCCAACGTGCTGCAGATTTGCAAAGAGTCAATTGGTATATTCTACGCAACCGTAAAAGTGCAAGTGCAGCAAATAAAGTGCAATGGGCATTGTTGATGTTCTGATTAGTGATGCCTGTGTACTGGCAATGGATATGGTGGCAAAAATTAAAAGCAGCATCCGAGGACAGGGTAAGTAGGGTGCACGGGACATTATTGGTGAAAAGTCCGAGTGCAGAAGTCTTGGCAGCTGAACACTTTATACGGCTAGTAAAGCCTTCATACAAGCAATGAGACAGGGGTGGTGGTTGAGGACAGCCTCATGCAGGAGCAGTGAGCTTAGTGCCCAGGGATTTTTCCAACTAGTAATGCCTATGTACCAATATAAGGTGAAGAATGGTATCAGGTGCAATGACTGGAGGCAGAAGCCGGCTACCTTAATGGTTTTACCGTCAAACCCATTGATCATAAGTCCCCCTAATGATTCAAAGACTAAAGCCCAGCTCATCTTAATGCAGGTGTATTACTTTGAGCTGGGTACTTTATGCTGTTTAAGCTATGAACTGTGTTTTAGCCAGTCATCCCCTCACTTGCATCTGCTGGGACCCTATCCTCAACCTTTTTCATAAATCTTTGGAGGAATTTCACCAATGAACAGTTCAACCTGATGTCAGATGGTTCAAAGCAGGCCATCACTGCGTCCCTGAAAGGACCTTACGCCTCTGGCATTCCATGTTCTTTGTAGGATTTCCCACCGATCCTCCATAAGAGTGGAGCACAAGCAAAGTATGTGGATAATGTCTTCCTGACCCTTGTCACTGAGCCAACATTTCTCTTGCGCTTTCTGTCTTTTCCATATGGGTTCGTAACTTAGGTTTGGTTATATCCCCATCCTGTGTTTCAGGAACTGGGCCTTGATCCAATCACTGTAGGATTCACTTAAATAGCCCTGTGGTTTCAGTCTGGTATAACTATGAAGCGTCATCCAGCCATGTTTATGTTGAGACAGGCAATCCTTGTCCTCAAGGAGTGACAGCAGTTGTGTGCTTGCTTTTGCCAGCTTTCTAAACTCCTGCTGACTGTCGGGTAGGTCCCAAGCGCTATTTAGACCAATGGTGCTCAAGGCCTGGAACAGGTAAGTCATTGCTGGGGAGCTATGCTTTGTTTCCAATTTGGACCAAAAGTAATGGCCCAGGGAGCCTTAATTTGCCAACTTGAGTTTGTGGCAACACATAGTAAAGGCTGCCTTTCGTGCCAGTGACTGTTTGACAATGCCAAACTCCAGCCTAATTAGGGCTGGAGATGAGTGGGAGGGTAGCTGGAAGAGTGACATCTAGACCTTGAGTAACATTTTAGTTTAGCTACTATTAAAAAACTACTAGCTTGTGGTGCTTAGCTTGAATTAAATATTGGTTGACAATTCACATGGGAAATGTAATTAAAGCATCTTCGATTAGTATGTCTTCTCTTACATCAGTCACATTCTGATGAGGAATTGCCTACAGATTTGGCTCTCATTCAATACCTTTCATTGTTGATTGGGTGTTTAGTGGTTGGTTGAGTGTATCTGTATTTCTGGAAGAGGTGGGGATTTCTGATAAAACCTCTAGTCTGTTGACATTCCTCCTGGAAGTGTGCTGCCTTCAATTCAGTATGCATGTAGTTAAATACTCACAACAATTTATTTTTCAGCAGCTGCAGCACTAGCATTTTGGTAACTTTCAAGGTCTGATTATTGAGGGGCTTCTAGTTCCTCTGTTTAGTTCATGGTTTGCAGAGAGTTGTGAAGCAGTTACATTAAAATAAAAAGGCAACATTGTCAAACATTCACCCATGTTACAGAGATCTGGGCCAAAATCCATAATTTTGGGGTGAATGTTTGACAATGTTCAGCATCCCATTCATCATCTTTTTGTTTTGTAAGAGTGGGATTTGATGCAGCCAATTGGCTGACACAAAGAACTAATAGAGATATTCTGGCATTTGGCACTGGTGAGAATAGAGCAGACATAGACTACAAAGGATAGCCTAATAGTGGGAGTTGAGGCAGCAGATTGGCCGACAGAAATAACCAATAGAGATATTTTGGCATAAGGCATTGGTGCAAATAGAGCAGGCATAGAAATCAATGGATTGGCTAATAGTGGGATTTGAGGCAGCTGATTGGCTGACAGAAAGAACCAATAGAGATATTTTGGCAAAAGGCTTAGATGCAAATAGAGCGGACTATATTGGAAATCTAGATGGAACCCGAGGGAATTCTTTACTGACTGGTGTGGCTAATATGAGATAGCATTTGATTGGTCGAGATAATGAACCAATAGATGTTCATATTTTAAGCTGTTTTGTGAACATGTTGATGTTAGGAATGAATTGGCCCACCAGAACGCGGACCACATTAGAAACCGTGAAGGAAGACTAAAACATTCATCGCGGATTGGATGGTTAAGTGTGGAAGTTCTGATTGGCTATTCGGAGGTATTTAAAAGAATGCAAAATGGCGTTCTTACATACCGGTCGTCAGTGAAGGAGTGGATGTGCTAGGAAGTAGATGTTGATACAATACATTGCAAACAAGAACAAGAACTTCTCCAAAACACTTTATATACCACATGCATTACGTCTATAGTATACAGAAAGCCATGAATCAGACCAGTAGTTTTTGTAATTTATTCATCTAGTACAAAAATATCTTTATAATTTATTTGTCCCAAGTACATAAATTCTTTTTATATAGATAATTTTTTATAAAAACAAGAGAAATGGTACATATAATAATGTAGTTGTGAGCATCCACAAAAACAAGCTGTCAGTGCATATATTAAGTATAATACAGCACAAGCATACAAAGGAAACACATAATCAATCACAATACAATAATAACAGGAACAACATTTATCAAGAAACTATACATGCCGGGAGGAGATGTTGCCCCCGTAATGATTCTATTTCTCAAGACTCATTAGTCTGAACTATTTCGTCCTTCTTGTGGGGCCTTTTTCCTGACTGACCATTGACCCCTGCCCCCAGAGCCATGTTGCTCCACTCTATTCCATCGAGGGTATAGTTTTATAGTATACATTATCAACTGTTAACTTCCGAAAAGCGCGTCAGCATTTTTCTGTCAGCTAGATACAACACTCACTATATTAAAAATATCTACATAATGAGTAACCATTTTTATTTATTGTGACTTTTTTCATTGTTTGTTATGTGACTGTTGTTCTATTTAGTGTTCTGTATAGTTTCTTGATAAATGTTGTTCCTGTTATTATTGTATTGTGATTGATTATGTGTTTTCTTTGTATGCTTGTGCTGTATTATACTTAATATATGTACTGACTGTTCATATTTGTGGGTGCTCACAACTACATTAATATATGTACCATTTCTCTTGTTTTTCTAAAAAATGATTTATATAAAAAGAATTTATGTACTTGGGACAAATAAATTATTAAGATATTTTTGTACTAGATGAATAAATTACAAAAATTACTGGTCTGATTCATGGCTTTCTGTATACTATAGACGTATTGCATGTGGTATATAAAGTGTTTTGGAGAAGTTCTTGTTTGCAATGTTTAGTTTCCCTGCTCTCTTCTCCAAACTTATATAGTAAATCCAGGGGCCCTCTTGTGTTCTCTTGATGTTGATACAGTAAGCAGAAGGGCCTTGAAAGAAGGCGAGATTGTGGGTCTCTTGAATTAAGGAGGACTGAGAGGAGACTTGTTTTCTTAAATATATTAAGGAGGGTTAAGATGAGATTCATTTTCTTACCAACACAATGTATAGAATGGTGATTAAAATTATGTGTGTGGGGCAATATTTTGATCATTCCTGGCTGTTTGGAAAGCATGCAACTGTTTATAATATTGAAAATTGAAGCTTATTGCTTCCTATTTTCCTCCTCCATTTATACAAGAGTTTTCAGTGTTAATGACCATCAATGATCCGCAATGTCGAAACTGCCTATATATCCTGCAGGCAGAAAAATTATATGTGGTCATACTAATTTTCAGGATATACGTGCTGTAAGTACTTTGTCAAATCATCTTGATAAATTAAATGTTGGAAAGAAAAAAGATTAAAATTAATTGATCATGTTATATTTAGATTTTTTTTCTCCATTAGGAAATGTAGAACTGGGGCATAAGGGAATAGATATTATTGCAGCACTTTGGATCTTTGTGAGATTGCTAATTTTCAATGGGTGAAGGCTTTTTCTAAATGGGTTCAGAATCTTAAAATGAATGTAACATGACCTGTATAGACACAATTAGAGGGAGTCTAAAATGCGATTGCAGAACAGTAAATATTTTATATATTTTTAAAACTAGTTTTTGTATGCATTTGCTTCACAGCCACGATGAAGTCCTTGTTGAAGGGTGAAACATGTTGGCTGGGCTAGATGTTTGAATTTTGTGAAGCATAACAATTTTTTGAAGGCTCACCTCTATGTCTTCTTGTGTGTTTATGGATGAATGGAAGAATTTCTTGAACCATCTGGATGGCCTTTGTTAGGAGTGAACTGTCATTTTGTTTTTAATATTGATATTAATATAACACCCCAGTGATTAGTAGCGCTCCCTATTGCAATTTTTCTTTTGCGTTACATTATGTTCAAATTCTACTGGGTCAAACGTCTTGGCTACCTCCGATATTTGTCTCGCCATTATGAACCAGCCATGATCCTATGGAAGGCTCCCTCTCAGCTGATCCAACATTAATCCTTCTTGAGCTTAAAACATGACAGAAGATTCTACTTAGTCCTTAATATAATGCCTCAGTGATTATTTTCGTAGCGTTCCCTACAGCAGTTTGTCTTGTACCGTACAAGGCTTGTGAGAAGTTGGGCCTTTTTTGGGTGCAGTGCTGAATAAGACAATTTGAGTATTAACACTTGTGTTGTCATAGATGGCCTATAACTCCTCTGTTTGGTTCATACTCTATTTTTGATCCTGAATTCCACCAGATGCTCGTGGAGCATTTTAAAGGCTGGTTTGACATGGTTATGTCTCCTTAAGTGTCGAAACATTGTAGCTGCCGCAGTTTCCACGTTTTGCAGTGATGATTTGTTTAAAAGACCATTGTAGACCACAATATAGTATTCCAACAATGCCATCATCACAACTGAAATTCACTGTATTCAGTGAATAGTACTGAAGGAGGCAAATTGAAGAAGAGGCAGTTGAAATTCTATTCCCAAGAGGGCTGCCTAATTTATGAGATGAAGGTGAGGTCTGATTCGAAAACGGTCCTCAACTCTTAAACCTGTTTCTGGAGCTGAGTATGTTGGATGAACAAGTGGGCCAGTTAATGGCAGGGTGGCTCAGTGTCATCGCCAGTTATTATTAAGACTGCTGTCTTTGTCCCATTCATATATGTGAAACACCCCATCATCCAGTGGTTGGTTTGATCTAAACTCCCCACTATGTGGTAGGTATGGCTCCTTTGTACTACTTTCCAGACAGGTATGTGTGTAAGTGCATTTGAAATTGGAACTGAGGTATGTCTAACAGTTGTTTGAAGGGAGCAAGTAGTCTTTTAAGAGAACAGAAAAGAGGAATCTGAGGATCCCTGTGTAACTTCAGGCTGTACTTTGTTGTAGGATGATGCCGAAGATCTTAATCCTATTTGCTGACTTCGGTTGTGGATGAATCTTCAAATCCAAGTAAGGCCCAGCCCTGATACCCTTGCTTCTTCCTTAAGCCACTGTAATAGAATTGCGCTGCTATTCATGTTATCTATCGTTTGACAAGAGTTTCTGAAGAATTAAGGCTGCTTGATGGCCTTCGTCAACAGTGATAAACAGGGTTTGCGATATGTTACAATTATTTTGTGCATACAATATCATTGAAGCTATGTGAAATTATGACAAAATTACACTTTCAGAACAAAATATACTTTGCTGCCATCTAGCTAGACGTAAAATGCCTTGTGAAATAGCATCCAGAAACTGGTTAGCGTATTTCTGTTTGAAAGGCTTTTTTTTCTAAACCAGTCTATGGCAGACAAAAGTTATCCAAAATTGCATGAAGCGAAATTTCAAGAACTTTCATGAATGTTGCATATTTTGTCAGCATGATTAGAATGTCATCCAGGCATTGTGATGAGGATATCGACCCTAATATGTCAACGTTTCTTTTTTTTTTTTTAAACAAATTTTATTGCCTTTTACAAATTTCCATCCATATCGTTACATGCATTATTCCTTTCAGTTTCATTATTATTTTGCATGTTTAGATATTTCTAACACATTCTAGCTAACAGTAATTCTTATGTCTATTTTCCCCTTTAACCTCCCCCCTGCTGAGTCCCCACAGCAGTTCACCATTATTAATTGCTTCCGCTTACATGTATGGCCCTTTATCGATTATCGTGTGGTTGTCCGTCTCTCCTAATGATGTACTTGGGGGCATATTCTCAAGGACCCATCGCTGAGTTAACGGCACTTTATCGCAGCCAAAGTCGAGATAAATGTATCGCAACATTCACAAGCTGGTGCTAACAGCCTATAACACCAGTTTACCTGCGAAAGCATCCTCAAAAAACATCGCCACAGATGACCCCTGCAACTATCGCTAATGAGATGCAGAGTAGGCGTTCCCGAGCAAAAATCGGCGACAACAGCACACCACAACATTCTCAACGACCAGCCCGATCAGCGATAAGACCACAAAACAGGCGATAAGGTGCGTTAGCAGCAGGAATCTAACACCTGCCCTGACCTGGTACAAAGTCGGAGCACAGCCTGCAACACAAAATGGAGCCCAGCCCAGAGCCACACCTGAAGGGCAACAGATGCCATGGAGCCACTGAACCTGTGTGCCGGACACCCAAGAGGGCCACAACACCCACCGCCACCACCCCCTCTCCCCCCGGGACACCCACCGCCCCCCCACCCCGGACCAACACTGAGGCAGCGCAGACAAAGACAGCGACCCTCCCAAAATGCACCAAGCCCACAGACCCAACACCTGAGAATGTCATTGCCCACTATATGCCCTAAGGGACAACCCTCCTCCGCATCCTGACCACCATAGCCCACAGGCTGACCGTACCAACCGAGCGGACAACCAACATCCCACCGCAGACAGAGCTGCTGGTCGTGCTGCACGTGTTGGCCTCTGGTACCCTCCAACCAACCACCGCCTGAGACGGAGGAGTCACACAGCCTGGCCAAGCCAAGTCCCCCACAACGGTCATGGATGACACCATCAGCTTGGCACCCCACTATCCATACCTCACACACACTGCGCAGGAACAGCCTGAGACCAAGCAAGGCGTGTACGCCACAGCCTGTTTTCCGCACGTGTCAGGGGGCAAGTGACCGCACACATGTCCTACTAGTGGGCCCTGGCGACACTGCACACAATAAGCGCAACAGAAAGCGCACGGATCCCACCAATGTGCAGGCAATAGTGGACCACCGTGGAATCTCCGCCAACGACGTCGCCAACAACCCAGGCAGTGTGCATGATACCTGCACCTCCTGACAGTCCATCATCGACCTGCGCCACCAGGATGGCACCCACGGAAATGCACTGCCCGTTGGCCAATACCAAATGCTCACACCACACACCTCAAATCCACAATCATGCAACACACAACACAGGAAATGCACACGTCAAAAGATCACATACAGCATGCACACCCACCAGACACGACAGCACAACTCACTGTGGGAACCTGGCCCAGCCATGTGCATGAGCCATCTACGGCATGGCACCTCGGACACACAATAGGAGAATGTCGGAAGAGGTGGGGACCAGGCATGTGCGAAGTGTGAGAAGTTGGCCTGGTATATGCTGTCCACTAATTATAGTGGGCACCTTGCACCAGTCCAAACAACCCCTTATTGGAGATAGGTTAAAGACAACCTTATTGAAAGCTATCCTAGTGGTAGCTATGGAGAGCAGCCTTCAGGCTAAGTCTTGAAGGAATGTAAAGCAGCTTGTTTTACCAGTCTATAATCTCTTGAGTGACCAAATGAAAGAGCACCACACCAGGTATATATTCAAAATATATGTATTTATTGCTAAACACACCCCTCTAGTCTCTTTATGAGGCTAGAGTTCAAAGTACATAAGTTAGAAGTTATTTAAACACAGTAATAGCACAAATACACGTTTGGGCCCTAGGGGCGTACTCAAACCATATACCAATAAAGTGGTATAAGAACCACGACTGAACTAGACACTAGGCCTAGAGCCTCTAGAAGTGCTTGGACCACAAGGAACCACCCAAGGTAGTGACACAGGGGACCCACGGGGACGCGTGCAGTGTAAATACACAACCGCGATACGCCGTTGACTTCTATGGAGAAAGTCGTGATCGGGAAATTAGAGAAAAGGGACACTTAAAGGAGGACTTGGAGCAAACCCTTTGAGATCTAGGACTTTGAAGAGTCTCTACCCACGGGAGCACCGGAGTACTCGTGTTACCTCACCCAGGGAAGCCGGGTGCATAGGTGCCTTTCGGGGTCGGGTTTCGTCGTCGATTTGAATGGCGATCTGCTGCAAAGTGCTGCTGGCGACCAAGTGGAAAGTGTCCGGGTGGATCCAAGAGTGGATCGGAGTTCTGAAGAACCTGAAAGCAGAGGGGACAGAGTCTGGGTCACTAGCCAGTGACCAGGAAGGCGATGGACAGATGCCCACCGATGTCGAGTGCTTCAGGTGCGTTGACAGTCGTCTTGACTCTTCAGCCACGAGGTCCAGGAGGCGTTGTCGGTGACCAGGAGCAGGATTCGGGCTGGTACACGATGTCTGTCGAGTGCTGAGGTGTCGGCGACCGGATTGGACCCAACAAGCCTTGGCAACGGCAAGTCTTGATGCAGAGGAAGATCGTCGATGGTGCAGACCAGCAAGGTCTGGGGAACTCACCCAGCGAAGGTAAGTGAGGGCAGGCCTGGAGCAACCAGGATGCCAAGAAAGAAAAGATTGGCCTTCGTTAAGGGCTACTAGCCAACGGGCTAGCGACCGCGAAGGAGCCTCAAGACGCCGCACGTGGATCTGGCTCACAGGACACTCGTGGAGTGGAGGCCAGTGATCTTCGGTGCAGTTGGTGCTGGAGGCTAGGGCTACTCGGAGCCCAAAGCACGACTTCGTGGGAGACCCAGAAGAGGATGCACTTGCAAATGTGCTCGGTGTCCAGGGGTCACGGTCTCAAGTCACCCACGATAGCCACGGGCCTCAGCTTTGCTGGGGACTCAGGGTAGCCTCGGGAAGTCTGAGAATCCACCTCTGGTGATGCGATGACTTCGGCGTCCGACGGGAGCTTCAGAAATGCGAACCAGACAGATGCTTCTTTGGTGCCTGCCAAGCAGGGGAGTCACTCCTTGACCCCAAGGGAGATTCTTCTGTCCTCTAATCGTGAGTAGAGCGTCGAAGGTCCAGGATTCAGTTTCAGAGTTTCGTCCAGGGATAATCTAAAGTCCTAAGGATCTGGGTTCCTATACTTATACTAAGGATAGGGGTTGGACTACTCTGTGGCCCCACCTATGGGTGGGTCAGGGCAGAGGGGTGGCTACACCTCTTTCCTTTGTCCAGTTCGCACAAAGCAGGGGCTGCAAGCCCCTGATCCGGTTTGAACTGGGGTATGCACAGGGACACCAAGTGTGCCCCCAGTGCAGGACTTCAAAGCACCCGAAAGTGCTCCCGCCCAGCCCCAATACACATTATCCTGTCTGGGAGGTGGTCACACCTCCCTGGGACAGGAAACCTATTGTCCAGGCCTCCCTGCCGGAGTTTCGTCCAGCAGCAGGAGGCCAGACTCGTGTCTGTGGCAGCAGCATCCATTTTGTGATGCCAGGGCTTTGGAAAGAAGTTACCGGGCTAGCCAGAGTTAACATGTCTTTCCTCTAGAAGGGTGGAATGCTACCCCGCCGCCAGAATTGGCGGGGGGGTAGTATTCCAAGATGTTTGACACCAAACACGACATGTTTAGGTGCAGCCATTCCAAAGTTAGCATTTAACGCGAGGTTATAATGCGCTTAAGAGTATATGGTCAGGTTGCACTACAAACAGCATCAGAGAAGGGTCTCCGAACGCTGCAGAGGGGCCCTGCTCATGCAGGGGCACCCTCTCACATAGGAACCATGCACTCTGCCTTTAGGATTGATAAGGCCTGCCTTAGGAGTGACTTATAGGTTTATATGTGTGTATGTATTTAGTGATATAGGTAACCTATATCACAGTAAGGGGTGCATGCACCACCTTACCCAGGCTGCAGTAGCAGACCTGTGGTGTCAGTTTGGATGGCCTTCCAGGGGTGGCATAATACATGCTGCAGCCCCTGGCAGGCCTCTGAGGTACCTATGCCCTTGGTACATAGTATACCATATACTAGGGACTTATAAGGGCACTCCAGATTCCAATCAGTGATGTGCCTAAGGCACATGGAAACCATTTTAGAGAGGAAGCAGCTAGGCTGGGGTTCTGATTAGCAGGGCCTCAGCCAGACTAATGTCGAAAAACAGTGAAGCATCAGCAAAAAGTGGGGGTACCCATGTGAAGCAGATCCTACTCTCCTACACAACCCCCCCCCCCAAACGTAGGGACATTAAACTAACCTTGCCCAGTTAAGTCTTCATGTTCTAAGTGGAAGTACCTAGAGAGTCCATCTGCATTGGCATGGTTACTCCCAGGTCTATGTTCCACTGTAAAGTCCATCCCCTGTAGGGAAATGGACCACCTAAGCAGTTTGGGGTTTTCACCCTTCATTTGTTTTAGCCATAAGAGGGGCTTATGGTCTGTCTGAACCAGGAAGTGTGTACCAAACAAGTATGGCCTCAACTTCTTCAGAGCCCAGACCACAGCAAAGGCCTCCCTCTCTATGGCTGACCAACGTTTCTCTCTAGGGGTCAGCCTTCTGCTAATGAAAGCTACTGGCTGATCCTGACCTTCTTCATTCAATTGTGACAGTACAGCCCCTACCCCCAATTCAGATGCATCAGTTTGAACAATGAACTTCTTGGAGTAATCAGGACTCTGTAGAATGGGAGCAGTGCACATGGCCTGCTTCAGGTCATCAAATGCCTTTTGACAGCTAACTGTCCACTGAACCTTTTGGGCATTTTCTTAGAAGTTAAGTCATTCAGGGGTGTCACTATTGATCCATACCCCTTGACAAATCTCCTATAGTACCCAGTCAGGCCTAAGAAGGCTCTCACCTGAGTCTGGGTAGTGGGAGCAGTCCAGTCCATTATGGTCTGGATCTTGCTCTGCAAAGGTTGAACCTGGCCTCCACCCACAAGGTGGCCCAGGTACACAACCTGACTCTGCCCTATCTGGCACTTAGTGGCCTTGATAGTCAGGCCTGCCTTTTGCAGGGCCTGTAAAACATTCCTGAGGTGGACCAGGTGATCCTCCCAGGTGGAGCTAAAGACAGCAATATCATCTAGATATGCTGCACTATAGGCTTCCAGACCTGTGAGAACTGTATTCACCAACCTCTGGAAAGTGGCAGGTGCATTCTTCAGACCAAAGGGCATTACCACAAATTGATAATGCCCACTAGGGGTTGAGAATGCTGTTTTGGGCTTTGCAGTATCAGCTAGTCTGATCTGCCAGTAGCCAGCTGTCAAGTCAAATGTGCTGAGATATTTGGCTGAGGCCAAAGTATCTATGAGCTCATCTGCCCTTGGTATTGGATGGGCATCAGTCCTAGTGACTGCATTGAGACCCCTGTAGTCCACACAAAACCTCATCTCTCTTTTTCCACCACTGGTGTGAGGTTTTGGCACAAGGACCACTGGACTAGCCCAAGGGCTATCTGAGGGTTCAATAACTCCCAACTCCAACATTTTCTGGACTTCAGTCCTGATACAGTCCCTGACATGGTCAGGTTGCCTATAAATCTTATTTTTAATAGGCAGACTGTCCCCAGTGTCCACTTCATGAGTGCACCAGGTGGTCTGACTGGGTGTCAGTGAAAACATATGTCTAAACTGATTGAGAACTTGCCTACAATCAGTTTGTTGCTGGGTAGTGAGGCTGCCTGCCAAGGCTACACCATCTACTGACCCATCGTCAGGGTTCTGTGAGAGCAGGTCAGGGAGTGGGTCACTCTCTTCCTCCTGCCCTTCATCAGTAGCCATGAGCAAGCCCATGTCTGCCCTGTCCACATATGGTTTTAACCTGTTGACATGGAGAACCCTGTGGGGACTCCTGGGTGTTCCTAGGTCTACTAAGTAGGTAACCTCACCCTTCTGCTCAACAATAGTGTGGGGTCCACTCCATTTGTCTTGGAGAGCTGCTGGGGCCACTGGCTCCAACACCCACACCTTCTGTCCTGGCTGGTAAACAGTCAGAACAGCTCTTTGGTCATGCCAGGCCTTTTGAAGTTCCTGGCTAGCCTCAAGGTTTTTGGTTGCCTTTTCATGTACTCAGCCATCCTGGAGCGGAGACCAAGTACATAGTCCACTATATCTTGCTTTGGGGGCTTGAGAGGTAACTCCCATCCTTCCTTCACCAAGCACAGTGGACCCTCACAGGGTGGCCAAACAGAAGTTCAAAAGGGCTGTAACCAACCCCTTCTGAGGCACCTCCCTATATGCGAATAAAAGGCAGGGCAAGAGTATGTCCCATCTACGCCTAAGCTTTTCTGGGAGCCCTTTAATCATGCCCTTCAAGGTTTTGTTGAATCTCTCAACTAAACCATTGCATTGTGGGTGATAGGGTGTGGTGAACTTATAAGTCACTCCACACTCCTTCCACATTGCTTTTAAGTACCCAGACATGAAGTTAGCACTCCTGTCTGATACTACCTCCTTAGGAAAGCCCACTCTTGAGAAAATTCCCAGGAGGGCCCTTACCACCACAGGTGCTGTAGTGGTCCTGAGGGGAATAGCTTCTGGGTACCTGGTGGCATGATCCACTACCACCAGGATAAACCTGTGCCCAGAGGCTGTTTGGGGATCCATGGGACCAACAATGTCAATCCCTACCCTTTCAAAGGGCACCCCCACCACAGGTAGTGGTATCAGGGGGCCTTTGTAGTGCCACCTGCCTTGCCACTGGCTTGGCAGGTTACACAGGAGCGACAAAACTCCTTGCTGTCTTCAGACATGTGGGGCCAGTGAAAGTGAGGGACAATTCTGTCCCAAGTCTTGTTCTGGCCCAGGTGACCTGCTAAGGGAATATCATGGGCTAGGGTCAATAGGAAGCCCCTGAACTTCAGAGGTATAACCAACCTCCTGGTAGCACCAGGCTTGGGGTCTCTACTCTCTGAGTACAGGAGTCCATCATCCCAATACACTGTATGGGGACCACTAGCTTTCCCAGCAGCCTCAGCAGCAGCTTGCTGTCTGAGGGGTTCAAGGGAGGGGCAGCTCTGCTGCTCCTGGCTCAGATCTGCCCTAGAAGGTCCCCCTGTCCCCAAGAACTCAACCTGGTCAGGTTCAAGTTCCTCTGGGACAGTTCCTTCTTCAGGGCTGAGATCATCCCCTCAAGGGACTGATCTTCCTCCTGAGCCAAGGGGGAAGGCACTGCCTTAACCCTACTACTCCTCCTCTTGGAAGGCACTTGGTCCATTCTTCCAGAATCCAAGGCCTGTTCAGTGCTAGACATTTTGGCTTGTGACCTGGTCACAGCAAACACATCTGCAGGGATCCCCAGCATTTCTGCATGGGTCCTGAGCTCCACTTCTGCCCAAGCAGAAGTCTCTAAGTCATTGCCAAGCAAGCATTCGACTGGTAGGTTTGCACTTACCACAACCTTCTTAAGGCCAGTTACCCCTCCCCAGGAGAAGTTAACAACTGCCAGAGTATGGTCTGTTCTGACATTGCTAGCATTGGTCACTTGGTACATTTCACCAAGTATAACTTGCCCAGGATTCACAAGGTCTTGTGTCACCATTGTGACACTTGCCCCTGTGTCCCTAAATGCCAAAGCCTCACGTCCATTGATTAAAGGCTGTTGTCTGTACTTGCCCAGATTACTGGGACTCACAGTGGAGGTCACATCCATGCCTCCATCACAGACTAACACAGCCTGAGTCAGTTCTCTGACTAGGTCAGAGCCCAACTCAGTACCCAGGGTGAACCCTACTAAACCCTTGGCTGGAGCACTCCCACCAACTGTACTAGGGGAACAGGTGCCTTAGGGGCATTGGTGGGTGCTGGACTGGAGTCTTTGGACTTGGTGCAATCACTGGTCCAGTGGGTCTTTGCTTACAGACCTTGCACCATGGTTTTCTTTGGCCTTTCCCTTTGGTAGACTGTGAATCCCCACCAGAAGAAGATTTTTGGGGGCCTGATGAAGACTTTTGATCTTTACCCTTCTCCCCACCCTTTTCAGAGTTCTTAGCATCTTGCTTCTTGGTTTCCCCACCTTGGTTCTGTACCTTCTGCTTCACCCTGGTTCTGACCCATTTGTCTGCCTTCTTTCCCAATTCTTGGGGAGAGGTCAGATCAGAGTCTACCAGGTATTGATGCAACAGCTGATTTTGACAGTTATTAAGAATCTGCTCCCTCATTATCAGATTGTACAATCCTGAGAAGTCACACACCTTACTGCCCATCAACCAGCCTTCCAGAGCCTTGGCAGAACAATCCACATAGTCTACCCAGTCTTGAGTCTGTGCTTTTGGGTATCTCTGAACTTCAACCTGTACTGTTCAGTGGTTAGGCCAAACCCATCAATAAGAGCACTCTTCAAGACCTTGTAATTATCAGCATCCTCCTCTCTAACAGTGAGGAGCTTATCTCTACCTTTGTCTGCAAAGGAGAGCCACAAGATTGCTGCCCACTGCTCCTGAGGGACCTTCTGTACCTTACAGGCCCTCTCTAGAGCAGTTATCCACTTGTGGATGTCATCCCCACTCTGATAGGGAGGGACAATCTTGCTCAGGTTCCTATGGTCATAGGACCTTTCCCTATCTCTAGGGACATGGCTGCCACCATGGGACTCTAGTCCCAACTTTCTTCTCTCTCTAAAGAGATCTAGGGACTCCCTGTCTATAGCCAGTTGCTTCTTTTTGATTTCAAGCTGAGCTTCCTCATATTGAACCAGCCTCTTTCTTCTCTCATGAGAGGATTCCCTCCTATGAGATGAGACAGAGCTCCCTATGGAGGTGCCAGAGTGGTTAGACTCCTGAGAAGGAGACCTAGACCTTCTGGGCACACTCATAATCCTTCCTGGGGGACAAAGAGGGCATCATTCTGATCATCCTCTTCATCTTCCTCAGGAGGGATTGGATTATCCAGGTCAGGGCCATTGTCGCCCTCCTGGCCAGTTTCAGAGGGGGGCTGGGGTATTGGTACCCCTGGTCCCATCCTCATCTTCTGCCCCACCCTCAGCTCCTACCCCTTCAGTCCCCAAGGGCTTACTAAGGTCATAAGCCACCAACAACTCCTTGAGGTGTTGGGTGGTGGGGCTTTGGCCTGTCCTTATTTTTCTCAAGTTGCATAAAGCTCTCAATTCCAAGAATGGGAGTGTATCATACTTGGAGGGTGGAAGCTCAGTGGCTTCCTGCAAGGATTCTTTAGATCCTACCCTTAAAGACATTACTAGTGTGGTGTGGTGTATGCACTACCTACTCTAGTGTGGCCTACTAAACTCTCTTGAGTTGTAGAAAGGGTTGTGCTATCCCTTAACACACAACTCTAAGTTCAGTAGAACTTACTGTATTCTAAGCTTAAATTATATGTACCTTAGGTACCTTTAGTGGTTTTCAGTTGATCAATTCAATTGAGATTATCTGGTAAAACAATAGCAAGCTGGAATCCCACACGCTGCACACCAATGTGAGAAGTTGGCCTGGTATATGCTGTCCACTAATTATAGTGGGCACCTTGCACCAGTCCAAACAACCCCTTATTGGAGATAGGTTAAAGACAACCTTATTGAAAGCTATCCTAGTGGTAGCTATGGAGAGCAGCCTTCAGGCTAAGTCTTGAAGGAATGTAAAGCAGCTTGTTTTACCAGTCTATAATCTCTTGAGTGACCAAATGAAAGAGCACCACACCAGGTATATATTCAAAATATATGTATTTATTGCTAAACACACCCCTCTAGTCTCTTTATGAGGCTAGAGTTCGAAGTACATAAGTTAGAAGTTATTTAAACACAGTAATAGCACAAATACACGTTTGGGCCCTAGGGGCGTACCAAACCATATACCAATAAAGTGGTATAAGAACCACGACTGAACTAGACACTAGGCCTAGAGCCTCTAGAAGTGCTTGGACCACAAGGAACCACCCAAGGTAGTGACACAGGGGACCCACGGGGACGCGTGCAGTGTAAATACACAACCGCGATACGCCGTTGACTTCTATGGAGAAAGTCGTGATCGGGAAATTAAAGAAAAGGGACACTTAAAGGAGGACTTGGAGCAAACCCTTTGAGATCTAGGACTTTGAAGAGTCTCTACCCACGGGAGCACCGGAGTACTCGTGTTACCTCACCCAGGGAAGCTGGGTGCATAGGTGCCTTTCGGGGTCGGGTTTCGTCGTCGATTTGAATGGCGATCTGCTGCAAAGTGCTGCTGGCGACCAAGTGGAAAGTGTCCGGGTGGATCCAAGAGTGGATCGGAGTTCTGAAGAACCTGAAAGCAGAGGGGACAGAGTCTGGGTCACTAGCCAGTGACCAGGAAGGCGATGGACAGATGCCCACCGATGTCGAGTGCTTCAGGTGCGTTGACAGTCATCTTGACTCTTCAGCCACGAGGTCCAGGAGGCGTTGTCAGTGACCAGGAGCAGGTTTCCGGCTGGTACACAATATCTGTCGAGTGCTGAGGTGTCGGCGACCGGATTGGACCCAACAAGCCTTGGCAACGGCAAGTCTCAATGTAGAGGAAGATCATCGATGGTGCAGACCAGCAAGGTCTGGGGAACTCACCCAGCAAGGGTAAGTGAGGGCAGGCCTGGAGCAATCAGGATGCCAAGTAAAAAAAAGATTGGCCTTCGTTAAGGGCTTCTAGCCAACAGGCTAACGACTGCAAAGGAGCCTCAAGACGTCGCACGTGGATCTGGCTCACAGGACACTCGTGGAGTGGAAGCCAGTGATCTTCGATGCAGTTGGTGCTGGAGGCTAGGGCTACTCGGAGCCCAAAGCACGACTTCTGGGCAGACCCAGAAGAGGATGCACTTGCAAATGTGCTTGGTGTCCAGGGGTCACGGTCTCACGTCACCCACGATAGCTACGGGCCTCAGCTTTGCTGGGGACTCAGGGTAGCCTCGGGGAAGTCTGAAAATCCACCTCTGGTGATGCGATGACTTTGGCGTCCGACGGGAGCTTCAGAAATGCGAACCGGACAGATGCTTCTTTGGTGCCTGCCAAGCAGGGGAGTCACTCCTTGACCCCAAGGGAGATTCTTCTGTCCTCTAATCGTGAGTAGAGCGTCGAAGGTCCAGGATTCAGTTTCAGAGTTTCGTCCAGGGATAATCTAAAGTCCTAAGGACTGGGTTCCTATACTTATACTAAGGATAGGGGTTGGACTACTCTGTGGCCCCACCTATGGGTGGGTCAGGGCAGAGGGGTGGCTACATCCCTTTCCTTTGTCCAGTTCACGCCAAAGCAGGGGCTGCAAGCCCCTGATCCGGTTTGAACTGGGGTATGCACAGGGACACCAAGTGTGCCCCCAGTGCAGGACTTCAAAGCACCCGAAAGTGCTCCCGCCCAGCCCCAATACACATTATCCTGTCTGGGGAGGTGGTCACACCTCCCTGGGACAGGAAACCTATTGTCCAGGCCTCCCCTGCCGGAGTTTCGTCCAGCAGCAGGAGGCCAGACTCGTGTCTGTGGCAGCAGCATCCATTTTGTGATGCCAGGGCTTTGGAAAGAAGTTACCGGGCTAGCCAGAGTTAACATGTCTTTCCTCTAGAAGGGTGGAATGCTACCCCCGCCGCCAGAATTGGCGGGGGGTAGTATTCCAAGATGTTTGACACCAAACACGACATGTTTAGGTGCAGCCATTCCAAAGTTAGCATTTAACGCGAGGTTATAATGCGCTTAAGAGTATATGGTCAGGCTGCACTACAAACAGCATCAGAGAAGGGTCTCCGAACGCTGCAGAGGGGCCCTGCTCATGCAGGGGCACCCTCTCACATAGGAACCATGCACTCTGCCTTTAGGATTGATAAGGCCTGCCTTAGGAGTGACTTATAGGTTTATATGTGTGTATGTATTTAGTGATATAGGTAACCTATATCACAGTAAGGGGTGCATGCACCACCTTACCCAGGCTGCAGTAGCAGACCTGTGGTGTCAGTTTGGATGGCCTTCCAGGGGTGGCATAATACATGCTGCAGCCCCTGGCAGGCCTCTGAGGTACCTATGCCCTTGGTACATAGTATACCATATACTAGGGACTTATAAGGGCACTCCAGATTCCAATCAGTGATGTGCCTAAGGCACATGGAAACCATTTTAGAGAGGAAGCAGCTAGGCTGGGGTTCTGATTAGCAGGGCCCCAGCCAGACTAATGTCGAAAAACAGTGAAGCATCAGCAAAAAGTGGGGGTACCCATGTGAAGCAGATCCTACTCTCCTACACGAAGGAGGCAAGGGACTGATGAATGAGAATGTACACAATGCCAAGTGTGGCGTGGATGTGCTGGCCAGACTGAAGTAAGCAGACCACACACATTTCCATATCGACACACACCGCTGGTGTTTGGAGTGTAGTGGACAGTGGACGCAACCATGTCACCCCAGCCAGTGGGGAAGTCGCGGAAATGTAGCTTGTGACGTCCCCCCCGAAAGCGTGAGGGGAGTGGGCTGGCCCAGCGTACGCCAGGCCAGCATAGGGGTGTGAATAAAAGGCACGTAACCCTGGGTGTGGTCCTCTTCCAGAATGCCCAACGTCTCTGCCAGGGCGGTGCCCCTTACCCCGCCACGAGGCCGACGCCGTGAGGGGTGCTGCCAGCGATCCTGTGCACCTGCTGCACCCCCGAACGCTGGTCCCCGAATCAGTCCTGCCCGCCCCTGCTCACCCAGGCTTCAATACCCACCTTCCGACACCGGCGTGTGTCGATGAGGGCCCACCACGTTCAGGTGCAAACTCCAAGCCCGAGGCCTGCAACCCTGGCAGCCTCCTCAGCCCATCACGGCCTCCGCAACACAGGCCCGCAGTATTCCTTTCACGTTGTCGTACTCCACCGGCATGCACAGCGGACAAGTAGGTCACACATTTGGAACTGAGTCTTGATTACACCATGGCAGAGCACATAAATCATGGTTGAGTGTATGTCACTATACACCCTTCGATGTGGTGCCAACAGGTCTTAGTGTTACATCACAGCCGCAAGATTCTGTGGGCCCACGCGTACTACTGCTCTCGGCCTACGCTGCGCTCGAGTAGGTCACAGGATTGGAACTGACCATCGATTATTCAAAGGCAGAGTACGAATCAATGCACGCAAGGAGAGGCATAAGAAGATGACGCGTTGCATTTGGGAGGGAAAAAGGATCATCATTACGGAGGTGATCGAACACTACCGACAACTGCCCTGATGTCACTTACTCTGTGCATCGCGGGCCTACGACACGTGGCTGTGGCCCACTGCTGACCGCTGCCTCCGGCCTACACTGCGGTCCAGTAGGTCACAGAGTCTTGAATCGTCAATGGCGGAGTCCATATGAGTGTACCAGCATCATTGCAGACTGCATCCCCACTCAGCCCCGGTGCCACTAAGTCTGTTCCCCGACATTCATGGACACTCTCTGGTCGTACATTGGTGGCGTTTGAGTCTATGGACTAGGGGGCAGTTTTCATCCTCATGCAGCTGGTACCGATTTGGTGGTGGCAACGAGGCAGTCGCTTTCCACTCCTCCATTTGCTGCTTCCGGATAGCTTCTGCCCTCTGCATCATGCCCTGGAAGAACACCTTCCACTGTCCCCCGAAACACTATGCGATATTCACCTCCGACTTCGACGAGGACCCACTCAGTCTGCGTGGCCCTACCTCATTGGACCGCAAGTCACCGTCCTGTGGCGGTGTGCCTGTGCCTGCCGATGTGCACCCGGGGCACTGACTCTGTGCAGCTCAAGTCCGGGACCCTGTCTGGATGAATATTGGTTGACCTCTGTGACGGTGGTCTTGGGGTCATCGACGTGGACCACCAGGGCTCACACATCAAATCGAGTCCTGACCGGCCCAGACGTCGCATCACCGCAGGAGGCACACGCCACCATCGCCAGGGCCAACTCCAACCACCATCTGCCAGAGTCGAGACAGTGGTACTGGCAGACTGACGGAGTTGCTCAGACCTGTCGTGGATGCCATCATCTGCCTGATCCCCTGCTCAGCACTCCATGTGCCACTGACTCAGTGCACCGCAACCAATGGACCGTTACTGATTGAGTTTTGTGATATTGGAGATGTAGCGCAGCAATGTCACCTCAGGTAGTGTGGGAGACCTGAGACATTGATGAGGGAGTTGCTGGAGGTCTGACACACCCCACTGCATCTGCAGCAGGAACATCCCGAATGGACACAATCCAAGTTATTTTCATCACATGGGCGCGCACGGCTCTAGTGCCCCAACCTCAGTGCACTGCAACTCACGGACACTTCTGTTTGTATGTTGGGTGACCTCTGTACTTGCTCCGGCTCCCTCCATGTTGCTCAGCAGTTGACTCTGTTATGCATGTGTCTTCTGTTTCCATTGCACTGGTGTCCACTGTTGATGTTCTTGCCAGCACTGTGCACTCCGTGCGGGCTGGCTTATGCTCACCCCACACACATCCAGCACAGGCGTCACAGTACATGTGGCCCTGCCAATAAAGGGGCCGGGCGCAAGTGACCGTAGCCAGTTCAACATAATATCTGCGTGGGTCTCTATGGCAGTGTGGGTCTCCTTTGTGGGGTGTAGGTGGTCCCTGAAGGGTAATTGACACCCAGGTATGTGATCTAGTTCGCCTTCCATGGGTTCGGACCACACCCGCACAAGTTCGGCCTCCTTCTTTTGGCATTCTGCCACCTGGCATTGGGGTGCCATGTGTGGTTCGGTGATGTGTTGTGGGCCAGCCGTGCTTGCATGTGCTTCATGCTGTGTGGTCTGTTGCAGGGGCTGGGTTCTCCTCTATGTGGCTTGTCTTCCCTGGTCCTGGTGGTGGGTTGCGTGGGATGTCCTTGGGCTATTGTAGGGCGTCAGTGTCAAAGGTGTGTTGGTCGTGTCCTGCATCACTGATGGGTTGTCTGGTCTGACCTGCTGGAGGTGTTGTTTGTCCCTCTGCAATGTGTAGGGGAGATGCACGTTGACATTTCTGTTGGCGCATTGTTCTTGTAGACATGCAGACTGTGTGACAATGCACATTGTGACTGTTTGTTAGGTGCTGGCAATTTGAGGGGGGACAGTGGACATTTGGACTACATGACTGTTGTGAGGTTGTACCCGTACATATGCATCTCATAGTTCCCTGCTCTGTCAGATGTGATTGGCCTGTTTCTGCGCATGGGCGGACCCAGTTGTGTCCCCTGTTCTGCAGTGTCGGTGTTGCACTTTGTGCCACATTGTCATGGGATGTGCTGTGATTGCCGTGTGTGTGCTGCAGTGTGCCACGGGGATGGGGGACATGACCCTGGGTTGTTGTGGGTGTGCAGTGTGCTACACGTCGTTGTGCATGTGCGCCATTGTGCACATCTCCCCCCGTCCCCCCATGGACCTGTTGGTTACTCACCCTGTTGTTGTTGTGTCAGGTCCTCTCGTGCTGTGTCCGTCCTCCCGCCTCCTTGCACCGTCTCCACACTGATGGCTGGCCTCCATTTCCTCCAGCTCCTCCTGTGGCGCAGGACTCCCACCTCCTGTCGCCGTAGCTGCCTTCCTGTTGGCAGCGTCTTTCGGCTTGGTTTGGGTATTCACGTCATGCCGGCGCCTCTTGGCCTCCTCCATTGGCCTCCTCGGCACTCCGGCTGCATTCAAGGTGGTCTGACTGTGGGTCAGTTGCTGGTAGTGCTCTGTCACATCCGTGACGATGGCCTTGTTTTCCTACGGACTGCACCACCTCTTCCTCTCCCTCTTCTCCTTGGCCTTCCCCGACCCCATTGGTCCTTGCTGGTGGTCTGTGGGGCTTGTGGGGTTCGCGTTGGCCTCTGCGCTGGGTCAGGGTGCATCCATGTTGCTACGCACTTTGGATTGTTTCTGGTGTGTTGTTTTTGTTGCTTCTATGGTGCTTTTTCACCTGGCGCTTGGGATTTACAGGCCTGCTGCTGGTTTTCGCTGCTTTTTGCATCGCGCTTGGCCTCATCGCAGCATTTTTTGCGTTCGTGTTTTGCATTTTTGAGGCGTGGCGTTGATTTTAACGCGGACAGTTGTCGGGTTATCTGGGGACTATCGCATGATACCGCCGTGTTGTGAATACTTGGTTAACACGGAGTAAATTTCCCGCGATGGACTGCGATGTTGAAGGTTGCGTTAAGTAACTTTTGCTATGGTTATCGCACGTTCTTGTGAATATCCCCCTTGGTCTCGTACGTTTCCTGAGTTCCCCATTTTGTCCTAGATTGTCCTATCTGCGGGCGCCTGTTCATTTGCTCTTTCCATCTGTCAAAGTGTCATGATATCTGTCAATTCCCCCACAGTTGTAGTGGTAAATATTTGACATAAAGGAGATGCAAGCCACGAAGTAGGAGTAGAAAGAACAATTTTGCTAAAACAACATAATACAGCAGAGATACAGAAGCTCATTGAGCAAGTTGGACAATCAGATGAAATACAAGACTACAGCTAATGCGTGTAGTTAATAACCTGCCATGCAAAGTGGTTATTATTATCCTTTAGAAGCTTTTAGCAGCAAGAATACTTTTAGCTCTATATCCAGCAGTTCTCCGTATTAAGTAATTTCCATCTGATTCATATACTCCATATGCATGTCCCCATCACATTATCTATTGATAACAAAAAATGAATCTTATGCGTTCAGCTTTGCAGCTGAAAACAGACAACATCCATTGGTTTCATAATGTGTTTCAAACAAACTGAAACAAATGGAGTAGCTAAGCAAGACAGCGAAGCTTGCTTTAACCACACTTTGGATATTATATCTCGGTTCCAAATAGCCACTTGCCAAGTTAACGCTGAATTGTTGCCCGAGAGACAAAGTAGGCAAAAAAGAAGCAACACGAAAATAGAGCTGAGATAGTGAAAGCTATTTCTGTTCACTGATAAATGAATCGCTATTGTCTTCCCCATGATAATGCACTGCTGACAGCACCTATAGCAAATTACACACTCTTCGCCATTTAGTCTCATTTTGGGAACGAAATGCTCCTTTATGACAAAAGCAAGCTAAAAGCTGGTAATTGACAGAAATGTATGTCTCCCAATAGCTAGAAGCACTTTCAGCTAATGGACACCTGAAAGGAATGTATGATGTTTCCAGCCAGTTGTAGGAAAGGTCACTCCTTTAAAAAACGAAAGAAGACAAGATATGTTAGATATGGATTTGAGATGCTTCAACTTTAAAAGCTGTCATATAAAATTAAATATAATATTTAACGAAAAAAATGCTCTCAAAGGGATTAGGTTTTTATAACCCACTCTTGATGCACCATAGAACAGATCTTACATGAAAGCTTTCTTCATTAATGACATGCTGTGCACACCAGATTGATTGATGTGCAACAAGAATACATCTCTTCCAATTAAGGATTTCCTCCTCGTCAAGTCTAAATGGGCAACATCTCATCAGAATGTATTGTTACAAAAATCCTGGTTACTAGAATCAGTCATTCATACATATCATGTAAATCATGGAGCATATTAGCAAGACCAGGCGATAAAATGATCGCCGCTTTAGCGGCAGGAAACTGCCGCTAAACGGGCGATAATGGGCTTGCTAATATGCAGTATAGAATTCCAATAGAAGCCCAGGTTAGATGTGCAGGACATCTAACCTGGGCTTCTATTGAATTCCATAACGCATATTAGCAAGCCCATTATCGCCGCTTTAGCGGCAGTTTCTGCCGCTAAAACGGCGATCATTTTATCGCCGGTCTTGCTAATATGCCCCCATGTTGTATGCGAGACATCTTCACATTCAGTCACCAATTCCTTCTGGTGTGCAAAAGACAATCAAATGGAAATGCATTTCCATCCCTGCAGGCATTAACACAAAGTACGATTAAAACTCATTGACGAGCTAACATTAAAAACACATCATAGATACAAAATAGAAACAATGTATATTGCATCCTACTACCTCATCCTAAGTGTACTATTATTTCCTCTTTACTGATTATACCAAAGGGAGCTTTAGTTTCACACTCAATAGAATTTCGGGATTGTAATTGTCTAAGCTGGAGATGCTTTCCCCATCACGTTTGTTATGTAGGACTCTGCCTGTTATCAAAAATCGAAGCAGATCATGTTTCCAAATTGCATGTCACAGAAACGTTTTGCTACAAGGTAATGTTTGTCATGATAAATAATAGCCTCTTGTTAAGGTACTTGTTTACTAATTGGATAGATGGATAGCATTGCCAACATATTTTTCACCACAAGGACATGTGAGGATATAGAGCAAGTACTACAAACCACAGGTAATAAAATTGCATATGAAGCTGATCCTATGGGGAAGGGCTAACCGCCATGACGAACGGAGCACAGTGACAGAGCTCACTCCCCAACCTCGCACAATCCTGGAAATATTTGCAACATGAGTGCCCATCTGACACAACTGGCACCTGGAGCTAACCCCGAGACCCTTACAAGACTACAGCTGGGCCCCAATTTGACCTGTTGAGCCTGCAGACATGACTGCATTGGCGGATCACACAGCTGAGATTATTTCAATATAGCAGCTGAGCGCTAGACCTTGACTGATGGTGCCTGGCCTGACGACAGCGACGTACGCCCGCTGGTTGCCAAGATGGAAGGGCCTCCTTGGCTGGGGGTTACAGAGTGCACCAGATGCCGCCGCATTGGATAGTTGCTGCCCTGTTTGCACAGAGCTGGGGGGAGGCTCACCTCCTCTTGCTGACACAGGGCGCCAAAGGGAGAAGTCGAGTCTTCCGGTGACTGGCAGCTCAGCTGATGAATAGACGTGGCCTGGAGGAAGAGACCTATCCCTGTTCACTGCTGGAGCAAACGGGTGCCCAGCTGGGGGCCGGCTGTGAGAACTGATCACAGGGGTGGAGGGCTGGGATTGCCTGGAGCTTTACCAAGCAGGCAGGCCATGTGCTCTGCAATTGTTGCAGTGCCACCTCCTGCTCCCCACAACACGGCATTTAATACCCCAATGGACCTGAAGGCAGCAAAGCAGATGCTGTGATCAGTGAGTGCGGGTAGGCAGGTGAACTCACGTGGGGGTGACTGAGTCATGATATGAGGATTCCTCCCGAACCTGCATTTCACCAGTGGTCCGAGGGCCCCATGCTGAGAATGACTGCTCTCTATTATTGGTGATGCCCTTCCTCAGCACCAGCAGCATGTAGAAGGCTTCATTGTACCGTGCTCCTACCCCTATCCAATGGGAACTTTTCCACAGTGCCATGCTGGCTGCATAGTCCATGTGTCTAGATGGCAGCACTCTGCGACCTGCCAGCTCACCCCACCTGCTCCCTTTATAGCAGCGCAGGAGGCCATTGGACCGTTATATCACATAGGGCCTTGTGGCCGCTCTGCATCTAACCGCTCTGCATCTAACCCAGGATTTGAACATTCTCTGGTTGCGCCACGCCTGGATGTGCATATATGATTTTACAAGGCCGGAGACTCCATGCATGGTGACACACCTGGGGCTGTCATTTCTGCCCTCTTGCTGCCCTGCTCTGGGTCCCTAATTCAGCCTCAGGGTGAGGCATGGGGTGCACCCACCACCACAAAATGGAAGATGGGAGTATGTCCCACATCCAACCACTTAGCTCCCTGCTGACAAATTGGACATGATACTACAGGCTATTGATTACACCAAGGACGCACTGGAAGTCAAAATTTACACCCTGGTATTTTTTTTTCAAACAAATGTTATTGCTTTTTCAAAGGGAAAAAGAAAACAACAAAAGGAAACAATACATATCAGCACGTATTATCAACATTCACAGTGGTTACTGCAACCTGCCGGAGATACCTACTGTGTCATCCCATTAATCAGGGCATAGAAGAGCATATCACATTGGTACAAAGTCATATATTCAAAAATCGTTTTTAACATATACATGGCTGCTGTAATGTTATGTGATATTACAGGTTTTATAGAGCGCATAGCTGCCCCAGCAAAGGGGCGTCCCAGCGCTAACTGTAGCAGTAGTTGGGGGGGATGCTGAGAGGAACAGGGCCTATAGTATAGGAAAAAGATGAGTTTTAATGGCTTTGCGAAATACCATGTAGTTGGTAATGCTGCGGATGTGCACCGGAGGGAGTTCCAGAGTTTTGCCGCTAGGATGCGGAAAGAGCGTCCTCCTGCTCGCTCCCTCCTCACCCGAGGGACAACCGCCAAATGCTGGCCCATGGATCGTAGCTAGCGAGTAGGTATGTAGGGTGAGAGCAGGTTCACCAGGATATCTGGGGAATAAAGATTCATGATTTTATGGGCAATGCAGAGGGCCTTGAACTCAATGCGTTTCGCCACCGGCAGCCAATGTAGTCTGTGGATGGCGTTGGTCGTAGAGCAAGTTCTTGGGAGGCCAAGTAGGGTTCTAGCAGCCACATTTTGAGCCCTTTGCAAACGTAGGATTTCAGCCTTATTAGCCCCCAGGTTAAGTGAGCTGGGATAGTCCAGCCTAGATAGAATGGAGTCCTGAATGATTACTTGGCGGACTGTGGGATCAAAATAACCCAACAGTGGTTTGAGCCCTCGCAGGGGTCCAAAGCAGGTCCCAGCTACTTTTTTAGTCTGGGCCTGGAAGCTAAGGGCCGAATCGACCCATACACCCAGGTTTTTGACCACCTGTTGAGGGGCGGGTGCGCAGCCAAAGTCAGAGGCCACCAGCTCTCACTCCACAGCTCAGTGTCTCTCCCTACTAGCAGAATCTCAGATTTGCTAGCATTTAGCTGGAGGCAGTTGGCCGTCATCCACTCTGCAATGGCTGCAAGATCGCTCCTGAACTTGAGAGCATCCTGCGTGGAGTCATCAGAGAGTGCTACTACCAGCTGGGTATCGTGAGCATATGATACCACCGTTAGTCCTCCTGGCAATCGCTGAAAGAGGTTGGACATATAGATTGAATAGAGTTGGGCTCAACGCTGAGCCCTGTGGCACCCCTTGTTTGATATTGTGTATCAGGGAGTTAAAAGGAGGGGCCAACACCTGGAAGGTTCTCTCAGAGAGTAAGGAGGCGAACCAGCCCAGGGACGGACCCTCAATGCCAGCCTCCTCCAGACGTTGCAACAGAATCTGATGGGATACCGTGCCGAACGCGGCGCTGAGATCAAGAAGTATCAGCGCCGATGTATGTCCGGCATCTAAGGCCTCCCTCAGATGTTCGGTTACAGCTAGGAGGGAAGTCTCCGTACTGTGGCCTGGCGGAAACCATTCTGAGAGGAGTCCAGCATGTTGTTGTTTTCCAGGAAACCAGTCAGAATGGAATTGATGTAAGCCTCGGCGATCTTGGACAACCACGGCAGAAGAGAGATAGGGCGGAAGTTTTCCGGTTTAGCAGTGTCCAATGTGGGTTTCTTTAGCAGAGGGACCACCATGGCTCGTTTCCAAGCCCTGGGGACGACCGCCAAGGACAGGGACATATTGAGTAGCTGACAAAGAGGGGGAAGAAGCAGAGGCAAAATGTAAATCTGTCACGTATCAGAAAAGTAAGACAAGGAGAAAAAAAGGAAGAAAAAGCATCCAAAAATACTCCCAACCCTAACCCCAACTAATCTACTGTGTGATGCAATTAGTCAAACTGTGATGTGGTGTAAGGGGGCCATGGGGAGGCAGTAGGGGAGAGAGACCCCGCCTGGAGACTGCAAGGAGGCGGGGTCTCACCGAGGGAGTACGTCGTCCTCCCTATGTGTTTCAGTCCCAGTGGTCTGCCAGCTGCCGGTGTAGGGAGAACCCGGGAGTTGTAATAAAAGGGCCTAGGTTCATCCAAGAATAGTAGTTATGTCTCATCCACCTGGGCCCAAAATCTTTCTAGAAGGGCATCCTATTCCATTGCTATGGGTTGCGTTCTGAGTCCGCGGTATTCTTCCCTGTGTAAGGCTTGTCCTTCGGCTGTGCCTCAGTGTAGAACCTCCTCGCACCAACTAGTCACTAAGGTGACATGGGGGGATTTCCATCTTCTAGTAGTCTGCTGCTTGGCTAACAAAAGTGCAAGGTCTACAAACCGGGGCAGTGTCCTGGAGGTTCTCGGATGCGGGTAATAAACCCAGCAGGCAATGTTCCATTGAATTACAATGAGGGGCCTCCACCAAGTCTGCTAGCGCGTTTGGTACTTCCATCCAATAAGATTGCAAGGTAGACGTGACCAAAGCATGTGCACTAGGTCTGCCGGGTCTGCTGGGCACCTCTGGCATCCTGAAGGTGCCATGGAAAAATTTTGGGTATCTTGTGTGACGTGAGATAAGCTCTGTATAGTAGTGAAAATTGAATACATTTAAATCGGAAACTGCAGGGAATTTTGGAGGGGTATTCAAGGGGAAAACACCATTCATTGTCGTGTAGGGCTTGGCCTAGGTCTTCTTCCCACCGAGCCTTGAGAGGGGCTAGGGAAATGTGCAAGTGTGCTTGCAAGGTTATGTAAAGCCACTTCACAAAATGATGACCGGTACCCATCTTATATAGCGCTTGTGTTGCTTGAATATGAATTTACCTTGAAAAAACAAAAAACAAGAGGCATTTGGCAAAACAGGAACAGTTGGTTTAATTAAACACTTCAGCCAGGAGCAGTAACAGAAGCAAGTCTGAGGACTGTCTCAAAGTACAATCGATCTGAGCGAGTCTTTACACAGTTTTTGGGTGTTAGAAAGTACTTTCGATTATCCTTTTTTGGTAAAAGAATGCGTGCCTTGTCTGTGGAGTCATAAATAAGGCCCCTGATAACAAATGCAGGTGGGCCTTGACCTTGCGTGGACACAATGGGGGCCAGTGGGTAATGTGTCCAGATGTCCGGAATGAGGGAAGCGTGATCAGTGCATGTACTGTGTGTGCTGTGTCCTGATTGGCTATGTGTTCCTAACTTCATGTGGCATCTGAATTTATGGTGTTTTTGGGAATGCGCGCACCCCTCTGGCCATGCCTGCTTTATTGAGGCCAATCTCGCTGGACCATTGTGGTGTCGCTGTGCTTATCAGGGGTATGTACCTGAGTTTCCTATTTGCATGTTTGTCTGCCGGCTACGTGCCACCCCACTTGTGACCTGTCAATCAGTAACCTCAGGCCTAGGTCTCAGAGACTGCCTGACCACGTATTTCTAAATCGGGGTTGATAGAGAGTTCATGATGGGCGAATTTGATAATAGTGATGTGATCTTGCTCATATAGGTGAATGTATCATTATAAGCATTGGCATCAATTTTATGAATATCAACATTCCCCCCTCTTGTAGAATTTTAAACTATGTTATCTAACCCGTACTTCATGACAGTCACATTATTGGGGACATGTTCTTCTTCAAAAATATGAAAACTGGTAGAAATGATTTGCACCACCCAGTCAGCCAACGGGGTAGCCAGAAAAAACAGTTCATGTACAATGTCTGCTCATGGGCACCACCCTCTTCACGCATGTCTCTTTGTAAACAGTGCAATGCTTGGAGGGCAAGAGTCAGAGTCCCTTTATCCAGGTCACTACCTTGGATAAACGTGCAGCAGGGCGCACCTATCTTGGCACACACCCCTCCCTCCATTGCAGTCATTAAGTACAGCACATATCGATGTTGCAACACCATGAGGCAGATGGCTCTCAGTTCTTCCTTGATCTCATTGAGGCCAAGTTCAGTGCTGTTCATCAACTTGAGCATCTCCCACATGTATATTTCTAAGCAGCGGGCGTTCTCTTTCATCTGCACGGTGAAGAAGGGTATGGAACCTCTCACATTTACTTGTGTGTCAGAAATAGTCTCAATTCTTCTGGAATGTCTCTGTACTGAGCCCAGCCAAATAATCAGCAGTTCTTTTTTCTCAGGCATGATGCAACAGAGTCGTCTTCTTCCTTTGCAGGTGTTGTTGCAACTCTGACAGATCTTCTCCGGGAATGACCAGGGTCTGGGTGTGTATGGTGATAAGGGAGCAGAGGCCACGCCATCCAGGGATGAGCTGAGTGTAGGTGAACTTGCTGCATTGCCAGTAAGTATCCATCACCGTGGAGGTGCCCCATTGCATGTCTGGAATATGCAGTAGTGTGCCACCATTTTTATTTGTTCCTGGTGGAATGGTTCCTTTACCTCAGAAACACAAGGAATACCTTGTAAGTTTCCTTACAATTAGGGGTTGCCCCTTCCCTTCTAACCATGTATATACATTCACCTCAGTATCCCAGCTTTCCTGACATGTGGTATCTATGCTGTTGTTCAACCTTCCCCTATGAGACTCATTTCCCTTTGTATCATCGAGGTGGGTGGCCCTATACTGGAACTCCATGTCTGGGGTCAATTTGTTATTGAAGAAGACAGCCCCAGAAATGCTAAAGGCCACCCTGGGACTACAGATGGAAGCTGGAGCAGAAGTGTTCATGCATTGGTGTGGTGGTTTTGCTACCTCCAAGAATCTCTTCTCTGGAAAGTCTCGGGGCCAAACAGTATCCTCCCTATGGTGCCCCTCCTGCGTATCCCATCTAGCTCAGTTTGAATTTCGCTAGGCTCTGTGAAAAGGTATAATGCTGAGGCAATGGTTTTGAATTTGGTCAGATTTGCTACTCCTCTATGGGTTTTCTCTCTGTTGGGTTGTATCTTGGCCCTAATCCTACATAAGTATAGGTGGAGAAGGCATTTTGCTTTTTCGAGGGATACCTCTTGGGACAAGTAAAGCCTGTCTGTGCCTACTGCATGTGGTATCAGTGAACAGACGTAACATGACCTGGCTGTTATCTTGGAGCTCATGGTGGCCACGTGCTGATACCACATGTTGTGGAAGAGAGTGTTGTGTAGTGCATGAAGAATGCTAGTGTTTGGTTCAGTGTAATTATAAGTGGTGTGGGAGAGGTCCCTATGCAAGCATGGTGATAGCTTCAGGGTGGACTCCATCAGACTGGGTAGTGCTTTGGTGATAAATGGACGAGGAAACACCCATAGTAAACAAAGGGTACATAGAAGTGCAACAATACATAACTTGTTGAACTTTGCAGGACTTGGGATCGTATCCAGGGGAGATGTCTGTAATTCTCTGGTAATTGGGAGTGTCTTTAGTTAACAAAGTTCAAGGCAAAAAGTTCACTGTACAGTTCGTAGTCCTTAATTCGTAACACTGTAGGTCCTGTCAGGGTGCTGATGTGGTGGTGCACTTGGATGTTCGATTGCAAACTGTTGAATAAGAGTTATGTTCATTTGGTTAGTTCAAAAAACAGTGCATTACTGCATGTGCTGGCATTTTCCTTCAGGGTTCCTTTGCTTTCCTTTTGAGGGGTGTGCTTTTATCGCCATTTATTTGCACCACTTTTAGGTGGCCCTAGTTGGGGAATCTCATTTTGAAAAGTGCATTATGGTTCATGGGACACATACATTTTTTATGAGTTGTTGGGCCTCCCCCCTCTCCGTACCTAGATGGGAGTTATACTGCTGGAAAACTTTTACAGGGTAATCTCATGAATATAGGATGGCATCAATTTTAGCTAGGGTTCCATGAGCATCGCCATCCCCTCTCTCCAAGGTGTACATGAGGGGTGCTATTGGTGTGGGTGGTGCCTTTTGACCTACACATGAGCGGGCGATGTTTAAATAGGAGGCGTGCTGCAATTGCATGTGGTTGGTGATCGCAACGTGCTCTGAGATCATGTGTCTACCCCTCTAGTCCCAGTATGCGGCTTTCAGCGTGACCCTCCCTTGTGGCACCAGGTGTCCTAGCTACCCCCATTTTCTAGAAACGTCCTTTTGGGCTTCTTTTTATCGGTCTTTTGGGCTCTTCCCTAGATCTCATGTGATCTGCTATCCCATTTTATCAGGAAAAAATGGAGGTGCTCGGAAAGCTCTCCTGTGGTCTCCGTATGTTTCTGATATTGTGGTGTGTGTGATTTGTCTTACTGCTTCCTTTAGATGGTGTATGTAAGGCCTGGTTTGTTGGCTGACTGCCTGGCCTGATACTGGGGTGAGCACATTCTTGAGTTCTGATCTCGCATGGAGCTGTGATAGATTTTTGCAGACTCCCTTTTCCCCGGCACCCCCCTCTCCCTTTGACCACATCTTTTCCTGGGTATTTTGACCTGTGGTTCCCAGCTGTGGCCAGGGACTCTTAACCGGTGACATGCTTCTTTTGTTATTCTGGAGGGGCATGATCCGGTGAAACAGGCTTTTGGATACTTTGAACATTTTGAAAGAGAAGGGCGGAAAAACATTGCTGCATGGAAAATACGGAGTCTAAGTCAAGAACTTGTTGAAATTTGTCTAATGAGGGTAATGGACAAAGGTGATGTTTGTTTGGGTGGACCTCCCCTCCTCACTGACTCAGCATCATGTGGCGCCTTACAAACTGTTGGATCTTGTGCGGTGGAGGTGCTGGGGTCTTCACTATCTCAAGAGCACAGGAACCCTATCTTCTGACACCGGAGGACAGCTTCATTTTGGAACTTAAAGGGGGCCTCCATTGACTGGATGCAGCTAGCTTTTTGGAGATGCTGTTTGAACCTCATGCCATAAAGGAATTTAGGTCCCGGACTGGGGGCCCGAAAATGGGGTCCTTTCGATTTGGTAATCAGAATGTGTCCCAATTGAATTGTGGTGCAAGGACCAGGGTGCCTGCTTTTAAGGACTGGACAGGAAGCTGCCCTGCCCCCTTCATCAGACTTCCCTCTCTCTGTGGTGTGGTCAACCAGCCCCACCCTGGGGGATGAGCTGCAGAGTGGGGCCTACACTCCTGACGGTACCTGGAATGGTGAACTCTAGTGAGGATAGTCGTTCGACAAAACACATCCAGCAGCCGTGAAATCTGGAACGTAAGTAAATGCTTGAATTCCTAATATTGCCCCATTGACACTTCTTTTGAGTTTTGGTACAGTGAATTGTGAGGTGCACATGAAATGGATGCTTCACATTGGGGGTTTTGAATTACTGCATGTTTGAGTTCCTCCTTGGCTCCCCAGACAGTTACTCCTCCCTGCTGTGGTTGTGGCCCCAGTCGCAGTTGGGTTGAGTTTTCAATCTGTTGTTGCTGTTGCCACACGTTTATCCAACTACCTGATCCCTGCTGCGGTGGTGCAGTGGCTGACTGACTTTCCTGAGGCTGCGTGTAAGGTGTATGCAGGTTCTTCTGGGCTTGGTTTTGTGCACTGAGGTTCTGTGGGTACAGGCCCAGGTTTATTGACCTTTGTTCATGATATGCTTTTAGCCGGCATCAGTCTGTCATGTGACCCATCCTGTGGCAATAATAACATTCTCTAAAGCTTAGTCGTTGCCAAACCCCCTGGCCTCTGCTGTTATAGTTATGTTGAAATCCTTTGGGGTTTTGTGGTGGAACCTTCCTAGTGGATTGCTTTTTGGGGGGTGCATGCGACTATCTGCACATCTTGTGCTCAGCTTCCTTCCCTGTATGGTCGGTGGCGACACTTTCTTGTGGTGGTTTTCTATTTACCTTATGTGCCGTATTTCCTATGGTGGCTATGCATTTGTGTACCCTATTTGCCAGTGGAAATGGTGCTTCTGGCATAGGGAATGCACCACATAGTGCCAGGTAGCCTTGTCTCGAAGGTGCTAAGGTGGCGGCAGAGGTGGAATTCGGAGATCCTAGAGGGACAGGTATTCCTGTTCTTACCGCCATTGCCCTTGTTTGCCTTAGCCCTGCATCCTGCCTAGCCTCGGGGAATCCAGCAGGTGTGTGCATGGCACAGTTCTGACTTTCTTCCTCCTTGTATCCTACTGGCTATCAACATCCTTGTCTTTTTGGCTGGCTGGGCTGAGAGGTGGTGCATTGTGGAGCATGTTCGCACAATCCAAAGAAATTATCCTTATATCCTAGGACTCCCTCAGCGACTGGTGTCTGGTTGGTGGACATGGTCCTCGCCTGTGTACATATGATGTGGGAGTGTTTTAATGGCGTGAGCTCTAGGGATGGAGATCCTAGGGAGGAGCAGGCTCTACTTGCATCATCGACAAACTGGATGGACATTTTGAGCTTGGTCATCCGGTTTCGTCCTAGTCCTCTAGCCGGGGATGAGGGAAAGTATAATTACTGTTCCCTCACACTATTCTCCCCTATCTTTAACTCAAGAATTTCCATGCAGGGGATCCCGGTCACCTTGCTCGAGAACCTTTGAACAAATCCAGTATTTCTTGATAAGGGGACTATCCCTTGCCTCAGGCATAACCTCATCACCCCTGTGTCTATTAGGAAACTGTAAGGTGTGTTGTTCACAAGTACCGTGACTGTTGGATCTTCCTCTGATTGGTCTAGGGTGGACAGTAGGGTGTGCGTTTTTTGATGCCGCTTCTGTCTATGGCATAGATTCTGTATTTTCCCTCTTGGCGAACTGGGCCAACCCTGTAGCCTCATTCTCGCTATCAGATCCCGGGTAACTAGGGATCTCCCCCTCACTAGTTGTATCACTGTCCAGTATCGCTATGAATCTTCCAGTCACTCCAGTGTGTTCACCTGACCCGGTGGGAGTGCACGTTATTGAGCAGCTGGGGTTCGATGGGCTGAAAGCGATGGACCGGGGAAGGAACTTCAGGGAGGTCTAGCACTGGACTGGGGTTTTGCTGGGACTGCCTGGGCCTGCTGGCCTGTTAAACTCTCATGCCTAGACCTAACAGTTCATTGTTCAGTAGGGAACCCTCCGGCTCCCACAACTGGCGGGTTTGTGTATCCAAATGCAGAAATAGCTGGCATCAGGGAGAGTCCCTTCATGCCTACACATGCCGGGGAGGTGCAGATGCTTTGCTTATTGTCTGTACAATAGGATTATCGGTCTGGGCCGCCTTGAAGATGGCCCTCAGCTCTAATAGTGCCTCTATCCTGTCCTTTTTCTGTCATGCGTATTTGGTCCATATGTGTGACCTGATGGTGTTTGATTATGTTAGTGTCAAAGGTTCCTTCTGTTGGCAATGAAAAGCGTGTGCCTTAGTATGTGCGTGCCATTTGTGGCAATACTTGTTAATTGTTTTAAACCGTGTGGGGAACCTGGTTTGCATGTGTTTTAGTGGCAACTCCATGATAAGTTAGGTACTTTTAAAAGTGACAACTGCACCCTAGTTTTTCTGTTTTTGGAGGAATTTCTAAGTTCAACTCTGGTTGTGGGGAAATATACATGGGGATTGCTGGTTCTGACTACTTACTATGAGCTCAAGGGAATTTAAAGATGCATAAATATCTATATTTGATAAGCAGAAATAGCAATGCATATGAAGGGTCACAAGCTAGAAGAAAGTGCAATTGTTAAAATGTCATGAAATTGGGCAGCAAATAGCAGATTTAGGGCCATATTATCAAGAACGGGCGATAACATTATCGCCGCTTTAGCGGCAGGAATCTGCCGCTAAAGCGGCTGATAGGGGCTTGATAATATGCTCTTATAGAATTCAATAGAAGCCCAGGTTCTGTGTGAAGGACATCAAACCTGGGCTTCTATTGAATTCTATAGGGCATATTATCAAACTTCTTATCGCCGCTTTAGCGGCAGTTTCCTGCGGCTAAAGCGGCGATAATGTTATCGCCCATTGATAATATGGCCCTTACTGTGATATGAAATAACGATTGTGAAAATAGCAACACCTTCATATAGCATAGTAAGACATCAACAAAACACAATATTCAGAAAAAATACAGTTGCATTATTTTACCAGCACCACAGTATCAAATCACCACAACATCAAATATACCTTGCACCAATTTCAGAAAAAAGTGATGGAGAAAAAATGATGACTTTGTCAAAAATACCTTAGTCCTCTCCTAGCACATATCATCCAGTGACTAGGAGAAGCCCTGCGCTGTACACAGGACTAAGTGAGCCCGACAGTCTGTCAATATCGGTTCCGTAATAAGGAAAGCAACTGTTTTTTCGTGGAGAAAAGGAATAACTCAACGAACCACAGGCACCTCTTGGCCAAACATAAGCTACACCTGATCTCCCAGATCCAAATATTTTTCTTAATGTCTGAATTGCACCCTGATTCACACCCAGGGGCTTAGAGTACCATCTGTGTCAAGCCCAGTGGTCCAAGCGAACAACACGTCTCACTTCTATTGGATATCAACAGTGTTTGAGAGACCGGTAGTACGGAGAAAACGCTTTTAGACTAAAAAATAAGATTGAGGTGTTGGCCCTATATCCCAATCAGCTGCTGCCTGTCTAAATCTTTGTGCTAGTGGCTCTATGGCCAGTACACAGAGGAGAGGACACAGTGTACACCCCTGCCTGGTGCTAAAAAAAGTACATCCTGGTAGGGAATCTAAGACTTCTGATGGATGACAAATGGAAGATCACAGACCACATCCACTGCGTGAAGGCAGACTTATCGGAGCTAGCCCCACCACTGCAACACATCCCAGGGACCAGAGTGCACTTACAGGCAGAGTCCAACTCCTAGAGGCCCAGATCGAGGACCAGGAGTGATGGGCCTGGTGAAAAAATAGAGAGTGATGTGACTGCTGGAGCACATTGAGGGCTCATCCATGTCAGCATTTCTGGAGGACAGGTTGCAGGAAGTGGCTGCCCTGGAGGGGCTGTTCAAACACTACATCCTGGAACGAGCGCATAGAGTAATATGGTGCCCTCCAGTGAGAGGGGCCCATCCACGTCTGGTAGTGTCAAAGCTACATGAACCAGGATTCCCTTCTATGACAGGCACACACTCAAGGCCCTTTCTATGTGGACAAAGCCTGCATCTCCCTTTTCCTGTAGGTTACCTCCACTGTGCAAAGGCAAAGGGCATCCTTCCTCCCAACAAAAAAACAACTGTGGGAGCTGGGGATCCCCTATGCACTACTATTTCAGGTTAAACTACGGGTTTCCCAAAATGGGAAATACCACTTCTTCCCCATCCCAGACAACGTACGACAATGAATCGATGACTGCGTGGTGGTCTGTCGTATTCTGGCACACACTGCCCCTGTCTGTAATTGGGCACTTGGTCCATGCAAAAATGGCGATCCTCCCACATTTACTGTACTTTTTCAGTACCCTGCCAGTCCGTATCCCCAGGGCCATTTTCCGGGAAATGGAGCATTAGTGATGTTGCTTTGGCATAGCATGAGAAGAAGGGGTTCACTGACCAGGCTTTAGCTCCCAGCCACTGAGGGGGGCATAGCGGTTTCTGACTATGAGTTTTATTACCTAGCTGTGCAGTTGGCCAGGGCAGCACACTGGTGGGAATCGTCTGAGGGCACCTCAGGAGTTGAATTGGCAGGGACTCCAAGCCGGGATGCCTTGCTTTGATTGCTCTTGTGCCACTCATGAAGGCAGCTAGAAGGGACAGAAAGCATACTACTTATGACCCTTAGATACGCTTTGACATGCATCCTCCAACTGACTAATTGCACTTGACCTCACGCTCGCCACCTGCCACTAGTGGCTCTTAAAGCAACTGATTCCTGTGGCTACTGGTGTAGATTGTAGGACTAGAGGGCTGCTGGAATCCTCAACTTGGGGAAGCTCTACGAGAGTAAAACATTTAAAGACCTGCAGGTCTTGGTAAATACGTTCATTATCTCTCCTCATCACTTTTCACTCTATGGCTCCATCTGGGCTGCGATTTGTGCCTATTGGCAACTAGGGATCAGTGAACCACTGGTACATGCGACATTACAGCTTGTATATACAATCTTGGGGAAGATCAGAGCAAATGCTCTATTTTACAGTGCACTAGTACAACAAGCTAAGATACATCTGCAGGACCTCTGCACCCACTGGGTGGACAAAATCGCTACCCCAAATATGGATAAAGACTGGGATAGCATTCTGGAGGTGGCTCTGTGAGTCTCCAGTAATGGAAACTTCAAACTTATTCCATTTTATTTACTTCACAGAGCTGATCTCACCCCAAAGGGGATAAATGCAATGTTCCCGAAGGTATGAACGTCATGCTCCAGATGTGTCAAAGAGGGTGCATAATTTTCCACATGGTAAGGGCCTGCCCGGAGCTCCACCTCTACTGGTATACTGTCACTCGCTATGTGACTAAGGCCACCGGAAGACACATACATGAAACCTCAGCTTATTGGCTCCAAGTCCTGTTCCCCTGGCTGAGGGGGAACTCATCACAAATACATTTTTAGATTTGGCCTTGATCCTGAAACATAACCAACTTGCAATGGATTGGAAGGCCCCCTCGGGACATAACTTCAGATGTTGGTGGACAAAGGTACTTAAGTAGGAGGAGTGTGAGGGGGCGAATCTCCGCAGTTATGTGAGTCGTGGGTTCCGATCGCCAGAACATGCCATAGCTTGGGACAACATTCTTCAGGACTGACCCCACATAGAGGCGTCCGGTGCTCTCCTCTCACCCCCGACAGCACACCGAATGACAGAGATATACTGATATACTGTACTCCCCAACCTCATAGGCCTCTGAGTCTTCCCCAAGTGTAGGAGTGCTTCCCCCCTGGTTCTGTGGGACTGGCAATCCTTCACCTCCACCCTCCATGTCAAGCATCCTGAAATGGATAAAATACACCATGCCCCCTTCCTAGCCTCCTACGCATCCAAAACGTTCACCCTGATTTGACTCCAGCAAGTTAATGTTGATTTGTTTGTTAAACGGTTACAACAAATCACTATTTTAATTTGAAGACAAGCTTGGAGCACAAAATAATATTCTCCTGCTGAACCACCTACACATGAAATATAAGCTGTACCTACTATTATCTTTTGCAAAATGTACCTGTTAATGATCATGATGTCTTTGCCGTACCAGTAAGCTTATGAATGAAAATAATAAAATAAAGTTGATCCTATAACTGCAGGGTACTTCATAGCTTTTCACCTTCTTACTGTTGCTGCAAACCTAGCATCTCCCACACACACAAAAGGCCCCTATTTATGTTCTTGCAACACTGATGAACCCAGTTATATGTCTTCTAACCTATCTGCCTTGTATCAGGGGCATGAAGCACTAAATATATTGCAATCCAAAATAGTATAAGCTAGAGAAGTGTTTCTTTCTGTTATTGTTCAACTTTACCTGGATTTTGAAATCAATAGTCATTGCTCAAACCAGCATGTATTGGTCACGGTTATCTTGCTGATTCCAGGCAAAACCACCAGCTTAATTTGTTTCCATTGCCTCAGAGACTAGTAGCAATGTAGGAAGAGGAGATAAGTGGGTTTCACTTGAGCATGAGGAAACTCAATCTTACAAATGGAATCCTCATGCAACTTTATGCTCATCTACCAGCTACAACTGGTTTCAGTGTCCTCAGAAAGCAATATATGCAAGAAAGTATGTAAACAATTGGACTAAGTCAGCCTACATGTGCCACCAAGTAGAGCAGCATGCAGCTGGGCTGAAATGACCGAAGCATTCACCCAGTATTCACTCATAGTGAGCTTCCATACAAGACAAAGGCAAGAGACCACACAGTTTAGGGCACTGGATAACCAAGAGACAATCTTCCAACAGTGATACAGGTTAATGGGATTATGATGTTATTACCAAGAACACAGTCAAATATATTCTAGTCAATATTTACTTGACAAACATTGCTAAGAAGGTAATTGACACAAAAATTACTGACATTTGGCTGGGTACATGCATTCTATTTCTTTTAAGAGATATAGTTTTTCTTCCATCTTTCATGAGATTGGAATGAAGTCTCCTAATTGTATTGAGTTAGTGACTTGCTTAAAAGGCCCAATGTAACTAGTTCTATATTTAAAATACCACTATCATCTGTGGCTAGGGTTATCAGATGGCACCATGTCACTGGGATAAAATGTTTTCAGATCTGTCCTTTAATTTTATAAATAATAGTTTTTAGGGATTTTAGTCAAATGAGTGTAATTGAACTGATCAAGAAATACAAAATTCCAGAATGGATTGATCTGTTGCATGTAAACTCAGCCAGAGAAAGAGGTGTTCACATAACATGAAGCCTTTTGGTAGTCCTTTATTTGGCCACGGTCAATTCCCATGACTGTGCGTAAAATTTAGCACATAGCTCAAGAAGACTAAACAGCTGCACCTAGTCGTGCAATGGATTTAATCATCTTTATTATTTTTTAACCACCCCATCAGAGAAGCCTGAAGGAGCAAGAGCATTTGTAGAGTAACTCAAGCTCCATAATGGTCATCCCAAGTCATTGTCTCTTGACCCTTGGGGGCACATGAACCAAGCATTTTTGCCTTCGGCCCGTTTGCGAACGCAAATAATGCTTTCCAGATGCAGCAAACCCCAATTTGCGATTCAGTAACCTGTTACCGAATCGCAAAATGGGTTTGCGATTCGGTATTTGGAAGGGGCGTGTTTAGGGCATCCTTTCCAAATACCGAATCCTAACAGTACGCATGAATTTTTTGTGACCGGGAATGCGGTCGCAAAACATTTACATATTACCACCTACTTCAAGTAGGTGGTAAACCATTCGCAAACGGGAAGGGTCCCCAAGGGACCCCTTCCCGTTTGTGAATGGTTGTAAAAGCATTTTTAAAAGCAGGCAGTAGTCCCATGGACCACTGCCTGGTCTTAAAAAATGAAAAAAACTTTTCATTTTACTTTTTGTAAAGCATCTCGTTTTCCTTTAAGGACAACAGGCTGCTTTACAAAAAAAAGATTGCTTTAAAAGCAAAACTCGGACATGGTGGGCTGCTGACCTCAGCAGGCCACCATCCCGTAATTTTTGCGATTCCTAGGAATCGCAATCTGAAGCTCTTTGAGTTTCATGCATTGTAAATTGCAATTACCTAATTGCGATTCTCAGGAATTCGCAATTAGGTATTCGCAATTTACATTTTGATGCATGTAGCCCTAGGTATAATGGAGTGGCATTCTGTACCATGCCCTCCAAATTAAGTTGAAACATTCAAATATAGTCTTTGACAGGATTGGAACTTATACCTATGGGTTTGTGCATTCTGTGTGCAAACTATATTTAAGCTAGCCTTAGGACTAACTTCCATAACAAGATGGGTGCCAATTATGTTCCTTGTTTGCAGTTTTCCTGGTGCTAAGTATCAAATGGGTGCTATGCATGATAATATATCAATCCAGCTTTCTAGACAGGGTATAAATAGGGAAGTTTCTATGCTGTTAGATCGACCACAGACCAAATCATGCATATTGTCTGCTATTTAGCCAGGTGAATAATGAAGTTTCTTTGTTATGTGCACGGCCAGCGGCCAGATAATAATGTTTGCTATTTAATCAGTGTCTGAGTAAATAGTCAACTTCCTTTGCTATTTGCACCATCGCCATCCACATAATATACAGTGTCTGATATTTAGTTAGCAGCTGGATACATAGTGAAGAAAATTTGTAAGTTGTATGGCTGCTGGTAAACAGCACATAATTGCTCCAGTGGCTGGGAAATAATGATGCTCTTTGCTATTTGAAAGGCTGCCATCCAAATTGTACATAATGGCTACTATTTTGCCACCAACAACAGAAATAGTGAAGTTTCTCGGCAAATTTCACAGCCGCAGGACAAATAATGCATGGTATTTGCTATTTAGCGATTGGCTGAGTGAATAGTGAGGTTTCATGGCTATTTGCTCGACTGCCAGCCAAGCAGCACATATTGTCTGCTATTTTGCCACATACTGGGTATATAGCAAAACGTCTTTGCTATCTGCATGGCTGCCAGCCAAACAGTACATAAACAGTATATATTTTTTACAATTTTACCAGCGACCAGGTAAATAGCAGACAAAATTGACCATTTACCAGGCCGCCGGCTAAATACTGCCACCTATTTGTAAACTTCCCTCTGCAGTGCTGTGATCCCAGTGCAGTTCTATAATGTGAGTAACTCCAGCAGCAGCTTTTAACATTAGGAAGTGGTCAGGGAACTGGTTTTTACCTCTGAATAGGTTCAATCTGCAGCCTCTTCAAAAGAAAGTAAATGACAGTATGAGATCTCACTAGATTATGGCAACACTGTGGTTATAAACCCTATATCTACCTGGAAGTGTTCTTGTATATGTGCACTATGTCCTGGGTTCGTCAGCATGAGGAGACATCAGATGGGATCTAAGATATGTTTGGGTATTCCCTAATGTTGCGTCAGACCTAATTGCTTCATGGAGGAAGAGATGATGTACAGCCCTGAGACCTTGGTGCTGATGTATATGTTTTCTTTCAGTGTTCCTATTCCTATGGCCCGCAAATGCTATGTGTGATATTGCTCAGGGGCATTACTTACCTTGACTCGCAAGCATGGTATAACCTTTCTCCATATCTAAAACTCTGACTTTGCTCTGAAGCATTGGACGTTCTGGTACCTTGATCAATCATTAAGAGGTTTTAGGTGGTTCTAATTCATAAAACATTCTTGTTTGCAGCAAATACTTGAAACCTCACCCAACTGAGGACCCAGGAGATCCAGTAAATTGCACAGACGTTGGATTTTATATCACAACTTATCATCAGGCAGTGCAAATCATGCACGGTGAATGGAAGCACAGCTTCCACTGGTTTTATAAATTTGAGTGAAAATGAAACCAAATGCTGCAGTGTACTGTTGGTACGCAACTTTACAAACATTGGTTGCATCAGTGTGCCTGCCAGCAGCAACACAGTTTCCACTTGCGCCATGTCAAGAAGAATGAGCTTGATGTTCAGCCCAGCCCCGCCCCAAATTCCTCTAATTGGTGGGACATACTATGATGAAAATATCTTATGAAGCTTCCATAAGTCTGTGCTGTGGTTTCTTATGGCTATATGCAGGACCACTGAAATTATACAATTGTGAGGCAACCTAATTCCTGCATAATCATTGATTTACCACATGTTCTACATTATCCATCATATGTTGCATAAATGCAGATAAAAAAATATATTTTGCATAAATAGATCAGAAATAGCTACATTTTAGTGATACATGTTGCTGCACAGTGGAAGGCCCTTTGCAAAGGATCAATGGTCACTTTTATGCTGCTTACTGTTGTATTTGGGTGCCAAATTAGTACTAATGATGCAAAACCTTTGCCTAGACAGTGTGTACAATGGCAAAATAATTAAGTAACTGTTGGAAATTGGATTACTGGTTGGGGGAGTGAAACCCTACTCAAGTAGCAACAGCAAACGCTGTCAGTGTGAAAATAAAGCAAATTAACCTATGCTTAACCCTTTGGTAGCTTGGCACAAAAGCAGTCAGGCTTTGTTAATGTGTACAGTATTTATGCCGGATTTCAAACAATAATATAGTGAACACACGAGAAAAAACCCACACGAAATTCAGAAAAATAGAGTAAAATTTATTAAATCATTTGAGATCAAACTATTAAAATCCAATCAGTAGAACCAGAGATATGCAATTTTAAATATTTGCATAAAAATAGTGCTTAGAAGCACAAGAACCAACTGTGGTTATCTGCTCATGCCTGACCTGGACAAAGTAACAAGTTCAGGCCGACCGTGATGGAGCTCGGGCCAGATACAGGGACCAAAATAGGTTCACTGAACAAAGTACCATAAATCTTGGTTGAGGAGCGTTGCAAGATCATGTGTTGAGGATGTGTCGCACAATGGCAGTTTCAAGGAGCTGTGAGGCTGCAATGCGAAGTCCTGCTGCATGATAGAGGACGCCATCATCAAGGGGCTTGTGATATGAAGTCCGGCATCATAGATGCATCGTGCAGGGCTGCTTCATCATTGAGGATGCCGTCTATGAGGGGATTGCGATGCAATGGCCTTCGTCAAGAATGCGTTGCACAGCCACGTTTACCAGGAAACTGTAGGTTGCGATGAGTAGTCCCATGTCAGGGATGCGTCACACTGCAGCAGATCCAAAGTGGGGCAGCGGGGAGGTGCATCTCGCTGTGTCTGTTCTGACCACAACTAGGCTGGTAGAGCACCTTCAGGCCCACTTCCAATGGTCCAAGACTCAGATGGCACAACCTAGGGGACAAGACTAACAGCAGACTGAGTCCAGGTGCTGGGTTCAAGGTGGTTGGAGTCACTCTGGTGGTCCTGGGATCAAGATGCAGGCCCAGTCCTTTCAGTCAGGCAGCAGGGCAGCAGGCCAACAGAGTACCAGTCCTTCTTGCAGAGCAGCACAGCAGTCCTTCGGAGTGCTCTACAGGTCCAGACCTAAACTAAACAGTTGGGTCTGAGGGTCTAATATGTATACCCAGTGACCGCTTTGAAGTAGGAGATGGCTCTGGAGGTTTCCACCCCCAGAGGCACTTGAATATTCCAGCCTCCCTGCCCTGGCCCCAGATTATCTGGGTCACAATAGACTAGCGTCAAACCTTTTGGAGGTGTGTTCAGGCAGAGCCATTGTGATGTGCAAGTGTGTTAGGTGACAGCTCCTACCCCTCATAAATTCGGAGATGGCCCATCCTGCCAACACCTATACCCTTTTGTTTCACTCTCTGGCAGCAATGTACAAAGACCAACTGCCAGCTACACCTAGTCATGTGACCAGTAAACAGGCTGCAGGCACCACATGGCTGGCACAAGACAATGTCAATTGTCTAAAGGTGGTATTTTCAAAATTGTGACTTAAAATCTGACTTTGCCTTTGCAGAAGGCTTTAAATTACAATCTTTAGACGCCAAACCTGATATAGATACCTGCTCCCAATTGAACGTTATCACTTATTAAATATAATAAGTTAACCCAATGTTTACCTATGGGAGAGGCAGACCTTGCAGTAGTAAACCAGGTCAAATCACTTGCAGCAGACAAGGTTTAAAGTCAAAACTATGAAGGTTTATTTAAAGTTTAGAATCATGGCAGAAGGCAAGCTTATCAAAGTTCATTGAAGCATTGTGAACTTTGATTTTCTATAAGAAGCTAATACAATTGATATTATCAAGGGGATGAAATTAAGATCATGGTGCAAAGGAGTACATGGTACAAGGCTGAAAGGAAGGCTTCAAGGAGTTCACACACAGACATACACACATACCAGATACGGCAGAAGCAGGAACAAAGTTGTACATCCCTTACCCACATATAGAAAAGGACCATGAATGTGTCACCAGGCTTCCGTTTACCTATGACTGGCATCCTGTGGTTCACTAAGTGCGCACTGGGGATATTAGAGGCGATAGCCTTCCATGATTGAGATCATGGATCACCTGGTTCCTCATACTATTGCTTGACTGGTAAATAGGTTTATCCCCTTTGATTGTGTATGATATGCTCCACAAAATGATAAGTGGATCCTCACCTTTGATCAGCGAGTGTTCCCCAAATCAAGCATTTGGCGGACTCTAGATTCTCACTATGGTTTGTCTGTTTCTTCTTGAATGAGTGGAGGAGGCTTTTCTTTGTAATTAGGAATACTATTCTTCCTCACCATGCTTGTGAAAGCAAGGATGTAATGGGCAGGACTGCCTCCTGTTACTATGGATGGGGTCTAGATATACTTGTATTTTATGGAAAACCTCACCTGTGAGCAGGACCCAACTGTCTCGACATGCCTTTCTGCACCAAGCATTTTGCATGGCATTTCATTATTGGTGGAGGTGAATGGCTCTGTGATAGTGGTATTTGTCTGCCACATTGTGCATAGGTCCTAGGAGACAAACCCAATGCTGCATGTATTGCTGCAGTCATTTCTCAACCCCACTTGTGCCCATCCCATCCTTAGCTACTGCCACCTGCTGCCAGGGCTGAATGCCTAAAAGACACCAGTGACCTTGCATTCCTGACACCCTCTGTACATTTGATGCCAATGACACCATTTGAATGTTACTCAGAACAGGCAGGGGTCTGAGTGCCACCACTTGCTGCCTTCTTGTGTATAGAAGCCTCAGCCATGCACGTATTTACAAATAATTCATATCAGTAGTATTACATAAGGAGGATCACACCAAGGGTTAGTTGGGGTGTGATAAAATTCTGAGATTAGTGATCTGATGTTGATCATGTGGAGAAAGGACAAATGATAGAGATGCTGCCTGCTGGTGCCTGCATCACCCTCTCCCTTAAACTGTGTATGTGGCCCCATGCAAAGATACAGTGGGCAATAAACTACCTGTCATGCGTGACGCCCCCAAGTCCCTCAACACCTATAAAACTCATGGTTACTCTTGGCAGGATTTGTCAATGTCCCTCAACTGGTTCCTAGCCCTTTTATACTCACCCTCTAGCCCCCAAGTACATTGTTCAGCTCCTACAGCTACCCCACCTTCTCACTCATTCACTGTCCAGGGCCTGCAGCCCCTTCCTTCCACCTCCTTGTTCCGCCTCTGTAAGGTTCAATTCAGCCCATTCAGCCAGATTTGTGTCAGCAGTCTCTTGGACATGAAGGGGTTGAAAGATCAAGGTGGATAACCTATCGGTAATGCCTGTTTACATGATGCAGTGCAGAGTTCTGTGAAAACAGAAAAGCAGTAATACAATTCTTAATATAAACACATGACTAAGGTGTGTGTACTAGGGGTCTATTTGCCAAATTCCCACGTAGCACAGTGCAGCAGCCTTAAATGCTGTGCTCCATGATTATGAGAGAGCAGGACAGTGCCATATCTACAGAGATATGACACTCTCCTCCCCTCTCCCTAGCACCTGCTCACAATCAGGCAGCCGTGCACCAAGCACACACCTTAGAACAGAGTGCAAGGGTGTCTGCAAGAGTGGAGGATACGTTTTGCACACACACATATATATATACATCTTGTTTTTTATTCACTGAAAAAAACAAAGGCTACAGGGATTTCACTCGTACAAAATCAGTGAAATTCAGCAGTTATAGTTAGCTGAGCTAACTACAACTCATGCCCCCGCAATGCATTGCTTATGACCTCACATATTACATCACTCATGACATGGTCAGTGACATTACTGATGACACCACTCATGACCCTGCCCCCTTTTCTTTCTTCCTTACTTTTTTGTGTGACTCTTTTCAACCGAGTCCCAAGATGGCTACCAAAACTTCCTGGTTGAAGTGTTGGCAGCCAATCAAATTTCAGTAGGGTTTCAGTAGGCTGTTGGGCTCTCAGATATCTATATTTTTAAACTTAAATGTCTCTGAAACTACTGAACAGATTCACACCAAATCACAAAAAGCCCACTTTCTGGACCAACATCCAGATTTCTACCAAATTTTGTGTAATTCCATTCAGCGGTTCGAGCTGTAGTCGTGCTAAAAAATGAAAAATCCCCATAGACATAATATGGGGAAAACACGTTTTGAGACCCTGTAGGAAAGTAGGATCTGCTTCTTATGGTTACCCCCACTTTTGCTTTTTGCACCCACTGTTTTGACTAATCTGGCTGGGATCCTCCTATTCAGGACCCCAGCCTATCTGCTTTCTCCCTTAAGTTGCAACATATGTACTTTGGTACAACTCCAGATTGGATACTGGGGTACCCTTATAAGTCCCTAGTTAATGGTACCCATGTACCAAGGGCATAGGTACCCCAGAGGCCTCCCATGGGCTGAAGCATGTATTATGCCACCCATGAGAGGCGATGCAAAATGGAACCTCAGGTCTTCTACTGCAGCCTGTGTAAGTTGGTGATTGCACCACTTACTTTAGATATAGGTTCACTATATCTATATAGATCACTACACTTAAGACCTTGTAAGTCACTCCTATAGCAGGCCTTAACAATCCTGAAGGCAGGGTGCTGGGTTTTGCGTGAGAGGGTGCTCCTGCATGAGCAGGGCCCCTCTGCAGTCTTCGGAGACCATTCTCCTGGGCTGTACGTGATACTACCAGACATATAGGTAGAGATGCATTTTAACCTCGCGGTAAATGCTATCTCGAAAACAACTACAACGAAGTAGTCGTATTTGGTGTCAAACACCTTGGAATCATACCTCCACACCAGTAACTGGAGTGGGAGGTATGATTCCTCCCCTCAGAACCGAGGTTCTGGGGGTACCTAAGTCTACCGGTACCAACTTTCTCGAGCCTTACAGCACAAAATGGATGCTTCCAGCCACAGACACGAGTCTGCCCTCCTGCTGCTGAGCCAAGCTCGAGCAGGGGAAGTCAGCACAATAGGCGCCCTGTCACAGGGAGGAGTTACCACCTTCCAGACAGGATTTAGTGTATTGGGGCTGGGTGGGTGCACTGTCTCAGTGCCAGAAAGTCTGCACGAGGGGCACACTTGGCGTCCCTGTGCATAGTCCAGTTCAAACCAGTTCTAGGAGCCATTTGCTCCTGCTCTGGTGCGAAACTGGACAAAGGACATGGGTGTAGCCACCCCTCTGTCCTGTCCCTCCCCTAGGAGGGTCCCTAGAATCTGTCCAACCCTTTCCCGTGGGTATAAAATGGGTTACCTGGCTACAGGACATTAGATTTTATGTGGACAAGATGCTGCAAGAAGATACCACTACACTTCGACCGTCTAGACACGCTGGACTTCGCTGGACCTCCCTTGGGCTCGACTTCGTCTTCCCTTGCTGTCCCCAGTCTCGCCACTGTCTGTGATCCATACAGGCTCCGTGCAGGACCCTGTGGACCACCAAGACAACAGAAGATTCTCCCTTGGAGTGAAGGAGTCACTCCCCTGCAAACGCAGGCACCGTAATGCATCTGACCTGTTTGCTGACCCTGAGTTCCTGCGGACTCCGAAGGCTCCAGCAACACAGGAGGTAGGTTTCTGAAGATCATTGAGGTTATGCTGCCCTCTTACCCAGCTTGAGGCAGATATCCCTCGTGGGGACCGTATAACCCATACCCCTGTGCACGGCATCCATTTGCAGCTGCACATGCTTGTTGTCGTGCAACAATTCTGTGCATTGGGCCATTTGTAGCCCTGACCCCAGCGCATCTTTTCTAAGAAAGACTTTGGCATCCCCACTCTCTGTGCCCTGCTAGCTGGTAGCCTGTGAAACTGCCTGAGGTCCCCTCGCGACTCCTATGCCTTCGGCCTGTGGGGCCACTTGAGGGTCAACCTTGCTTTATTTTGAGCTCCCCTGGTTGCTCCAGGCCTGCCCTGACTCCCCTTGCTGTGGTGAGTCGCCTGGTCCTTGCTGGGCCAGATCGACACTGAATTTGACCATCTACGTTGTTTGCCGCTGCCAGGCTTGATTGGTGTTCCCACTGGACACCGACCCCTCAGCACTTGACATCCTTCATGGGACAGCTCGTATATGGCTTCTGGTTGTCCAAAACATCTCCTGGTCCACACAGTTGAAGAGTCAAGATCACGTCAACACACCTGAAGCACCCGACATCGGTGGGCATTCGTCTACCGAGCCCCTGGTCACTCCAAAGTGACACAGACTCTGTCCCCTCTGCTTTCAGGTTCTTCTCATCTAGAATCCACGTTTGTATTCCACCGGACACTTTTCTTTCTTCCAGCAGCAGCATTTCTTTGTCGACAGCCATAGAGAACGACAAGGGTTTCCGACGCCACTTCGCACCTATGCACCTGGCTCCTCTGGGATAGGTAACTCTGGTACAAAGGTATCCACAGGTGGGGTGGCCCTCCAAACTCTTAAGTTCCAAGGGTTGTCTTCGTAATCTGCTGGGAAGGGTCCTTAATCACTGATTTTCCAACCGCGACTTTCCCATTGAATTGTATGGAGCACGCGGTCGTGTTCTCACACTGCACCCGTCCTCTGTATGATCCCTACTCACTCACCTTGGGTGGTTCCTTGGGGTCCCAGCGATTCTACACCTCCTAGACTAGGTCTAGTCCCGAGTCGTGGTTCTTATACCACTTATTTAGTATATGGTTTGGTCTCCCCCGGGAGCCCACTGTGTATTGTGCTACTTACGTTTGATTCTTTGCAACTGTATTATTTGATTTGTGTTCTATCCTCCTATAGAGGATACTAGAGAGTGTTATATATAATAAATACATATTTTTATAACTACTGTGTGGTTTCCCTTTCATTTAACCAATTCAATAAGATTGCATTCTGGTAAAACAAGGTGCTTAACATTCCTTCAAGACTTAGCCTTAAGGCTGCTCTCCATAGCTACCACTAGGTTAGCTTTCAATAAAGGTTATCTTTGACCTAATCCCCATAAGGGTTGTTGGGACTGGTACAAGGTGCCCACTTTCATTAGTGGACAGCATATACCAGGCCAACTTCTCACGTTGGTGTGCAGCGGTTGGGATTCAAGCCTGCATTGTTTTACCAGATAAATCTTTGTATTGATTAACTGAAAAACCACTAGTATCTAGGAATATATAATACTAGCTTAAGATAGTAAGTTCTACTTAACTTGGGGTTGGGCAAGCCAAGGTCTAGCACACCCTTTCTCCAAACTAAGAGAGTTTAGTTCCCACTAGGTTAGGTAGGTGCCTACACTACACCTCTCTTAGTATGGCTTCTACTGGGAATGCCACTGGTGGCATTCTGCCTACTAAATATGATAGCTTTGCATTCACTGAATTAAAAGCTATGAGTGTATCTATGAAGCTGAAGACAGGGAGAAATGTCAACACTCAATGTCTCATTGATGCATTACTGCTAGATGACATTGGGAAGACTCCTGGGTCAGATGAGCAGGATAGAGTGGGTGGTGTAGGGGAAGAAGATAGGTCAGGAGGGCACACCTTCTATGACCTAGAGTCAAACCCTGGACAGGAGGATCAAAGTGATCCACCCCTGAACAACTCAGATCCCCAGGAGGAAGAAGAAGAAGAGGGTCAAGAGGACCATCACTTTATTCCTCCAGGGAGAGTGCAGAGTTTACCAAGGAGATCTAGGTCTCCCTCTGCTGAGTCAGATCATTCTAGACATTCTATAGGGACCTCTGTTTCTAGCAAGAGGGACAACTCTTATGACAGGGAGTGCCAATTACTAGAGCTTGAGAAAGCTAAGTTTAGGCTCAGGCAACAGCAATTGGCCCTGGATAAAGAGTCCCTAGAAGTCCAGAAGGCTAGAAAGAAATAGGGACTAGAGTCCCATGGTGGCAGCTATAGTGTCCCTAGGGTTAGGGAACACACCTTTGATCATAGGAACCTGAGCAAGATTGTCCCTCCCTTCCATGTAGGGGATGACATCCATAAATGGATAACTGCTTTGGAGAGGGCCTGTAAAGTTCAGAAGGTCCCTCAAGAGCAGTGGGCAGCTATCTTGTGGCTCTACTTTGCTGACAAAGGTAGAGATAAGCTCCACACTGTTAGAGAAGAGGATGATGATAATTATTCAGTCCTGAAGAGTGCTCTCATTGAAGGGTTTGGCTTAATCACTGAACAGTACAGAATTAAGTTCAGAGACACCCAGAAGACACAGACTCAGGACTGGGTAGACTTTGTTGATTGTGCCATTAAGGCTCTGGAAGGCTGGTTACTTGGTAGCAAGGTGAATGATTTTAAAGGATTGACCAACTTGATTATGAGGGAGCAGATCCTTAATAATTGCCAAAACCAGTTGTTGCATCAATACCTGGTTGACTCTGATCTGACTTCTCCCCAAGAATTGGGAAAGAAGGCAAATAAGTGGGTCAGAACCAGGGTGAAGCAGAAAGCTCGGACCAATGGTGGTGACCAGAAGAAACCAGACTCTAAGAACTCAGATAAGGGTGGGGACAAAAATAAAGATCAAAAGTCTTCATCAGGGCCCCAAAAACCTGCATCTGGGGGGGAGTGACAACCCAACAAGGGAAAAGGCAAAAGGAAACCTTGGTGTCACATCTGTAAAGAGAAAACCCATTGGACAAAAGATGCCAATTGTTCAAGGGCCAAGGATTCTACTCCTACCACCACTGCCCCTAAGGCAACTGCCCCCCTAGCACAGTTTCAAGTGGTGGTACACAGAACAAGGGAATAGTGGGGTTAATCTTGGGCTCTAGCGTGGGTTCTGGCCTAGTCAGAACTCCAGCTCAGGCTGTTCTAGTCTGTGATGGAGGCATGGATATTGCCTCCTTATTTGTTAGTCTCAGTAACCTTGGCAAATACAGACAACAGCCTTTTCAATAAATGGTAAGGAGGCCATGGCATACAGGGACACAGGTACAAGTGTCACAATGGTGACAAAAGATCTTGTGGACCCTGACCAGATCATACTTGGTGAGATGTACCAAGTGACCAATGCTAGCAATGTCAGGACAGACCATTCCTTGGCAGTTGTTAATTTTACCTGGGGAGGGGTAACTGGCCCTAAGAAGGTTGTGGTAAGTTCAGACCTCTCTGTGGAATGCTTGTTGGGCAATGATTTGGAGACTTCAGCCTGGGCTGAAGTGGAACTCAGTACTCATGCAGCAATGTTGGGCATCACTGCAGATGTGTTTGCTTTGACAATGTCACAGGCCATACAGAGAGCCACTGAGCAGGCCCTGGATCCTGAAAAGATGGACCAGGTGTCTTCCAAGAAGAGGAGCAGGAGGGGTAAGGCTGAGTCTTCCCCCCAGGCCCAGAGTGAGAGTCAGTCTTTCGAGGAAGATGACTCCAGTCCTACAGAAGGAGCTGTCTCAGATGAACTTGAACCTGATCAGGTTGAGTTTTTGGGGACAGGGAGACCTTCTAGGGTAGATCTGAGCCAGGAGCAGCAAACCTGCCCCTCTCTTGAACCCCGCAGACAGCAAGCTGCTGCTGAGGCTGCAGGGAATGTCATTGGGTCCCACAGGATCTATTGGGATGATGGACTTCTATATTCAGAGGGTAGAGACCCCAAGCCTGGTGCCACCAGGAGGTTGGTCATACCTCTGAAGATTAGGGGTTTCCTACTCGCCCTAGCACATGACATTCCCCTAGCAGGACACTTAGGCCAAAGCAAGACTTGGGACAGGCTTCTCCCTCACTTTCACTGGCCTCATATGTCAGAGGACACAAAGGAGTTTTGTCGCTCCTGTGTCACTTGCCAAGCCAGTGGTAAGGCAGGTGGTACTTCAAAGGCCCCCCTGATACCACTACCTGTGGTGGGGGCTCCCTTTGAGAGTGTTGGGATTGACATAATTGGTCCCATGAACCCTCCAACAGCATCTGGACATTCTTACATCCTGTTGGTGGTGGACCATGCTACCAGGTATCCAGAAGCTATTCCCCTTAGGACCACCACAGCACCTATGGTGGCAAGGGCCCTCCTGGGGATTTTCTCCAGGGTGGGTTTTCCTAAGGAGGTCTTAACAGACAGAGGTACAAACTTTATGTCTAGTTACATAACTGCAATGTGGAAAGAGTGTGGTGTCAACTACAAGTTTACCACACCCTATCATCCTCAATGCAATGGGTTGGTTGAAAGGTTCAACAAAACCCTAAAGGGCATGATAAAGGGGCTCCCAGAAAAGCTCAGGCGAAAATGGGATGTTCTGTTGCCCTGCCTTCTCCTTGCCTACAGAGAGGTGCCACAGAAGGGGGTTGGCTACAGCCCTTTTGAACTTTTGTTTGGTCACCCAGTTAGGGGTCCACTGTGTTTGGACAAGGAGGGATGGGAGTTACTTCTCAAACCTCCTAAACAGGATATTGTGGACTATGTACTTGGTCTCCGCTCCAGGATGGCTGAGTATATGAAGAAGGCATCCAAAAACCTTGAGGCTAGTCAGGAATTGCAAAAGGCCTGGCATGACCAAAAGGCTGTCTTGACTGTTTACCAGCCAGGACAGAAGGTGTGGGTGCTGGAGCCTGTGGCCCCAGCAGCTCTCCAAGACAGATGGAGTGGACCCCACACCATACTTGAGCAAAAGGGAGAGGTCACTTACTTGGTGGACCTCGGAACTCCAAGGAGCCCCCACAGGGTGCTCCATGTGAACAGGCTCAAGCCTTATGTTGACAGGGCATACATGGGCTTGCTCATAGCTACTGATGAGGGACAGGAGGAAGAGAGTGACTCACTCCCTGACCTCATCTCACAGAACCCTGATGATGGCTCAGTAGATGGTGTAGCTTTGGCAAGCAGCCTCGCTGAGCAGCAACAGTCTGATTGCAGGAAGGTCCTCAATCAGTTTAGGCAAATCTTCTCACGGACTCCAAGTCAGACCACCTGGTGTACCCACGAAGTGGACACAGGTGAAAACCTACCTGTAAAGAACAAAATTTACAGGCAACCTGACCATGTCTGGGACTGCATCAGGACTGAGGTCCAAAAGATGCTGGAATTGGGAGTCATTGAGCCCTCAACTAGTCCTTGGGCTAGTCCAGTGGTCTTGGTACCTAAACCTCACACCAAGGATGGTAAGAGAGAGATGAGGTTTTGTGTTGACTACAGAGAACTCAATGCAGTCACTAGGACTGATGCTCATCCTATTCCAAGGGCAGATGAACTCATAGATACTTTGGCCTCAGCCAAGTTTCTGATACTTTTGACCTTACAGCTGGCTACTGGCAAATCAGACTAGCTGAGGATGCCAAGCCAAAAACAGAGGGGCATATTTACAAGCCCCTTGCGCCACTTTTGCGCCGCCGTTGCGTCACGCATGTGACGCAGCGGCGACGCAAACCATGCGCCGCGTTGCGCTATATTTACAACGTGACGCATCTAGGGAGATGCGTCACGTAGTAAACCCCTGCGCCACATGAAACCTGCGTCAGGTTTCATGTGGGCGTACCGGCGCAGGGGGGGGCGTTCCGGCACAGGAATGCCTCGGAAAAGTGACGTAGTGAAATCTACAAGATTTCACGCAGTCACTTTTCCGACGCTAGTGCGTCAAATCCTTACGCCTGCTTCAAGCAGGCGTAAGGATTGACGCACCATGTTAGGGATAGGGAAGGTTGGGACAGTGCTGTAGTTGCGTCGCGCTTGCGACACAACTTCAGCACTGCACCAACCTTCCGCCGGCAGATGCGTCACGCATCTGCTTATCCTTGCGCCACGATGCGCCGCATTGTAAATGCGGCGCATCGGACGTGGCGCAAGGGTAAACTTGCGTGACGCATTTTCCCTGGCGCATCCCTGCTGATATGCAGGGATGCGCCAGGGAACGTAAATATGCCCCAGAGTTCTCAACCCCTAGTGGGCACTACAAATTTGTGCTGATGCCTTTTGGCTTGAAGAATGCACCTGTCACATTTCAAAGGTTGGTGAGCAAAGTTCTCACAGGCCTGGAAGACTATAGTGCAGCGTATCTATATGATATTGCTGTCTTTAGTTCCACCTGGGAGGATCACCTGGTCCACCTGAGAAATGTTTTGGAGGCCTTGCAAAAGGCAGGCCTCACTATCAAGGCTACCAAGTGCCAGATAGGACAGAGTCAGGTTGTATACCTGGGCCACCTTGTGGGTAGAGGCCAGGTTCAACCATTACAGAGCAAAATCTAGACCATCATGGATGGGTTGCTCCAACTACCCAGACTCAAGTCAGAGCATTCTTGGGCCTGACTGGGTACTACAGAAGATTTGTAAAGGATTATGGGTCCATAGTGACTCCCTTGAATGATCTTACATCAAAGAGAATGCCCAAGAAAGTTCAGTGGACAGTTAGCTGTCAAAAGGCATTTGATGACCTCAAGCAGGCCATGTGCACTGCTCCCATTCTGCAAAGTCCTGACTATTCCAAAAAATTCATTGTTCAAACTGATGCATCTGAGTTGGGGATAGGAGCTGTGTTATCACAATTGAATGCAGAGGGTCAGGATCAGCCAGTAGCTTTTACTAGCAGAATGCTGACCCCCAGAGAGAAACGTTGGTCAGCTATTGAGAGGGAAGCCTTTGCTGTGGTTTGGGCTCTGAAGAAGTTGAGGCCATACTTGTTTGGAACTCACTTCATTGTTCAGACTGACCACAAGCCCCTCTTGTGGCTAAAACAGATGAAGGGTGAAAACCACAAACTTTTGAGGTGGTCCATTTCCCTACAGTGGAACGTAGACCTGGGAGTAACCATGCCAATGTAGATGGACTCTCAAGATATTTCCACTTAGAACATGAAGACTCAACTGGGCAAGGTTAGTCTCATCTCCTTTTGTTTGGGGGGGGGGTTTGTGTAGGAAAGTAGGATCTGCTTCTTAAGGTTACCGCCACTTTTTGCTTTTTGCACCCACTGTTTTGACGAGTCTGGCTGGTATCCCTCTGCCTGGTGTTCAAGGCTCTGCACAGTACTGGACCCAAACCCATGCAGAACAAATTTGCATGGTATGTCCCCACTCGGAGTTTACGCTCATTGTGAGAAGTTGGCCTGGTATATGCTGTCCACTAATTATAGTGGGCACCTTGCACCAGTCCAAACAACCCCTTATTGGAGATAGGTTAAAGACAACCTTTATTGAAAGCTATCCTAGTGGTAGCTATGGAGAGCAGCCTTCAGGCTAAGTCTTGAAGGAATGTAAAGCAGCTTGTTTTACCAGTCTATAATCTCTTGAGTGACCAAATGAAAGAGAACCACACCAGGTATATATTCAAAATGTATGTATTTATTGCTAAACACACCCCTCTAGTCTCTTTATGAGGCTAGAGTTCAAAGTACATAAGTTATAAGTTAGTTATCTACAGTAATAGCACAAATACACGTTTGAGCCCTAGGGGCGTACCAAACCATATACCAATAAAGTGGTATAAGAACCACGACTCAGCTAGACACAGGGCCTAGAGCCTGTAGAAGTGCTTGGACCACAAGGAACCACCCAAGGTAGTGACACAGGGGACCCACGGGGACGCGTGCAGTGTGAGAACACAGCCGCGAATCGCCGTTGACTTCTATGGGGAAAGTCGCGGTTGTAATTTTAAAGATAAGGGACACTTAGAGGAGGACTTGGAGCAAACCCTTTTAGAACCAGGCTGTTCTAGTGTCAATACCCACGGGAGCACCGGAGTACTCGAAGTTACCTCACCCAGGGGAGCCGGGTGCATAGGTGCCTTTCGGGGTCGGGTTTCGTCGTCGTTTTCAATGGCGATCTGCTGCAAAGTGCTGCTGGCGGCCAAGTCGAAAGTGTTCGGGTGGATCCAAAGGTGGATCGAAGATCTGAAGAACCTGAAAGCAGAGGGGACAGAGTCTGGGTCACTAGCCAGTGACCAGGAAGGCGATGAGCAGATGCCCACCGATGTCGAGTGCTTCAGGTAGGTTGATGGTCGTCTTGACTCTTCAGCCACGAGGTCCAGGAGGCGTCGACGACAACCAGGAGCTGGATTCGAGCTGTGCCATGACGTCTGTCGATTTCTGAGGTGTCAACGACTGGATTGGACCCAACAAGCCTTGGCAACGGCAAGTCTCGTGGAAATAGAAGAAGGACGGTGGTGCAGACCAGCAAGGTCTGAGGGACTCACCCAGCGAAGGTAAGTCAGGGCACGCCTGGAGCAACCAGGCAAGCCCAAGCAGAAGAAGATTGGCCTTCGGGAGGGCCTACTAGCCAACGGACTAGCGACCGCAAAGGAGCCTCGAGTGGACGCACTTGGATCTGGCTCACGGGACACTCGTGGAGTGGAAGCCAGTGATCTTCAGTGCAGTCGGTGCTGGAGGCTGGGGCTACTCGGAGCCCAAAGCACAACTTCGTGGGAGACCCAGAAGAGGATGCACGTGCAAATGCAATCGGTGTCCAGGTGTCACGGTTCCACGTTACCCACGACAGCTACGGGCCTCAGCTTTGCTGGGGTCTCAGGGCAGCCTCGGGGAAGTCTGGAAATCTACCTCTGGTGATGCAAAGACTTCGGCGTCCGGCGGGAGCTTCAGCGATGCAGACCGGACAATTGCTTCTTTGGTGCCTGCCAAGCAGGGGAGTCACTCCTTGACCCCAAGGGAGATTCTTCAGTCCTCTAATCTTGAAGTAGAGCATCGAAGGTCCAGGATTCTGTGTCAGAGTTTCGTCCAGGTAAATCTAAAGTCCTAAGGACTGGGGTCCCATACTTATACTAAGTTAGGGGTTGGACATACTCTGGGGACCCACCTATGGGAGGGTCAGGGCAGAGGGGTGGAAACACCCCTTTCCCTTTGTCCAGTTTCGCTGCCAGAGCAGGGCTGGAAGCCCCTGAGCTGGTTTGAACTGGGGTATGCACAGGGACACCAAATGTGCCCCCAGTGCAGGACTTCAAAGCACCAGAGAGTGCTCCCGCCCAGCCCCAATACACACTATCCTGTCTGGGGAGGTGGTTACACCTCCCTGGGACAGGAAACCTATTGTCCAGGCCTCCCTGCTGGAGTTTCGGTCAGCAGCAGGAGGCCAGACTCGTGTCTGTGGCAGCGGCATCCATTTTGTGATGCCAGGGCTCTGGAAAGTCAGTACCGGGTATACCGGTGTGTACATGTCTCTCCCTCTAGAAGTGTGGAATGCTACCCCACCGCCAGAACTGGCGGGGGGTAGTATTCCAAGATGTTTGACACCAAACACGACATGTTTCCGTGCAGCCATCCCAAAGTTAGCATTTACCGCGAGGTTATAATGCGCTTAAGAGTATATGGTCAGGCTGCACTACAAATAGCATCAGAGAAGGGTCTCCGAACGCTGCAGAGGGGCCCTGCTCATGCAGGGGCACCCTCTCACATAGGAACCACGCACTCTGCCTTCAGGATTGATAAGGCCTGCCATAGGAGTGACTTATAGGTTTATATGTGTGTATGTATGTAGTGATATAGGTAGCCTATATCACAGTAAGGGGTGCATGCACCACCTTACCCAGGCTGCAGTAGCAGACCTGTGGTGTCCTTTTGGCTGGCCTTCCAGGGGTGGCACAATACATGCTTCAGCCCCTGTCAGGCCTCTGAGGTACCTATGCCCTGGGTACATAGTATACCATATACTAGGGACTTATAAGGGCACTCCTGATTCCAATCAGAGATGTGCCTAAGGCACATGGAAACCATTTTAGAGAGGAAGCAGCTAGGCTGGGGTTCTGATTAGCAGGGCCCCAGCCAGACTAAAGTCGAAAAACAGTGAAGCATCAGCAAAAAGTGGGGGTACCCATGTGAAGCAGATCCTACTCTCCTACACTCATCCTCGGCCAATTTGGTTAAGGTGCCCAAATTCAGAAAGGTTAAATCAGGTGGGAGAGCTTTCAGGATTGCGGCAGCAAGGCTTTGGAACAAACTCCCTATTAATATCAGACAGTCAGAAGATTTGATGCAGTTTAGGAAAGGAGTTAAAACCTGGCTCTTTCCCAGGGATTGAACCATCCTATAATCAGCCTGCCTCGATCAATTTGCTCACGGCCATATATCCATCTACGGCTGATTTGAGCACATGTTAGATAGCGCCAGGATACCCTTTGGGCGACAGTGCGCTTTACAAGTGCTTAATACAATACAATACAATCCTGCTATTCAGGACCCTAGCCTATCTGCTTTCTCACTTAAATTGCAACATATGTACTTTGGTATAACTCCAGATTGGATACTGGGGTACCCTTACAAGTCCCTAGTATATGGTACCCATGGACCAAGGGCATAGGTACCCCAGAGCCTCCCAAGGGCTGAAGCATGTATTATGCCACCCATGAGAGGCCATGCAAAATGGAACCTCAGGTCTGCTACTGCAGCCTGTGTAAGTTGGTGATTTCAACACTTACTTTAGATATAGGTTCACTATATCTATATATATCACTACACTTAAAACTTTGTAAGTCACCCCTATAGCAGGCCTTAACAAACCTGAAGGCAGGGTGCTGGGTTTTGCGTGAGAGGGTGCTCCTGCATGAGCAGGGCCCCTCTGCAGTCTTCGGAAACCATTCTCCTGGGCTGTACGTGATACTACCAGACATATAGGTAGAGATGCATTATAACCTCGCGGTAAATGCTGTCTCGAAAACGACTACAACGAAGTATGTCGTGTTTGGTGTCAAACACCTTGGAATCATACCTCCACACCATGATTCCTCCCCTCAGAACCGAGGTTCTGGGGGTACCTAAGTCTACCGGTACCAACTTTCTCGAGCCTTACAGCACAAAATGGTTGCTGCCAGCAACAGACACGAGTCTGCCCTCCTGTTGCTGAGCCAAGCTCGAGCAGGGGAAGGCAACACAATAGGCATCCTGCCACAGGGAGGTGTTACCACCTTCCAGACAGGATTTAGTGTATTGGGCTGGGTGGGTGCACTGTCTCAGTGCCAGAAAGTCTGCACGAGGGGCACACTTGGTGTCCCTGTGCATAGTCTAGTTCAAACCAGTTCTAGGAGCTATTTTCTCCAGCTCTGGCGCGAAACTGGACAAAGGACATGGGTGTAGCCACCCATCTGTCCTGTCCCTCCCCTAGGAGGGTCCCTAGAATCTGTCCAATACTTTCCCGTGGATATATTTAATGGGTTACCTGGCTACAGGACATTAGATTTTACGTGGACAAGATTCTGCAAGAAGATACCACTACACTTCGGCCATCTGGACACGCTGGACTTTGCTGGACCTCCCTTGGGCTCGACTTCATCTTCCCTTGCCATCCCCAGTCTCGCCACTGTCTGTGATCCATACAGGCTCTGGACAGGACCCTGTGGACCTCCAAGACAACAGAAGAATCTCCCTTGGAGTGAAGGAGTCACTCCCCTGCAAACGCAGGCACCATAATGCATCTGACCCATTTGCTGACCCTGAACTCCTGCGGACTCCGAAAGCTCCAGCAACACACGAGGTAGGTTTCTGAAGATCTCCGAGGTCGAGCTGCCCTCTTACCGAGTTTGAGGCAGATATCCCTCGTGGGGACCGTATAACCCATACCCTGTGCACCGCATCCATTTGCAGCTGCACATGCTTGTTGTCGTGCAACAATTCTGTGCATTAGGCCATTTGTAGCCCTGACCCCAGCGCATCTTTTCTAAGAAGGACTCCGGCATCCTCACACTCTGTGCCCTGCTAGCTAGTAGCCGGTGAAACTGCCTGAGGTCCCCTCGCGACTCCTATGCCTTCGGCCTGTGGGTCCACTTGAGGGTCAACTTTGCTTTATTTTGGGCTCCCCTGATTGCTCCAGGCCTTCCCTGACTCCCCTTGCTGTGGTGAGTCTCCTGGTCCTTGCTGGGCCAGATCGACACTGAATTTGACCATCTACGTTGTTTGCCGCTGCCAAGGCTTGATTGGTGCTCCCGCCGGACACCGACCCCTCAGCACTCGACATCCTTTGTGGAACAGCTCGTATCTGGCTCCTGGTCATCCAAGATATCTCCTGGTCCGCACAGCTGAAGAGTCAAGATCACCTTCAACACACCTGAAGCACCCGACATCGGTGGGCATTCGTCTACCGAGCCCCTGGTCACTCCAAAGTGACCCAGATTCTGTCCCCTCTGATTTCAGGTTCTTCTCATCTAGAATCCATGTTTAGATTCCACCGGACACTATTCTTTCTTCCGGCAGCAGCATTTCTTTGTCGACAGCCATAGAGAACAACAAGGGTTTCCGACGCCACTTCGCACCTATGCACCCAGCTCCTCTGGGATAGGTAACTCTGTTACAAAGGTATCCATGGGTGGGGTGGCCCTCCAAACTCTTAAGTTCCAAGGGTTGTCTTCATAATCTGCTGGGAAGGAATCATTGATTTTCCAACCGCGACTTTCCCATTGAATTGTACGGAGCACGCAGTTGTGTTCTCACACTGCACCCGTCCTCCGTGGGGTCCCTACTCACTCATCTTGGGTGGTTCCTTGGGGTCCCAGCGATTCTACACTTCCTAGACTAGGTCTAGTCCCGAGTCGTGGTTCTTATACCACTTATTTAGTATATGGTTTGGTCTCCCCCGGGAGCCCACTGTGTATTGTGCTACTTCCGTTTGATTCTTTGCAACTGTATTATTTGATTTGTGTTCTATCCTCGTGTAGAGGATACTAGAGAGTGTTATATATAATAAATACATATTTTTATAACTACTGTGTGGTTTCCCTTTCATTTAACCAATACAATAGATTGCATTCTGGTAAAACAAGGTGCTTAACATTACTTCAAGACTTAGCCTGAAGGCTGCTCTCCATAGCTACCACTAGGTTAGCTTTCAACAAAGGTTATCTTTGACCTAATCACCATAAGGGTTGTTGGGATTGGTACAAGGTGCCCACTTTCATTAGTGGACAGCATATACCAGGCCAACTTCTCACAGACCCCCTTTTTTCTTGGCCCCCCGCTTGACATATTACCCCAAAACTTTCAACACAGCAGCTGAACCAAAAAGGGAAAGTTTTGTGAAGATTTGTCAAGCGGCAGAAAAGTTATTGGTAAAACAAAAAACACTTTTCCTATGGAAACTTTGGTCCAAACTTTTTTTTTGTGCTTTAATTGTTCGACCGAATCTTGTAATTGTTAACTTGTAACTGTCATCATCAATGTCCAAAAAGTGAAGATACAACAGCAGTCACTGGTGCATCAGAATCAGTGTCCCCCTCAAAATGTCGATCTAATGAACAAGGAGTTAAATGCTGAAAGTGAAAAGAGTCTCTGGTAATTGACTTCCCAGGATGCTGGCCAGTCTCCATGTGTCCCTTGGTAGACACCACTTGAAAAGGTCTGCATCAAATGAAGCATCAGATTTTCTTTTTCCCATCTGACATGCAAGCTCTCAATCTCCTCTCCTGAAGACAATGTTTTTTTCATGTCGTCTATTGGCAGCATAAGCTTTCATCTTTTGTTTCTGAACCAATTCCCTCTCATGAGTTGCGTTCTGATTTTTCTCTCTCTGATTGGTCCACTGAAGTATCTTGGTTGTCATTACTCTCCTGAATTTCAGTGTCATAGGATTTTTACCTGTGGTCGAGTGAGGTGTTGACAGATAAGCTCTTATGGTAGAATTTAACACTGTTTTTAAATCGAGTTTCTCAAGAGTAGCATGCTGCACTGCTTTCTTTAGCGTACTCATAAAGCGCTCAACAGGTGTGTTGGCCTGCGGCCACAGAGGTGTACTCTTCTGCTGCTTTATATTCAGATGCTCAAAGAAATCTTTTAACTCACAACTGTTAATTTGTTGGCCATTGTCAGATTTCAACATGGCTGGAAAACCCCATGTTGCAAAGATGCCATCTAGTGTCTGAATGACTTCTCGAGTGGTAGATGGGAGATCCTCAATTAAGGGAAATCATGAGTATTCATCCACAATCACCATCAGGTGATGTCAATTGTCAAGTGGACCGAAAAAGTAAATGGAAACTCTCTACAATCCTTGCTTCAGGAAGCCTGACATGTTCAAGGTGTGTTGAGTAACTGTAGTATAAAGACAGCTACACAGATGACAGGCCTTTAATTCCTTCTCCACCCGCTCATCAAGATAAGGAAACCAGATTTAGTCTTGGAGAGCTCATTTGGAGGCAGCGATTCCACAATGTCCTTCGTGGGCCACTTGAATCATATTTTACCTAAGACTCTGGAATCAGGATTCTCAACCCTCACAATATAATTATTTCCTGAGTTATGGACAGTTCATCTTTGAAATTTTTGCATTTTTTTTGTTCACCGTCACTTGTGAGAGGTCGAGGATGTTGGTTTCATAACTGATGTGTGATTATATCTTTCAACTTTAGCATGTTACAATCATAGCTTGTGGCAGTGATAAACTGGGCTAACAAAACGGCAGCTGGTGTATTTGATTTAACAATGAAATTGATTCAGCTGTCTTGAATGGAGTACCATCACCTTGTATAGGTTCTCTAGAAAGATAGTCAGCAGGGTTCTGATCCTTCCCTGGATGATGCACATGTTATTTTTGTACTCTTGCAGTCGTAATCCCTATCATTCATTGCGAGGAGGCATCTTGGCCTTTGGATTGCCAAATATAGTAAGCAAAGATTGATTAGCAGTTACCAGTGTAAAAGGTTTTCCATACAGGGATAAATGGAAATATTTACAAGCCAATACCATGGCTAAACTTTCTATTTCAGGTTGTGAATAAGCACTTTCTGTCTGAGATAAGCGCATGCTTGCATATGCCACAGTATGCCTTTGAGCATTCTGATGTCTGCTATGCTGTGCAAGTATGGAGCCTAACCCGACTGGGCTAGCATCGATAACCACCTCTGTATGAAGTTCCAGGTTGAAATATGCCATTTAAGTAGCATTCTCAATGGCTTGTTTGATTTTTAAAAACATTTCTCACATGCCTGTGACCAATGAAATGAAATATTCTTTTTTGTCAACTCTCTCAATGAAGCACTTGAAGTGGCAATGTCTCTACTGTATCTGGAACAGTAGCTGGCCATGCCAAGAAATGAACGCACCATAGAAACATCTTGTGAGGGATCAGCATTTGACAGCCCTTGTATAGCAGGATCAGGTGTCATATCCCCATCCGGAAAGATATGGCCAAATATTTTTATCTGTGTTTTATGGAACTCACCTTTATCTGCATTCAAAGTCAAACCTGCATCTGCAAGTAAATGACCTACTTGTGTGTGAGCTTAATCATGCTCTTTTTATGGTGCTCTGAAAATGAATATATGTCATCACTATAATTTAACACATTCATGACAGGCTGTATGATACTTCGAATGACGTCTTGAAAAAGTTCTGCAGCCCATGACATACCAAAACTTAGCCTTTTGTATCCAAACAGATCAACATGTGTTGTAAATGTTGTAATGTACCTGCAACTTTCTTTAAGTTCCAACTGATGATAACCTTTATTCAAATCAAGGCGAGAGAACACCTTTTCACCATTTAATTGTGTTATCATGTCAGCAATGTGTGGATCTGGACGTTGCTCTTGTTCAATTGCCTTGTTTGCCTGACGCATGCCAACTCATATCTGTAGAACTCATTTGCTGTCTTTTTTAGGCACTACCACTAAGGGAGAAACGCATGGTGTGGGACCAGTAGACTGGTGAATGATATCATGCTTAAGTAATGATTGATGTTCTTTTTCAACAGCATCTTGTAAATGAAAAGCAATTTGTCTATGTCATTGAGCAAAACGACGGATGTCCGCATTGATATGCAGTTTTACTTTCATAGTTTAGGCTTTCTTAAACCAAGAATTAATTAAAGGAATTGACTTACTATTTCGTGGTGAGCATTCATGTTGTAGTTTATAGAATTCAGGGGCATATTAGCAAGAAGAGGCGATAATCATCGCTAACCCTGCTTAGCGTGATTTTTTTTATCGCCGGCTATCGCTGGAATATATCGTCACGCTAACGCTGTATTAGCAACGATTAGCGCTATGGCGATGAATATTCCAGCGATAGCGGGGAAATGGGCCAACATCGCTGAAAAACCAGCAATGTTGCATGGAGAAGGGAGAACACCTTGCTGATACGACCCTGTGGTCGTATCAGCATAATCCACCCCCCATGTTAGGTATGGCTAACACCTGCTAATTGCAGGTGTTAAATAAATGGCGATGACCTCGGTTAGCGCGACTTTTCATGTCGCTAACTGGGGCCATGGCCACCTTGCTAATAGGCGATAGGCCTGTTAGCGGGTGTTTCCCAGGTTTGTTCGTCGGGAACGCCCACTTTGCATGTCATTAGCGATAAATATCGCTGACATGCAAAGCGGTAAAAAAACGGGCGCTAATGCCCGCAAACTGTCTCTAACTGCTGTTAGAGACAGTTTGCTGATAGGGCGATATGAATATCGCCGCTTTAGCGGCAAAAAGTGCCGCTAAAGCGGCGATAGTGCCCTTGCTAATATGCCCCTCAGTCCCATATGAGCAGCTGTGCTGATGCTGAGTAGATAGGCACTTGACGCGATACCTTGAACCACATGGATGAGTGTCACTACAAATTAACCTTGACTTTTTAAAGTTGTTGATGCAGCCCATGTATACACCTTGATTTTTGATGGTGAAAGTTTCAGTAATCATTCATTATATTTCTCCTTAGACCTAATGTTTGGCGAAGCACCAATGTTGATGATGAAAGGTATCGAACAACTTTACTTTCAGTGTGATCTTCAGACAATGTTTGAATGACTTTTGTGCTTTAGCATGTTGTCTTTTCTTTGACTGACTTTTTTCTTTACATGTGGGCACTCTCTCATGCGCATGCTTTTCTGAGGTAAACATTGACATGACACAATCATCTTCTTTACTTTCACTTGACACTGATATAGAAGAACTGTTTGACAATGTTTCAGATGACAATTGACTCCTTTCAGTGCCGATTTGCCTCAACTTGCTTCTGGAAAGTTCCCGTGACCATTTTGTCTTCATGCTGTGACGCACTTGCTTTTTCCTTTGCTCTGCAAACTTTCACAAAATAGTTCGCTTTCCCACAGCCTTTACATATCTGTCCAATGGGTGGGACATTTAACTTCTTGTGGGAGCCAAAATCTACATCTAAAGCACAATTTCTTTTTACGTGTAGACATCACTTTATGTCAGGCTTTGGCTTTGGTTTACTTTTCACACACATGACTGATTCTCTGCAATGCTTTTGTTGTCGTCAACTGCATCACAGCGGCTGGAGCTGTGCTTTGACTCCACCTGTATTAGGCACTGATTCCGTACTTCGACAACGACACATATGGCATGCGCGAGCAGTTTGCTTGAACCAAAGCAAACTCTCTGGGAGAGCACTGTTGATCTTCGTGTTAATTATCCCCTATCTCATCGCCACTTGAAGCATCTTTCCCAGACTGGGTACAGCCCAATGACTGCACCACACACGGAGCTTAGTATTACACGTCTTTATTCTTCTGTGTGTAACTGCAAACTCCAGATTCTATATCAGCCTTCGTTGCATTCTGCTCCAACACTTACGTCACAGCGCTACGGAATTAATGAGGAGCCAAAAGGGTTCCGTCATCACTACACCAGCTTGTCTTTTTTTTAATTTAATAGATGGATGTATTTTATTAACGAGGTCTATTTGATTAGTTACTCTATCAACATTTTTTGTTTTAGCTATTTTCTTAGGCCCCTGATATATTCTGAATTCCTTTGAGACATAAATGATTTCTACTGAGTTACTATATCAGTTTGTCAGAACACATACATGAAACATTATCTGTGTGCAAAAGCTGCTCACACTAAATTACGAATAACTCCTCTTCATGTTTACCTAAAACTGAACATGTTGTGAAAGCAATGGATGCAAAGTAACAGTTACATCGTTTTTGTAATGTCATTTCTTTATTCTACAAAATGACATTCTTCGGCACGTTGAAAGATATATGGGTGGTGGTGAGAGAAACCTAATTTCTATGCTCATGAACCAGAGCCTCCCACGGATTTCTATGTTTTCAAAGTAGTACAGCGCATACATTTCAGTAGAAGAGACTCAAAAACAAACTATCTCGTATATATATGTATCTGAATGAGAGGAGTGCAATTGGAAAAGAAACTTTAAGACAAATTCACAGCGGTTAGGACATGGACTGAATACGAAAAAATGAAAAGGAAAAGTATGCCTAAAGGTTCTTCCATAGTCACAAACGTTTATTATATGGACTATAGCTAACATTCCAGGATAAAGTAAAAATATTAGCTGAAACCTAAAGTCATTCCTAAATGTAAAATTCTTGTCGCCATTGGCCTATCTAGGTCGGTGAAAGACGTGTGGGTGTGGTGTGAGAAACCTAATTTGTATGTTCATGAACCCGAAAAAAACAATCATGAATATATATGTATTTGAATGAGAGGAGTGTATTCGGGAAAGAAACTTTTGGACACATTCACAGCAGATAGGACATAAATTGAATACTAAAAAATGACAAGGAAAAGTTTGCCTAAAGGTTCTTCCATAGTCTCAAATGTTTATTACAAAGGAATATACCGAATATTCCAGGACATAATAAAAATGTTAGCAGAAACCTAAATTCATTCCTAAATGTAAAATTCTGGTTATCAATGGCCTATTTAGGTCGGTGAAAAACAATGTTATCTGGTTGTATTTCATAAATAAATGTCAATCCTGTTTTATTTCAAGTTCAGCTTAAGCAGGGTTTGTTTGAAACAAAACCATACATAGGTGCTAAATATATCTACAGTTCAAAGATGAGGTTCAAATTTATTACCAAAGTTAAACAAAAATGACATGACAATAATATTTTTTACATCCTCACAAATTGCAAATTATGCTTAGTTGGGTTGAATAAAGTCCAGGTGGTAACGTTCAGGACTTTGTCTAAATGTGGGTAGTAGCAATTCAGAAGGACAACCAATCGACTGTTAAAAGACTCAGGTCTATTGAGAGCTAATGAGTTAGTGAATGTTCTGGCTACGTTAAATGAAAGGGATGAGCGGATCTTGCATCTACTGATTAGCTGAGTAGTTAAAGGCATGCTGCTTTGTCTGTGTTGGTGATGATGCCTCCCGTACTCATGGATGCAATGAAGAGAACACCCACGATTTTAGACATTGGGCCCAAATTCAGTCTGAGAGAAATAAACCAGTGTTGAGAGTGGAGGACTCAATGGAGAAAGGAAAGTAAATGACTTCAATTTTGGGTAATTCAACAATTGTAGTTCTATCTAGTGAAGAATGACTGGGGTGTATTCTGCATACCTTGTGATGAGGTGTAAAAGCTATTAAAGACATTGGGGTAACCCTGTGTCCTTCAGAACCTGAGTATTAGTAATACAATATACAAAAGGTTCTGTGGGATAAACCAATTGCTTAGTATTCAATAAATGATACAACATAAAATAAATAAATTATTTATAGGAACAAAGTCTAATAAGGATTATTTAGACATCAGATGAAACACACCAAAGATACTCATTCTTTCGTTCAAATGTAATATTTACTACTTTAGTATACGGCTGTCACATATATAAATTCAACAACATATAACATAAATACGTGACTTTCGTGAGTCAAGTGACATGGAGTGAAAGGTGGTACTGTGAATGAAATATACAGGACATACAGTTTACAAATATATGTACATAGTACGAATTAATGCAAGTCTGTCCTTTTACAATTTATCTCAAATGTTTTGACCACACCCTCAAAAATTCTTTTTCGATATTGGTGTGAGGAGACTAATGGACATGAGCTGTTTCATCTGATGTCTAAAAAATACTTATTAGACTTTGTTCCTATAACTAATTAATTTCTTTTATGTTGTATCATTTATTGAATACTAAGCAATTGGTTTATCCTACAGAACCTTTTGGAGGTGTAAAAGCTGGTAAGGAGAACAAGGTTTCAGTGTCATTTGCATAGAAGTGGGTGTCATGTGCCTGGGTTAGGCCCATGTAGTAATGCTGAACATCTTCTTACATTGTCCTCTTTCTGCACAATAACATTTCATTGTAATGTTTTGCACATATCTATGTGCATGACAATGTTGGATTAGTTTCCCTGAAACGTCTTTGCTTATACATCTGGCTTTGCGCAACATTATCATGATGCCTCGAATACCGGGTACAAGGCCTTTAAGCACGCTGCACAAATGTTGTTCTATCTTTATCCCTGGGCCGACAGGGCTATCTGCATACCCATAACAATACTAATCTGCACATTCATCGCAAGCATATTTTTTATTATAAAGAAGAATTTCTGGCGATTAGGGGAGGAGACACTTCATCCGACATTGAGGGGTCACAGCATGCTGAAGCTTTGCCAAGCAGCTACCTAACATCTCCGTGAGCGGTGTCCTGTTGGTGACCAAGACAAGGTCCTACATTCTGTTCCACCAGATAATGGGGTTGGATATCCTGTGGGAGGATGCTTGGCTCTAGATACACACACCTACACCTACATTAGACTGCATAGAGTAGGGATTACATAGTAGGAGTATGCCTAATTACCACTTTGTTTACATGTCTGCATATGTTCACTATTCTTAGCACCATAGTGGAGCTATATCTGCTATTTACTATTCTGGTGCTTGTAACCACTTTCATAGGCTTCTGTCTACTGATTATCGCAGCACATGTATTCTATACAAGAATAACATTGGTTCAATAAAAATATTGAAAACGTCCCATTGTGTATTCTCTGAGACCAGGACTGCATGAGTAACTGAGCGAAAGGGCTCTAGATCTGTTAACACGATCACTGAGAGGTCAGGGTTTTCATGTTCAGTGGTTGCCAGCAACCATTTGCTCCCTGTTTAGGTTAGGGGGCTTATGGTGCCACTGTGAGCTAGCTGGTCTCCAGGCCAACATATACTACGGGGGTGCATGGAATCAGCCTAAGCATTTCACCTAAAGTTTATGTTGTCCACAAACTTACAGATCCTACGGATTAGTGGGACTACATGAAAATATGAGAACCAAAGAAGGAGGTGATGTCAGAGAGAGGAGTTCTATAGTGTGAAAAGAAGAGGGCACAAGATTGAACCTTGTGTGACACCCACTTTGTTTGCCATATTACTCTGTAGGAGCAGTTTGAGAGGCATGATGGTTATGAACCAAGAGAGAGCTATTAGAGAGAGGAGTAGAAAAAATTATCAACAGTACCAAACGCTGTAGATAAGTCTAAAATTATGTGTTTGGAAGACAGCTTGATGATTATGAAGTTAGATATGTTTTTGAGAATTGTTTCTATTGAATGGTGTGCTCAAAATCCTGATTGGTTGGTGATGAAAAGTTGTTTGAGGAGAGGTGGGAATTGAGGTGGTTACATTGCATCAAGAAGAGACATTGGGATGCTTGGTGATACTCGGCAGGACATTAGGGTTCAGCAGTATTTTTTAGTAGGGGCAAAACACCGCATTATTTAACATGAATGAAAATGCATGTAGTAGGGACATGGTTTAAAAGAAAAGTTACATAAGAGCTGAGATTTCAGAGCAGTTTCGGATTCTAAGCATGAAGGGTGGTGCCAGTGTCCTGGAATGTAGTGTGGAATGTGGAATGTGGAACTGGGCTTCTTTTTTAATTAACATGAATGTCATGCCTCTTGGAAAAGGGGTATCAACGAGTCTTATAGCCAGACCTTGCCAAAATAGTAGATAGAGCATAAAACATTATTTGAGATTCGCAATCTAAGATGGAGCTGTTTCTTTCCCTGTAATGCAAGTTTCCATTCTATTCATATGTTAAGGAGACACTCGTAAAAGGAACAAATGTTGAAATACATTTCATCCCTTATTTTTTAGTGATGTCTTCTCCCATTGTTACTATTTTGATATAGATTTTTGATTTCAGGATTTAGACCTTGTTTTGGATTTCTTTACTTGAATCTTTAGAGTTGTTCCTTTTTAATGTGAGGAGGAGTTTTGTACCTTGCTGATTTCTTCAGTCCAAATCTTCACAGTTGGACATTTGACAACTTTCTTGCATACTATTTTGTGCAGGGTGGCAATGTGGCTACTGGGGAGAAGTCCTCCTTTCTTTGAGCAATCAAGAAGGGGTTTCAAGAGATGTTCTTACCATCCAGTCCTCGACCGATTGTGATATCAATGACACTTTAGGTTTGGTAGCTTGCTGAATCTTTTATTTGACCTAGTGCAAGAACTACTACAATTGTACTTGGGAAATCCTGCACTAAAGCAGACCTTGGTGTCATGGTCTACATATAACCAAGTAGTCTCTTCAAACACCGCACTTTATTCTGTGGTTTCAGTTACATTTTGAGAAGTTTTGGATTCTTCTAAAGTGCACTTTGATTCTCACCCTCCTCAGCTTAGTCACAATGAAGTCAAAGTTGTTTTTCATGATTAGTGGTCTTACTGTGTCGGCATTGGCTTTGGAAAATCTATTCATAGATTTGGAATATACTGTGGAGGATGCATTGATTGATATTTTTTGAATGAAGGTGGAATTGATGTATTGAATTCTGTTACTTGTTATCGTCAATTGGTAGCTGAAACAACCTGGGTTAAAAGAACACATAGAACCATTTTTTAGCATTACTTGAAAGAAACAATTATGTATGATTTTAATTGTTCATAATATCCTACTGCATTTTCTGAAGATATTGATTTAGTGCCGATAAATGAATTTATTTATACAGGAGAGAAGTAAAGAAATAAATCAAGTCCTGAGGAAGTTTTTGCAATTCCTCTCAAGACTCAGATTACATGTTTTATTGGACACATTGTCTCAAGAAGAGACTGTGCAAACATAAGTTATGAGGACTCTTTTGAGAGACAGTTGGGTTAAAATGGTTTATTTTTTGGGGTTATTTGGTGTCCACTACAAATAATAAAGTCAATATCTTCTTAGATCAAACATGTTAGTAATTCAAACCTGAGCTGAAACCCTGGTAGATGTGGAACAGCAGACAGGCTTGGTTTATAGAAAATGTGTAAAGCATTTAGAAGTTCCAAAACAATTTAAAAGTCAAATAAAAACTCAATTAAAAAAACACTCCAATTGATAAGAAAAATGAAAAATCTAAGGAGCAAAATCACACCAAAACTACAAAAATCTACTAAGGAGAGCTGGTTATATGGCTTGTTAAAAGTTTAAGAGAAAATAGAGCCAAAAAGCACATATTTCCAGTGGTAGTCAAAGGTTGTGGTAGTGCAGGAAGTAGGGACATTTCAAGAAGTTTCTAAGTCTGAATATGAAAAGGGACTTTAACATTTTATCTGAAGAAAACATCTTCTCTGTATGGGACAAACTTGAAATTCAGTCTGATGCTGTGGAACTGCTGGTTGGATACTTTTCGCAGTTGGGTCCCTTGATGTTCTGGAGCTCTACAGCAAAAGTTTTTAGAAGTTCCCAAACTTCTTTTGGTGCCCAAACAACCAAATCAATGCAGTTCTAATGACCCCAGGAGGAACACTTAGAGACTCTTAGGCTGTCAGGCAGAGAGCAATGACAAAGTCCAGTCCAGGTGCCACCTCTAATGCCCTCTTCAGCTTGTTAACTTTCATGGAGCTGCCTAGGGAATCAGCCTTATGATGCCTGGAGATCTTTCTGTCCTTGAATTTCAAGTGGAAGGGACTGTCTAACCTCCTCAAGGTCCTTCTCACAGGTCAAAGATGATAGGTCCTGCAGGTTCAGTCATTGTGCAAGTCTAGCAGTGTTCTGAGGCAGTCTGGGCAAGGATCTTGCTTTGTAGGGTTCACCAACCTGTAGGTAGAGGCACCCTAAGGAACTCCTACTTCCTCTCTGACCAATGAAGTAGAGGTTTGCAGGCCCTAACCTACCTACTTTTGCAGCAGTTCCTGTTTTGCTTTCTACAAACAGGCACAGACACACAATGCTACATGCAAGGGCATTTTCAAGATGGTGAGAGTCTACAGCCACACTAAACTTGGACTCTGAGGGACATGTGAACATTAATTTTCTACCTTTCGCACTTGCAAATACCATGTACACTACCTTGAGTGCTAGAAGGCCTACATAGGTGTGACTTTCTTATATTTAAAAGGGATGTTTTTACCCGTCAAAAAGAGTTATTTTAACAGGTTGTACTATGGGTTTAAACTGCAGCAGTTACACTACAATGGTAGGCCTGAAGCCATGTTTTCCTTGTCACACTAGAGGATGGCACAATAAGTGCTGCAGTCCGCAGCTGATATGTGTGGAGTTTCTATATCACATAATATGGCCTGATATGAGAGTTAAGTATGACAATCAAGGATTAACCAATTTGTACATGGTTTAGTGGTCAGAGCACATACCCTCGGTATTGGACAGCAGTGTGGAGTATCTTAAAACCAGCAATAAAATTCAGCAAAAATAAAATAGGGGTGACCAGGCAAAACAGGACATTTTCTCTCACCTGTGTAATTTATTACTAAATCTGTAATAGACCTGTAGAGAAGATGGATAGCTAATTCAGGTCCATGTCAAATTGTTCCAGAAAAATATGTTAAGAACTCAATTATCTTAAAAAAAAGACTGGAGTGCAATGCCTGCCTTATTTTAGATCTTCTATGAATAATGGTGTGAACATAGAAGAACTTCTGTATCATTAGATAGAGGCACATCTAAGTGTTTGTTGATTAGAAATGGCCTACTAAAGGTAACATTCATAAAAGAGTTAAGAAAACTCCTGAAGAGATTCAGCTGTTGGCAGCTCACCATTGACCTCAGGACATATACAAGAGACATAAGCAAGTCTCACTTGGTGATCATACTGAAGTGTTATCTTTTGATATTATTACCTCTCCTAATTACACTATATTTTTTTAAATTCCAGGGATAAAAAAGCATAGTTAATATTTCAATGGTTCTTCTTGAACAATATCCTTAGTTCTTTGTCATCACAGTTTTGAAATTGTCACTGCTATGCCTCCAGAAGGTATTGGTCACCGAGTAATGAAATAAAGATCTCCGCATTAAATATGTGGTAGCTAATCTTTCCTCTGTACAACCTCTGTGCCATGTTTTTCCTCAAGTTTATCCTAAGCCTAAAGTTTGTTCACTGCCTCATCATGGGGAATATGATCATACCATGCCACTTTAACTTGACTCTGTTGTTCCTTTTACACATATTTGTTCCCTAACTGGGAAGAAGTAAAAGGCCTACTGTTAGAAGGTGGTTCTGACACTCTGGGCCGCCCGGATTTTTCGCTTTTTGAGCACCTATTTGTTGAGCTTTTACTGTGGGCGAGCCTCATAAGTTGGGACCCCCCACAGTGAACTCATGATGAAAGAGACTGCATGTGGATTTTACTGGTGTCCCCCTAGCTTGACTAGGCCGCTGTGCAGCAGCTGGAGTAAGGGGCACCGGGCTGGTTACATGCAGACACCTGTGTACATGCGTGTGCACATGTGTAGGGGCTGCGCAGGGGAGATTCCTGGCGTGCGCAGTCCAGGAGCAGCTACAAAGTGAATGGTGTGGCGGGACTTATGCAGAAGTGGGTGGTGACACTGAATAGGCCTTATGCACTGGGAAGGAACATGCCAGGGAAAGTCAGTGTGTTTTACTGTGTTTTTCACTTCATTATTACCCTATGGGGATGTGGAGCCCATGTGCTAGATTAACTTTCATAAGGCCTACAGATTCCAGACACGCACTAAAGTCCACTGTAGCGGATGTGAAAAGGAGTATTCTGCAGAGTCCAAAGTCATATTTGTACTGCTTTTGGGTCATCCAGAAATGTCACATTTCTCTGAGTCAGTCATAACCAGGGCCAGGCTGAGGGCTGACCTCAGCTGGATGGATTGATAACCTTTCTTCCACAAGCTAAGGCGAAAGGCTGGCTCAGGGAGCCAGTGAAGACCGCTCCCTGCTGAATCCCCCCTCTCTGAGACCCAGAGGGCGAGGGACAGTGCTCCCAGTGGCTGGGGGGCGCCACCAGGAGCAAGAGGACGCGAAAATGGAGGTAATCGGACTCCAGGGGGCTGAGATATGCCCCCCAGAAGGTAGGCGACCTTTGACCCCGCCTGGGACCGACGACGAAGCGCGTGGGGCTCCGCCGCCGGTCGCAATCATGCCCCCAGGGTGGGTCAGGCCCCGGGGGCTGCCCCCGGAAGAAGCAAAGTCGGGGGCGCCATCGCGCACCCCGTGAAATTGCCCCAGACGGGGTCCAGGAGCCCACCCTGGCCCCTGGTGATGAGAAGGAGGGGGGCGGGGGAGCGCCATTGCCCCCCCCACGAAAATGTGCCCTGGGGCCCGGGACCCCATCCCCGGGTCCCGCAGAAGTCAAGTCGGGGGAGCGCCATCGCGCCCCCCATGAAAATGAGGCCCAGGGGCCCGGGACCCCATCCCCGGGCCCCGAGGTAAAGCCGGGGGACGCCGTCACGCCCCGCGTGAAGAGGAGGAAGGCGGGGAGCCAGAAGCCCACCCTGGCCCCCGCCGAACAAACCCAAGATGGGGAGCGCCGGCGCGCTCCCCGCGAAGAAGGAGGAGGGGCCCGGGACCCCATCTCCGGGCCCCGACGCTGGAGGGAGGCGGGGGAGTGCCGTCACACTCCCCCAAAGACTTGCCGGTCCTGCGGCAGCCGCCGCGCCTGCCCGCCAGAGCGGGCAGACCCAAAGAGCAGCGCTGGCTCCCGCGACCGCACCCGAAGGTGCGGGCCGGGCGGGAGCCAACCGGAGCAGCCAGGGGTGGGCTCCCCGGGCTGCCCCCACCACCTGAGGGCAGCGAGAGCTGCACGGGGCCGGGTGGGACCGGGCCCCCACCAGTGGAAGGAGCGGCCGGGGGTGGGCTCCCCGAGCTGAAAAGAGTGCACCTGGGGGTCCGGTTGGGACCGGGCCCCCCCACGGAGAAAGGATGCAGCGGAAGCCGCCAGCGCGATCGCGGCTCTAGCCGGCACAGCGGGAGAGCCGCTCATCCCAAATTCATAAAAGGAGCTGAAGCGCCCCATAATGCCTTGCAAGGCATGGGGGCAACATCGTGTTTGGTGCCTGGTGGCACCCAGAGGAGGGGGGTCACCCTGAAATGTAAAAAGGTGCTGGGGGGAGCTGCTGGAGAAGCGCAGTCTCCCCCCCCCAGCACGAAGAGGAGTCCCTCCATAAGTCTCATGGGGACTTAAAAAGAATAACCCCTCAAGGGCTCAGCCTGCTTTATCACACCTTCTAGGCTGGAACTTTTGTTCTACAGCTGAGGGTGAATTGAGAAGTGCTTCATGGAGTGAAGGGCTGAGTTGGGGATATCTGGAGAAGGGCATTCCCTGGAGGTGAAGAGGTGTAATTGCACCAGAACTGCATTTACTAACGGTTATTTCTTTTTAGAGGGACTGAAGGTCACATGTGTAATGTGAAGTACCTGTGTAAGGTGATGTCATAAGCAAAGTGGGGTTATGTTGCCAGACATTCCTGCTAGGGTGTCTGGCTGTATATGCGTAATCCTGTGATTTCATCTGTGATGCCTTTAGGGGCTGTAATTGCAACGCATTCTAATGTCCAACAAATGTGATGAGTACTGTCATTCTAAGGTAATGCGTCAACATGTATTCTTGCTGCTGCGCTTAAGTGAGGAACAACCCAGACTGTTAGCCCTGAATATGTAGGGGTGCATACTGTATGGTCAATATAAGATGCTCAGTCAGGGTTATGTGTCACTAGGGCAGGTGAACCTACTTTTAATGCGTGTTGAGGTAATGGGGTGGGTCGCCACTGGGATGGTGCCAGTGCGCAAGGCCCTCGCTCCAGGTTATGTTCAACTAACTGCATTAGGGGGCAAGATGATGTGCATACATGGGAGTGGTGGTACTAGACCCCACCCCCTTTTGGGAGGGGTGGAGATGTTACGCAATGTCACAAAGTAATTCCAACAGCTTATGTATATTTGTAAATTGGTGCATAGTATTGAGTAGTGTGTGTGTTTAATAAATGTACTCTTACTTTTATAAAGCAAAGTACAGACTGGACAATCAATTATTGAGTGTTATTTCTGCGCACCTGCAAATGGCGATTACTAGCCCACACCACCTCCCTTGAGTAAGCCTCAGACTGCTCTGCAACGCTACCCTCTGAGAGTCAGGCGCCACAATTGGGTGTTTGGTTCCCAGTGAAGGACAAATGTAGTCATGTTATTTGTGCAGGCCTCACAGATGCTGCCTCGTTTTCCAACACCTAACTGGGGATTTTATAAAATAGGTTAAGTGTACCATCTTCATCACCTGCTGGAGCAATTGTATTTACTGTGCCCAAGAAAGATCAATACATTCACCCTTGCTTTGATTATAGCGACTTTAATCAATACACAACCAGTGACACATTTTATTTGCATCTTTCCAAGGATATTTTGGAGTCAGTCCATGGAGCATGAGATTTTATTGAATAACATTTTAGGGGTGCTTACCATCATCTGAGAATAAAATCATATGACATTCTAGTGTTTTCAAAGACTCATGAAAACATGAAAATGTATGAGTTTATTATTTTACAGTAACATCATTTATCTTCCAAACAGAAGAAGTGTAAATTTGAGAAGAAAGAAGTTGAATAGCATGGGTTTAGACTAAATGCCTGTGGATAGAAAGTATTAACTATTTTGGATTGCCCTTCATCTACCGATGTCAACAACACTCAACAGTTTCTTTGATTTCACACCTATTTATCATCAATTCATCAAGCGTTTTGCTGAGATAACCAATGGCATTATCCATCGTCTGGAAAAGGAGATTATGTAGAACCAAAGACCTTTTAACATGCTGAAAAGAGATTGTTACTCATTAACTAATATTAAATTATCATGGCTCTTGAAATGAGTTTATTTTAGATGCAGACACGTTTGAAAGTGTAAGCTTCCTGTAGATTAAGGCGCTTCTGAAAGAGCAGATGAGGCAGCCTTGTTGCACGAAAAAGAACATGAACAAAAGTATTGTGCCTCTTATTTGTCTCTTCTTGTATCTGAGCCTAAAAGTATCTATTCAGTCCTTGAAAGAGAACATTTAGTCATGAAAATAGCGAATGTATGATGATACAACGCGTACCATCACAACGTGGTATGTTACATCGCGGTCTTGACAACGCAAGTCGTTACATCGACTTGCGCTGGAGGGCGCTGGACTTAGGAATAGTGTGAATTACTATTTCAACTCCAGTCTACGTACAGTAGGGAAGGTGTTGGAATAGTAATTCACACTATTCCTTAGTCTAGAGCGCCCTCCAGTGCAAGTCGATGTAACGACTTGCGTTGTCAAAACCACGATGTAACCATACCGCGTTGTAATGGTTTCGTGGTAAAGGATGTTTCCCGAAAATAGCTTGTACTGAGAGGAGAAATCTGTTAATGGGTAGCAAATAAGCATCTAAAATCTTAACTGATCATCCGTATTTTCTATGTTTGCAAAATCTTCAAAATAGAAATTGTGGAGCCAGATGGCAGTTTTTCGTTGCCCAGTATATTTCATTATCACCGATATTTGTGGTTCATAGAACATGTTGATAAATGTTTAATCTTATTTTTATCCTGAATCATTACTTAGGGGTCTATTAGGATGGCGGTCGGATGTCCACTGCCGGGCCGGCGGTGGTGCCCGCCGGACCGGCGGTGGACATCCGACCGCGATCGCAAGCCAGAAATCCGCTGGTCAAATTTGGATGCCGGTGGTGATCGCGGCGGTGGGAAATTCCGACCGCCGCTTTTCCGCCGGTTGCCATCCACACTCCTGCCTGGTGGACGGAGCCGGACCGGGATAATGGTGGCGGTGCAGAGCAGGCTCCGCCGGCAGGATTATGATGCCGGCAGTAGCCAGCCTTTCCTCAACGGTCAGACCGCCATGGAAAGGCATGCGGAGAATGTCTTCCGGGGGCCCGTTGCGGGCCCCCAATGTTTTGGGGGTGTGTGGGTGCACTGGGGGGGTACCCTTAAATTTCCCTGTACCAGATGGCAGTCACTGTGCAGTGCCTGCAACGCAGTGCAGGGAAATGCAGGACATGCTCCTTTTGACATCGCGGCGGTGCTGCGTGCCTCAGTAACCGCCGCAATGTTAAAGCCTGCGATACGACCGCAGCGGTCAGATTTCGAGCAAGGAACATCGTAACACGACCGGCGGTTATGTCGCGGGCCTTGCGGGCGGTCTTTTCCCATTACCATGGCGGTCGGGGAGGTTTTCCGACCGCCATTGTAATAGGCCCCTTAATTATGATCAGTCAGTAATTTCTTCATAACAAGTTGTTGGTATAGTTGAGTCTTTTTTTTTTTTAATAAAGTCAAGATGGCTCAAGAACAGATTGAGCCACAGGAATTGGAGGATCCTTATTTTGAAACTTCCTTTTTCAAAAGGATTTAGTTTTTTAGCCAACAAGCAATTGAATGTTATGAAAATGTCTAATAACTCACAGTTTCTAGACATACAGTAAAGACCACTTTGGATTTTATTTTGAAGTCCTTTTGATGGTCTGCTGTTCATTTTGATTTTCAGAAATATGTTTCTGATTGTCCTATTTGAGCAAAGCATAAACCTCTATAGTCTAAATCTTTTAGATATTTAAAGGCATTACCGGTGCCTCCTGAATATTGGCATACAAAATCTACAGGTTTTATAACACATCTTCCAACCTCAGAAGGATATTGTGTTAACAAAGGTTAGAGCAGACACCTTTTTAAGTTTGACCCATTTTTCATTTTTATTTCTGATAAGCAAAAGATGGGAAATGCCCAAAAGGTTTTCGACTATCTTTCGTCTTCATGATTTCCTCATACTATATATTTTCATAGAGGAACTCAATATCTCTCATATATTTTGGAGAGCTTTGTGTAAGGCATTGGGAGCTGTACATGCTTTATCTTCTGGTTATCATTCTGAGTTAAATTGGCATGCCAATCAGCACCTGGAGCAATATCCTAGGTGCTATTGTAAAGCAACTCAAGAAAACAGGTTCTCTAATTTACAAATTGTGAAATGTCACAAACTCACTGTATCATCAAAGGTTCATCCTTTTCTTTGTGCAAGGATTTCATTCAAGAGCTTTTCCATATTATCCTCATATACGTTCTCAGATTCAAGTGATAACTGATCATTTGAATTAATTACAGAAGCAGACAACTTGTTTCTGAAAGCTTACATCTTTCTGAGGTTAGAATGCATGGAAATGCAGATAAAGCACATAAAATGCAGATAAACTAAGGTCAAGTTGTGCCATCTTTGCTCCTGGAAGAATGGTTTGGTTATTTTCTCTTCTCCTCCCTATCCATACATTGGCAGTAAAGTTTCAACCCTGAGATTTTAAGCCATTTGTGATAACTCATCAAATTAATCCTGTGGACCTTCAGTTGAAGTTACCTCATACCTGGAAGATTAGTTTTGTTTTTCATTCCTCTCAATTGAAGTCACATGTTCCTTGTCCTTAACCGATGGCTTCCATCTGAACCTTCAGCAATCACAGTACAAAGGCAACTTGAATACGAGGTTTAAGAGATTTGTGATCCTCAGACATTTCAAGGTCATCTTAAACATTTTAATTAATCAGAAAGTACATTGTGAGAGTGAAAATTCTTGGGAATATGATCCTTCTTTTTCTACTATTTTATTTGTTTCTTTGATTTTGTAGACAGTGCTTTGACAAGCATAGAGCTTCAAATGGGAGAACATGGTGTTACATCTATGCTAAGTGACACATTAAGATGTTATGGAAGGTTGCATGCATTTGAGAAAGGAAGGAGCTTTCCTTGCAACGCACGCCAAAGTAATCCTGGAACATTGCACTCAGAGTATGTTGTGTGCTTGCACCATCCAGACCTCTCTGGGTAGCTCTGTGGTGGCAGTTACACAGAGTGGTGTTCTGCAAGTTGACAGGAGTGATAGCCATGAAGGCTTTTGGTGAGATCTTGGAATACAATATAAAATGGAGGATGTCGAACTTGGGTTTCTTATTCAATCACTAAGCGAATGTCATGACTTTTTGAAAAGCAACATGGGCAAACCTTATAAGAAGATTATACAAGCATAAGAGATTGACTGTAGAAGATTATAAGAGATTCTGAATCTAAGGTGGAGGTGAGTCGTTTCTTGCAATATCAGTTTCTGTTCTAATTTTATACATGGAAAACAGTTTCAAGAGGAAGATGTGCCATAGCACATTTGATCCCACTCTGTTCATGTTCTTCTTTGCCCCCTTACTATATTTTTGGGCCAGTTCTTTGCTTACTGCATTTTGATCACTTGTATTACTTGGATTTCTAGAGTGGCTCTTTTCTTCTTCTTGATGTCAGAAGGAGTTTGGTGCTTTGCTGATTTCTTCACTTCTAATCTTAATCTTCAGTCAAGAACTATATGGTTTCCAAGGAGGATTTTACCCCAATAATTACATTTTCCTCCTCACTGACACTCTCTTAAAGAGACACTTGACATTTTTCACGTATATTATTTTGTGTATAGTGGCATTGTGGCTACTGGTTATTCCACCAGAATATCAACTACAGAATATCTTGGGGCCAAAATATTGAGGCCTAAGTATTGAGGACCAAAAGATTGAGAAGGTTAGTGCATACAGATAACTATAGATTTGATACTTTTAACTCAACATCTATTTACCTGAAAGATATATATGTATACCATATACATGTATATGGAGTTATGAATAGTAAACCTATGCTTACCTTTATAAACTTACCTTCACGATATTTTGGTGCTGGATGTTTAGAACCCGATATTTTTGCCCCATGGTATTTTTGTTCTCAATATTCTGTCTTACAACTGGCTACTGGAAGGATTTAGGTTTACTCAGACAAACAATAGGGGGTCGCTACAGACATTTCCAGCATCCAGTCCTTGAGAGTGCTGGTCATGAATGCAATAAGTTTGATAGTCTGAGGACCAAAACCATAAGATGGTGAACAGGATGGATTTGCAGCATTGATTATTTGAATGAGCACATGTGAGAAAGTTGAAATGAGACAGTGTGGCAGGGTGAAGCTCTGAAGCAATGTGAGTGATTACATAGGCGAGAGTGTAAAAAAATCAAAGTAAAGAGCAATGGAAGAAGAAAGACAGGTTTTGCTGATGGTTAAAGAAGTATGAATTTCATTACACAATCTAGTTAAGAGTTAAGAGGTATGTTGCTAAGCACACTTATAGTTTTATTGAAATTGATATTACTGCTTTAGTCACAGATCAAACAAGCATGAGTGATAAGATTAAAACAGATGAAAGGGACAGGAACAGTGTGAAAAATTTCAGGACTTAAGGCCATTTAAAATGTGACTGAGTTAGCATGCCTTGTTTTGGCCTACACATATGCTAATTTAAAAAGTCATTAACATTTTTTTACCAAACATTAGCATTATCTATATCTTACACACCTCTAACTCAAGGATTACTAGGTTATTTCATATTTACTTAACCTGCAATGTATATCTTGAAAACCACGAATAAATACACAGAGGAAGTAATATTAGAGAGTAACTGTGACTGATTCAGAAACTTAGGGCCTGATTACGAGTCTAATGGTCTTGCGACCGCCATACTCACGAGGCGGTCCACGATCCTCCTTATAATGACTGTTAAAGTCGTAGGAGTGGTGGACTGCCGGCTGCACCAGGGAACAGTTGTTCCCTGGCAGTGGCACAGGAGCACCACAACTGAATATGCTGAGCCGGGACTGGCACAGTCCCGCTCAGCATATTACAAGTTCCTGGTCCGCCAGCCTTTTCATGGCAGAGCACCACCATGAAAAAACTTGCAGTGCAGGAACAAAGCAGCCCTACAGGGCCCCCATGGCCCCCTGCCATGGAAATACATTCAGGGGGGTACAACATGTGCCCCCCCCTGTCTGTATTCCCACAAAGTTCCAACACAGCATGGACATCACTGTCCATGCCATGCTGGAACTTTTTTGCCGTTCCCATTGTGGTGTCTGTTTTCCAGGCACTGCCTTGGGAAAGACAAAGGACTGCCGACCACATCACGAGTGGTCCTTGCATGGCTTGGAGCAGCTGTGCCGGTGGACAGCCGGCGCAACTGCGCCAAACTCATAATCAGGCCCATTTTCTTTTGAATAATTTACACTTTTAATCAAGTTTACTCATTTCTAGCTATTCACAAATTCTGAGTGGAAAGTTACTCAAAAATTGTAACTTACATGTATCCGGAGCCAGATTTATGAGTGTAAGTTACTACTGCCAAAGTATAAGTAAGCCCAGCACCACACATGGCCATCCACTGCAACACCATCCCAAATAAAATCAGGGATGTAGGAGCTTTAAGTAAAACCCCATAGGAAATAATGTTAAACTAAATATAATTAAATTAAATTATTTTCAATAGTACATATAAATAAAATTAATATAATGTTACAAAAATATATAAAAAATAACAAATATGTATTATTTCTTTATTTTAAATGTTATCAACCATTTAAAAATGTAGATATTAATGTAACAGTTTTAATATAATTAAATTACGTATTACTAATTACATGCATCACATGTAATAGTGATTAGAGCATACTGAAAATATATATTTTTTCGGAAATGTATTATTTAATAATTTAAAATAGCTTACATTTGATTTACACACAACACACACACAGACACATACACACACACACACATAACTGAAAATATGTAACTATGTACTATATGTAATATAGTAACTCTCACTTGAGTTTTGTGACTGGCCTTAAGTAGTTAAATTAATCAAAAGATAAGTTACTCTAGTAAATCAGGCCTTACACTTTTGAGTAATTTACACTTTTTAGTGAAGCAAAATAAAATGCCATAGTATGTAATATTAAATTAAAGTAAATGATTTAAAATAGTTAAAAAATATTCAAACATATTTTCATGTTAAAAGTATATAACATTTGTACATATTTATTTTATTATAAAAACAATTTCTATTTTGAATGTACAAATTGGCGTAACTTTTTTATTAATTTATATAGAAATGGATTCTAATTAACTCTATACATCATATTTAAAATTATTCATATATAATATGTTTTTCTTTAGGTGAGAATTTAGTTTTTAATTTAAACTTCAGAAAAATAATTTCTATTTTAATTATTTGCATTAACTATAGATTTATTTCAAAATTAAGTTATTGTTCTATAGAAAAGATGTATTCTGTTATAAATTTAAAAGAAATATATATGGACCTAAAATCGGCCTTCGACCTGGTCCCTAGGGATAAATTGTGGTCCATTTTATTAGACTTGGGGATTCCCCCTTATCTCTGTTATCAGATGAAACGGCTCCACGAAAACAACTAACCCCAAGTTAGGTACGGTAAAAATGGTGAGCTTACTGACCCCATTCCAATAGACAGAGGGGTAAGACAAGGATGTGTCTTGGCCCCGACCCTCTTTTGCTTAGTTATTAATGGTCTGGTGGAGGCTCTAAATGCTGGGAGGGACATAGACGCCCCTAGGTTGGCTAACAACAGGGTTCCGGCCCTGATGTTCGCCGATGATACCCTCTTACTATCCAAGTCCCCAAAGGGAATACAGAGGGCCTTGGATATTTTCCATCTATTCTGTAAAAACAGGGGTTTGGAAATCAATTCACTAAAGACAAAATATATGGTTTTTAACGGAGGTAACACCAAGCGACCAAACCCTCTTTTAGATGGGAAACCATTAGAGAAAGTGTCTGTTTTTGACTACTAAGGCTTAACACTCACCGACAAAATGGAGTGGACCGCACAAATCAAGAAGGCCAGCTTAAAGTTGGCACAGACAGCTGGGGGGATAGCAAAGATGTCTGGGAAGTGCACACACAAAATGGTCGGTCCAGCAAAGGAAATATATAAGGCCCAGGGCAGGGGAGCGGCCCTATATGGGGCAGAAATCTGGGGCCATCGACCTTGTGATCACTTATCTAAGATTGAGAACTCTTTTATTAGGCAGCTTTTAGGTCTCCCTAAAAGTTCACCATTGATGCCGCTCCGCATGGACCTTGGGGTTAACCCAATTGCGGAGGAAGTTGCCCTCAGGCCTCTTCTCTATTGGAGACGTATCTGGAGTACTCCAGAACTTGAGTTCTTTAGACAAGAGCTAAAAGAGGTCATAAATCTACAGAGAGTTGACAAAATCCCATGGCTGTCTTATATTAAAAACATCTTGACTGCTATGAGGATGGGAGACCTATGGGCTAACGCTGAAGCAAGTTGCATGACAACTCCCAAGAAGGCCTTGTCAAAGATCTTTAGAGAATTTAAACTTAATCAGATAAAGGCCAATTCCGACATAGGCGCACTGACCCTATCTTTTTTAGAGGCAAAAGACCAATACAAGCTAGAACCTGTCCTTGATGTCATACAGTCCCCCCTTGCAAAAAAATTGTACCTACAATTTAGGCACAGCGTATTACCACTGCGCGTATTTACAAGTAAATGGGGAAATGCGCTGTCCCAGGGCTGTCCAGTCTGTGCAGATAATCCGGAGACGGACCAACATGTTTTATTCGTCTGCCCGGCATACAAGAAGGCTAGATATCGATGGTTACAACAGGTGTGCCGGAATCTTGGCACAAAGTATTGCGCGGAGGCCTATAGGATCCTAAAATATGATACTAGTCTGCCCATAGTGTATTCACTTACTCGTTATTTATTTTCTATGTGGTGTGTACAGTCATCTATTTTAAAAGCTGGGTCTATTGGATAATTTTAGTTTTTTACGCAAATTAAATGTATCAATACTTTTTAATTACCTTTTTAAATGTTTTAAAAAATATCAATTCCGAATCACCACCTTTTATATTTATATTCAGAACTCCCTTTTTAAATATTGCAATGCACGCGCACTTTATCTTTGCAAGAATTATATGTACAAATTGTGCTGTATTTTTTTTCTTTGTGCTTTTATGGCCATAACGGCCGAAATAAAGAATTTTTTAATTGAATTGAATATATATATATAATGAATGTACCTAAATATGTAATATATCAATATTTTTATTTAAAGTCTAAATTAAAAAATAAATTACTACATAAAAAACAACATATTGTTAATGTGAATTAATACTTATTAAAAGTGATTTCTAGAATTCATAAAAATGTATTATATTCATTGTACATTATTCTTTAATTCTAAATAGGTTATTAAAACATTTTGTAATTAAATAATACATATGTTTATTTTTATTATCAATAAATTATATTTATTTATATGTTTAACTCTTTTAAATATTTTAATTTAATTTAACATTATTTCCAATGGGGTTTTATTTGAAGTCCCTACCGCTATTATTTTCCATGGGAGAGTGTTGCAGCCCCAATGTTGCCCATGTGCACTGCTGGACTTACTACTGGTTTTTAGTAGTATTTTACAGTCTGTGAATACTGAAGAATAGTAAACTTGCTCAAACGTTTATGATACCTTTGTGAATCAGGCCTAAGTTATACAGTCATTCACTGGAAGCCAATGAAAGGATATTCTGGCATGAGACAATTGATCACTTTTCTGTAGGCTAGCAAACAACTGGTTCATAGTATTCTGCACTTTCTGAAGGCACAGGTGTTGGAAAATGGACATGCCAGCTTAGAGACTGTTGCTGAACTCCAGTCTGGAGTTGACTTCTGGTCCCACCACTAAGGCTTTATGACTAGGGGACAGGAGAGATATAAGAGTGTATGAGGCTTCACTTTCATAAATTGGTAACAGCTTCCAATGCCTCTTCCAACCTTAGCATGGAATGTTATATTAGAGTCAAACTGAAAGTTCTTGTTCCTGACCTTAGTGGGGACTGATTGGTTATGATTAAACACCCCAAGAGGTGGGGCTCAAGATAGATTAGATCTCCCTTTGGCTCAAAAAACGTCTCTCCAATTTGCATTCAGATTTATGTCTTGCAGAGGATATGTTGTAGTTCAAGAACCAAACAAAAGCTCATCAGTAAGATGGCACTCCATTGAGCAATTACTAAAGAAATCTTTTGCACATTATTATTTCTCATTTCTCAGGAGAAATATCACGGAATTCGCACGACTCATAACTACCGACAGCCGTCTATTGGCAATTCGTGGTGCAGAAAGGCCGATGCAGTTTCCCTGGGGCTTTCGGAATGAGGGCTGCAGTCTATCTCAAAACAGTGCTCCATTTGGTCATTTGAACTGATTAATGCTGGACAACATATCACCTGAAAACAAAGAAAGCACAGTACACACAAATATAACAATAATCGTAAAATAAAAGAAGTGTCCACTATTTGAACTGGAACAAAGGCCCTTTACAGAGTACATTTGGATCAGCAGCCATCGTCACATACGGTAAAAAAATGTCCAGAGTAGTCTTTCAGCAGCCATTTTTTTCATTCCTTTCCTTTTTTTACCTTTCTTACTCTCATGATGTAATTCCTTTAATGTTCAATTGATTTTTGTTTTGATTTGATTTATATTTTCTTATAGAACACTTAGGGGCCGATTCCGATCTCGCTGTGAAAGCCCTACGGCCGACTGTCGCCCGTAGAGCTTTTCGTGCGACTCGGGCTCCTGGGCTCCGAGCGACAGAGTACAATGCGCTGCAGCACTGACGGACTCGGGTCGCTCGGAGCACCATTGACGTCAATGGGAGCCTAGTGTACGTTGTGTACATGGGCTCCAATAGACCGAAAACGCACGTCTCGGACAAGGGTGCACCCTGTCACGGGGACGCATCGGTCCCGCCCGCACCATGCAGGCATGTGTAGGGGGGACCCTTAGGACACCCCCAGTGATAGAGTTGTAGGGCTGCGGGTGAAGAGGGGTCCGCTACGGACACCCGAAGTCCGCTTCCCGGAGCTTTTTTGAGTCGGTGGCTGCGACTTGATCCGGCTGCTCGACGTGCGCATCGTACTTGGTCACTCGGAAATCGGACCCATTGCGCGGTGCGCGTCGATGAAGTCAGAGTCGTCCAGACGGCGTCGCTGACGGGTACGAGTCAGTCAGAGCGCGAGGCTATCCTCGCATCGTACTTGCTCGCTCGTAGAGCAGTACGAGTCGTCCGGAAGCTTGGGCTACTAATCAGACTCGCTTGCTACGGATCCCGTTCGGTGCCCTTCCGAGCAAGATCGGAATTGGCCCCTGAGACTGAACACTAATGGCATCTTCAGGTTCTTTGAGAAACATGGATACACTTTGAGGATGTGTAAATATATCTGTGTTTGCATGTGCGTTTGTGAGTGTGTGTGTATCTATAAAAGAGTCGGCGGTAGTAATGGTTAGGTCCGAGTTTATGTAAAAAAAAAAATCATATTTATTTCTTAACTTTAATGTTATTTAATGAATATGTACAAGGCTTTTTTTTTTTTTTTTAAATGGGTTTACCAGTTTTGGGTTTAGCATGGCAATTTTTGTGCAATCTGTCGAAGGGGGAAGAGGGAATTTTCCCTTTTAACTCCAATAGCAAGCTTTGCTCTCTCATTCAGAAAAATAGCTGAATAGAATTAGACCATATTTGGGGAAAGTAGCGTTTTTAAAAGTGTTTCATGGTGTGATTGAAAAGGTAAACAATTTAGGGATATCTGAGCAAATAGTCCACGGAAGGTGTAAAAGCCCCGAAATTCAGACCATCTGCAGACTGAAATCCTAATCCTAAAGCATGAGGGAGTTTTTTTTCCCCTTCATCCTTTCGGGACTGTGGACCCACAGCTTCTGATTGACTGGCACCAAAAGAGAAAAATCAGTTGCAGCTGCCATTAAAGGATTCAAGGATTGGATTCTGTATCCTGAACAATAAAGTAAAGGTGCCATAATCTGAGAGCAAGGAGGTCATCCATTGACACCTTGGCTCAGGTTGGGGAGCCTCAAATTTACCTCCTTAAATATAAATAAAAAAGTAAATGTTATCATTGAGTTTGCACTCCCAGAGTCAGGGATCTCAAACCCCATGGCAGTGCCAAGGCCCGCAAACTGTGACTGCAGATCTGCTGACCCCAGGCAAGGGCTCATGAACCTCTGTTGGGCTATCTCTCAGTGCCACAAACCTCATGAGTTCTTGATAGACCTACTGCTAGGTTCTCAGATTCTGTTCTAAGTTTAGAAATTCTTTGGAATATCCAGGAAGATCCCATATGTCAGTAGGAGTTCACAAACTTGTGTCTGGGAACCCAAAATAACAATATTAATGGAGACAATTGAAAAGGTCATGCCTAGCGACGGTTGCTTGTAGGTTGTTGCAGGGTCTGGCTTATAGCCAATGGAGGGGAGCATGCATGGTTATTTTAAGTAATGTATTTTATGATTTTTCTTTCTTACTGTTAGACCTGTCAGCCTTGGAATGGTCTTCCCCCAAATGTTTTGCCTTCCTCATCCATTTTTGCTTGCCTCATTCTCACTGGCCTTATGACTCTGTGCATCTTACCACTGCTAACCAGTGCTGAAGTGCTTGTGCTCACTCCTTAAAGCATGGTAACATTGGATTATCCCCAAATGGTATATGACCCAGCCTGACTTATACTTGAATACGCTATCTCCTGCCTCCACAAAAAGGGCTGCATACCTCCTGTAGTTAGTAGGGAGCCAGGGCAGAGAAGGCAGGAAGCCTGTGGACTTCAAAGGGAAACCTCTAGAAGCTTCTTCCACTTCGAAGGAAGAACCAGGTGTAAATATTGGACTGCAAACACCTACACTTTAGCCTCTCCTTTTTGCTTACATGCGAAGTCACAGTTTTGGGACTATGTGGTTTATTCAGGGGACATGGTTAAGACTAGTACAAACTCGATAACAAACGTGTGGACTTCCTTATGTGATTGGACACTCCAACTATGGAGAATGTTCTGTATCTTGCTTTACGTCTAACACTTTTGTTCATGAAGTTGAATGTCATGAACTGAAGTCTTTTTCAAACTGCAGCAATTGTAGTGTACTGCTTTGTTGCCCTTGCAATATGATCTGTGCTGGGCAGAAAGCGCAACAAGCGAACGCAATGATCTACTAATACAAAAACATACACCCTTATTTTCTCATATTTCATGCAGCACATCAAAGTAAGTCACCTTGCTGTGCAGCGTGAAAGGGTAGGAATGCACTGTATTTAACATTATACAGCACATTCCTGTCCTATCCTAGCACTGGCACACCTTTGGCCGCCTAGTACCAACGCAGGTGCCCATGCATCATGGTGCAAGGGCACCTGCGTTGTAGGCAGGATTATTTTTTAGCAGGAATACCTTCCTGCACAAAAACAATCATGAGAGGCATTTTCTTCTTTCCATGTGTGCTGTACAATGCAGCACACATAGAAAGAGAAAGAAATGAGGAGAAATAAAGATATTTCTCCTCATTACACCTCCCCTGGGGAGGCGTTGCATTTTGATGCATTCCCAGGTCTACCACTAATGGTCAACCGGGGAATGTGCCAAAATACAATGGTGGACACAGCGATTTGAACTGCCTTGCTTTACTCTAGATTTATCAAGCCATGCAGGGCAATGCAAGGTGGCCTTGCATGGCTTGATAAATCTCACTTAGGTTTTGCGTTGCCATTGTGCTCCCTTGCATGACCTTTAGGAGATCCTACAGTGCTTGGAATGTAGATAGATACATGGCTACAGTTCCATCCACAATGGGGTCAACACCATGGGTGAATGGTTGTGATGTAAAAATAATAAAGGCCCTATTACAAGTTTGGTGGTCCTCCTGTTTGCCTGCCACCTTTGCACGGACAGGAGGAAATCCAAGCCTGTAGTGCACCCACCCACTGGATTACGAGTGTGATTCATGGAGGGTGGGAGGTACTGCGGCAGTCTCATGGCGTTGGGCTGTTAGGCTCATAGGAGAGCCTAACATGCAGCCCACCACTGTGACAGCTCCTGCAGCACGTTCCTGCACGGTGTGGCATGCATGCTACACTGTGCAGGAATAGGGTGCTATTACAGGGGGGCACAACATGTGCCTCCATCGCATGCACTCTCAGTCCCAGATCAGGCAAATAGCCGCTCTGCTACCCTTTTCATGGCGGGCTTACCACCATAACAAGGGTGGTGAAAAGGCAACTTGCAATAAGTTTGGCGGTGCCGGCAGTGGCACCTCGAGCATATTCAGACTGGTTGCAGACACCCGGCCCAGTAGGATCCATGGTCCCAGCGGAGCCGGCAGTCTCATGGCGGTCTGACCGCAACACTAAGAATACTGCAAACGGACCCGCAGTGTGGCGGTGGTCGGACCGCCACCATGAGTGCGCCGGTCCTGAGGACCGTATGAGCCATATATTTTGCTGATGCATTCAGGACATTCAAAATATATGTATTTCGCTCTGAAAGAACTGTGCACTTAATCTTCTTTCTTTTCTTTATGACCTTTTCCTATGTGAAGCTTGTAACACTGACAGTCTTTTCCCATGAACATGCTGGTTAACCTTATGTTTGTCTATCAAGCACTGCATGATTTGTTTAATTTTTTATTTTTACTTCCTCAAGCTTTTCTACATGTTCATGCTTCATGTTTTCCTAGTGGTAGCCCTTCGGTATGTGGGTTTATGTACCATATATACCTGTTTGTTAAGCACCATGTACAGATTGTTAATTTTGTCAAATTGGTTTCCTTTAAATTTAATGCTGATTACTTGACTACCCGCCCTTTTTTTTCCTAAGTATATCCCGCACCCGCTCTTAGTTGCATTTTTTTCAAATTTTTCTCTTAAATGTTTCCCCTTTTTTAATTTCTGGTAATGTTTTCAGTTGGCCTTTATGTAATCTAAATTCATTCATCTAATTTATAGTACCCCTTTTTTGATTCTTGTTCCTAGGCTGTGCATTGTTTTCCCATCTCTGTGCCAACTGCTATCTGTATTTCTGGCAGCACTCACCATGGTCAGCAATCAGCTCTACTGGACAGTGACGGTTGCACTGGTGGTCTGCCCCACTGCTTTGCGAGCTGTGGGGTGGGTAGAAAAGTAAGAATTCAGTTTTAATGGATTTCACTTTGAGGTGGATTCAAAAAAGCCACATTCGGGTTTTCACTGGAGTGCGTTGAGTCAGGTGATATCTTCCAGATAGGAAATCTTTAGTTATACCTGAGTGCCACCTGCATACATGTGGTATGCAAGGCTTACCTGTCTGAGGATCTTCATCACCAGTTCCATAAAGAGGTTAATAAGTGTGAGGTCATGGGGAATCCCAAAGAGACTCCCATTTAGATCGGAGGCACATTTGATAGTGTCTCTGCGTTTGAATTGTTGTAAAGATTTTGTGGAAAAGAGGTGAACCATTTGAGTTCATTACCAAGTAGCCCTATTCTGTGTTCAAGTAACTCCACAAGGCAGTTTTTGTTGAGGATGCTCAGATGGGGGAGACAGGTTGACTGAGATCTCTTATGATTTTGGAGGTGACTGGATCACTGAAATGTGTTGTTAGTTTCATAGACACGATGATCTTGCGGATCTCTTTTTTATTGAGAGTTTTAAATTTGCTTCATGTAGCCTCCGTATTGTGGGATGGGTGAAATTGGGAGTTTTGTCTGTGATTGTAGTCTCTCGTTGTGAAGGGTGCCTGTTGACACTCAAATCCCATATCATTTCATTGTCAGTGGCAGTTGAACTTTCAATTATCAATTTTTTCTCCTTAGAAAAAGGCAAGAAGGCTTTACAGTTCTCTGGTGAGGTATTCGTGAGGACATAGGGATTGTTGGTCTTTTTTTGTTGTTTGACGATTTTGCCGTGTTTACCTAGTTGGTTTTTGGCTATATCCAGTGGAGATTTGAAGAAAGATGCTTTAGCATTTGATATGAACTTTTTGTAGGTGCTGCGTTGCTCCCATGGCTGTTTTAGATGCAAGGGGGAGGGATTGTTCCTCCATAATCTCTCCGCGAGTCTAAGTCTCCTTTCTTTATTTAGGTTCTGGTTGAACCAGGGGTGAGCTACTTTGTTTTAGTGTCTTTTGAGGTGAAGTGGGGCTACATCTTCCAATATGTCTGACATTGCTTGGTTGTAGTGATTAGTTTGATTTTGTTCGCTCTTCAGTTCACTTGGGAGTGAGAGTTTCCTTTGACAAAATGAGACAAGATTATCCCTGTTCGTGTTTCTGGTAACTCTTTTCCAGTTTTTAGGTTTGATCCTCTGGCCTCCTGCTTTCTCATGTGAATGTAATGATGTGGAATATTATTTGGTGTCTGTCTGACCAATCCGTTGGGTTCATGGAGATCATGCTTACAGCTCTGTTCCTTGATATGATTAGGTCAAGTGTAGCTCCTTTGGCGTGTCAGTCCTGTGCAAGCCAGCACAAGGTTTTGATTGTTAGGGGTGTTTTTAGGAGTGGAAACCTGTGTGTCTTCCTCATCGCTCCAGTGGAGGTTGAATTCCCCCAGAAAGCTGATGTTTGAGTGTAGCAGTGAGTGTATAGTAATTGTTTCCATTACTTGTTCAAGGAAAAGATGGTTGTCGACTGGCAGATGGTATAGGAGGTACAATTCCATTAGTGATCTGCCTCCTGTGAGGATTTCCACTCCCATGTATCCTCTGGGAAAGGATTGAGGTGAAGGCAACTTTGGTGAATGACTGTAATCTCCCATCTGTCACTTGTGAAAATATGTATATTCTGTGAAAAGCATTAAACTTTGTTTTCTTTGTACATTTCTTTATTTAGATTTGTTCCTTATATACTTTGTCTTACTAAGGTTTACTCACAAATACTTCTCTCTTTCCCTTTGTTCATCTGTTTCTGTAAATGGCTGCCTGTTGTGTCCCCAACTCACAAAAAGTTGCAGCTGTTGTGATATTATGTATGGTGCTCAGTTGCCTCTCGGAGATAGGTCTATGCTATAGTCTTACTCAAAAAAAAAGGAAGAAATATTTTTAAACAATCAATATTCTGGTATGTCTCCTTCTTAAAACAAGCCATAAATCTGAACCAGCAGATTTACTACCTCACAATGGTACAGATTTCCAAGTGTTTAGAATTCACAAAACATTTCAGGTTACACCTGGAACCTTGAACCAGTTGCCCCTTTCCAAGCATACTCCTTGAAAGTTTTTGTGAATCTAATTTTCACTGGTGAAAACTCACATTGGTATATATGTTCATGGGAAAACAGAAGCTATTGCCCTCGTTAATAGCTGTTTTGGTTTTTTCTTCACGGGGTAATATTTTTTCCTCATCAAGATCCCCCCCCCCATAACATTTGTGGGGTGTTCAATGTGTGGCCACCTGGGTAATTTTATTATTAGCGCCTTATGGCACAGCCCTGATGGTATGGTAAAGGTATATCCTGGTCAGTAGTACATTAGCTGACATAAATATCATGCCTAAATATAGTTTACATTAGTTAGTTAGGGATGGGAAATCTCCACCCATTAGGATGATTTGTTTTGTAAATGATATTCAAAACATGATATGAAAGTCAAAGGTGATTTGCTTTTAAGTTAGAATATCACAATATCAGTGGTATAAACTGTCGGCAAAATGCACTGATATAGTTGAAGCGTCATACCCATTGGGTGTGCAGTTTTGTCCTTGATTTCTTCCAATAAAATTAGGATTATTTAAAAACTCTGACACATAGAATAGCTGTGGGCAAAATGTTATTTTTTGCAGTGCCCAGTCCTCAAAGAATATTTGGCTTTCAGTAGTGCAGTTGGTGCATTAGTTGGAAGCTGTCCAGTTGGTATGGGTGGAGAACCAATTGAAGGCACAGGTGGCTACTGTGCGCAGGTATGGATAGATTGTGTGCAAGGCGCCTGGGGCCAGATGTATGACCCTTTTTAGTGTTTGTAAATGGGAAATCGGCCTGTTTGCGACGGCTAAAAAGGGTGGTGGTATGTACAAACCCTATTTTGCGATTCGATAACCAATGACTGATTACCTTTAAAAATTTTAAAGAAACTTTTCATTTTTCTTTTTTAAATGCATCCATTTTCCTTTAAGGAAAACGGGCAGCATTTAAAAAAAAAAAACTGCTTTATTTAAAAAGCAGTCACAGACATAGTGGTCTCCTTACCCCAGCAGGCCACCATCCCTGTGAGTGCTGGCCCTTCCCAATGGGTTGCAAATTGCGACCTGCCTCATGAATATTGATGAGGTAGGCCATTTGCGACCCCATTAGGAATTGCAAACAGTATCTGAGACACTGTTGTACATTCCATTTTGCGTGTAACAAATTGCAAGTCGCAAAACGTCGCAATTTGCGACTCGCAAAATTGAATGGTTGCACATCTGGCCCCTGGAGTGGTTGAGAATGACATATGGAGCTCATTGTAGTTAGGTGTGTGGAATATCATGAGTGAGTGAACATGTTATTCAGAATAAAATGCAAACTTGCACATAATTTACATTCAGTGGGTGAACATGGTGCTTAAAGTGTATTGTAATTTTGGCATGAAAGATGCCCCAATGTGTTAGTGTGGGCCTATTTTTAAGATGTGAAATGACTTCATTTGAGGGATTGCTGTTTTGGCACAAGAGAATTTTAGTCGTGAGCTTGCTGCCTAAATCTAATGTAATTTAGGATATGCATGATACTCTGCAAGTGTAGAGAGTTGGTCTTTCCCTGGGCCATTGTGGCACTTAAGCTAACCCCATGTGGAATTACTTCATTAGGATGAGGCCTGACAGTCTGCACCTGGGTGAAATTATGTTCATGTGGAAGGGGGTGCAGGTTGCCTGAAATAGGAACAAATTGTAGCATACCAGCTTTGAGTCAATGACCCTCTTGATAAATCATGTTACTTCTCCTATCTACATAGAAATTAGGTCCATATGTATGTGTACTCTGCTCATGACGAGTTGGTGAGGTCATGTGAAATGTTTTCTGTATCGTAGTCTGAGAACTGACATATCAGTGCGCACAGGATTTCTCAATACAGCAAATGCTGATCCTGATAGAGTGTTCTCCATTCATACTTGCCTCCTTCCATACCACTACACAATTGTAGAAATGCATTCCTTACTGCACACAACCATATTGAGGCAATGTTCCAGTTCATAATAAGGAGAACCGTAGTTTTACATTCCATGTAGGCTCTGTTTTACTCAAAACATTCAAGCCATTTAATTATTTGGAACATCCTGGGGGCTTAGGGTGGTATTCAGTTGGTCCAAGGAGAATACAAAAGATAAATAGAAATTATACTTAGTAAAGATGCTTGTTGGGAAGGGTGAGTTGGGAGGAATTTTTCCTATTTACCAAGGAAAAGGCAAATATTGCCTCGGTATTATAATAGTTGATATTTATGGTGCTGAATCTCAATCTCTGTATTCTTGAGTCTTTCTCTTAATTACTTGGCTGAAAACTTGATGTAGATTGAGATTTATAATAATGATTTAGCAGAAATACAAGAGTAAGATATTTATTGAGCCCACACACCAGGCACTCTGATGGTGAACCTTCTCAAATGGTCTCCCTCAAAATGCTGTAACATGGAGTGATATAAAATAACAGAAGGATGAGGCACAATGTTAGACTTAAAACACTGAAGTCATGAATAGTAATTTAGGGACATGAAGGTACCTTGCAGTAACTATATGAGCCTCACATGTATCAACTGCTAAAATGCTCTTTTTTAATGATGAAATTGCATAGCTGAAAATACTATCAAAGAAACCTAAATATAATCATCACATTTCTATATTGAGGACATATTCAGGATAAACAATGAAAAAACAGCTTATCAGAAGTAGAACTATTATTCTCAGCCAAATCATCACTGTGATTCTAATATTCATCACCATTAGCCACAGCCTGATCACCATCAACATATATACCTTTAGCTCTATCTCTCACTACAGGAATATTTCAATCAAAGTCATCCTCATCAATATTCCTCACACACTCAAGGCTCACTATGCTATTTATGCTCCACCATGTTGCATCAATAGGTGATCTGTCAAAACCACCAGACACTCACGTGGGAGCAGAATGCAGCTCCAACAACTAGTCACTGCAGCCAAGAGAGAATACAATTTAAAGTGTTCCAAAGTGTAAGTGAAGGGGGTAAGGAAAGTGACACTGGGAAAGAGATCCTGCAGAAATAGAGTCCTTTAACTCTTCAGAAGAATCTTTCTACATTGCCGTTCAATTTATGATTCATTCACAAGCGTAAAATACATTTAAATACAGTGCACACCCACATACATCTTAAGGGTAACTTTTTCTTAGGGACAGTAACAAAGGCGTTCTAGATTTTCTTGCTCCAGATCTTTTTCACTTTCTCAAAGGTCCCAGTCTTTCACACTCTGAATTTCCCCAAGAAAAAAGGTGTTATCTCCAATCTATTCAGTTATTCTAGATGGTATTGATACCTCTTCTATCTAGAAATTGTAGGTGCACTAGCAACTTGCATTTTCTCTAATATTCAACACAGACTCCAAGGTCTTTTCATCCAAAGGCTTTCTTCATTTGCTTGTGCTCAAACACCTTGAACTCGCTCCAGGGGTGCCTTGTTCAAAAATTCACCACCACTTTTTCAAAGACACTATGTTCTACTCTCTAAACTTCAAACTTGTTTCCCAAAGTCATAAACACCAGAGCAACATTATTCTATTTCCAACAAAAATGTTGCCTTATCTCACCTTTGCCATTAAATGTCTGCTTTTTACTAAAAGGGTTTCTGCAAAAGTAATTCTTGGATTTTCTCTGCCCAAAATTGTTCTATCCAGAAATAAGTTCATGCTCTGCTGCTCCCAATCTACAACCACATCCTCGTAAGCTCTATAAATATATTCATTGTCCATCCTGAAAAGGAATCTGTTTGATAACATCTCAGGCTTTTCAGAACTTTATCCGAGTTGTGTCACCTTTCACAAAATTTGGTAAACATTGAAATATTGATATCCATGTATGGTGACCATTAACTTATGCTAACTTTCTTAGTGGGTTTCTAACCTCAATGAACTTGATTGCTGTAGGAACAAATTTGTCTCCTCTCATACCCACTGAATCATTCACAAATAACTTCTCTTGACCTTCCACTATACTTGTAACTCAGGAACCAACATTTTTTCAAGAGGTCACCCATCATTAACAAAATGAACTTCCTCATGCAATAATTTCTCTTTTTCCCTTCCCTTACAGAATCTAAAGCACATAAAAATATACGTTTCCAAACTCTGTGCTTATCCTATTTCTGCAATGCACAAGGATACTGTTAAAGACAGAAAACTCTCATATTTTTTACATCGGGAATACACCCAATTTTGAAGCAAAACAGCTAATCTCGATGATGCGCTTTTCTGATTCCCTTACTTTGTAAAACAAATGAGAATAGTTTATGATCAGTCATTGGCAGATAGCATTTTCTCAAAATGTATGTTTTAAAATGCTCTACACTCCAGATACATGCTAACACCTCTTTTTCTATAGTTGATTATCCCTTTTTAGCATCCCTGAGAGCCCAAGGACCAAACACCACAACATGTTTCTTCATATAGCTCCACTGGGATAATACTTACAGTTTCAAAAACATAATTATGCTTGTTATACCAAGTAAAATAAAAATGTTAATTTAATAAATATCTAAATGGGGCAGTAACTGGGGCAAAACCCTCTGGAGTCAATGCATGATATTTCACAGACCAAGAGAAATGATATAACATGGTCCTTGTTGATTGGTGCTCTCACTATTTAAATGATCTTGAGTAAATCATCACATGGCTTAATGTTATCATCTATAATTTTATGCCTGAGATAATCTATTTTTATCAAGAAGTATCATGAAGTTTTCTATCTATATATCATTACCTATTTTGCAGAATGCATAGAATGTTGTCTAAAATGGCATTTTATGTTGTTCTATTGAATTGGGGAAAAAATAAAGTTATAGTCTTACAAGGTGGCCATCCTTGTAATGCCCCTGAAAAATAAAAGCATATATTTCTGCAAGATCAACAAGGTGGATGTTATTCCACACAACCCACCTAAGTACTTGAAATGCTCATCAAATACAGTAAGTGTGGTCAGATAACGACTCTCAGTCTACACAATAATCTGATAGCAGACTTCTATAGGATAAAGATTATAAAAATATTTAGCACCCTCCAACATAGATAATATAACATTAATTTTGGAGAAAGGGATTGCAGCAACAACAATTTGCTTATGTAATCAACACAAATCTGTACACGCACTCAGTGAGCCTGATTTTTTTCTGAATCAACGAAATTGGAGCAATCCACACTGAAGTACTTACCACTTACTTGCTCAATCACACTGTCTTCAATAATTTCCTTCAACAAAGATGAGAAATCCTTCTTTACGCTAAGAGAAACATTCAATAGCTTATGTTTGATTAACACTATATTTTGATTGAGTGTTATCCTATGCTGAGACCTAACTGCCCTTCCCATTTCTTTCCTACATACACTCTGACATTTGTTAAACTATAACACATTCTTTTGGGACATAGGATACTTTATCTGTTCCCAAAATACACTCTTGTTCATTGGAAATACCGTTTAACCCCCTTCTGCTACTTTCTTCAACAACACTCAGCACAAAACATATTGATGTGTCTTTGGAATCCTTGCCTCCATCACTATCTTACACAATAATAATCCTTATTTGTAAAGCACGAACATATTACCCATTAAGGTATCAACGCACTGGGGGCCGTCGGAGAGATTAAGTGAGCTATTGCCCAGAGTCACATGATGCTAATCTGAGCTGCCGCCGGTGCCTGGGATCGAACCGTGATCCCCACGCTCCAGAGTCAGCCTATCTGGCCGCTGTGCCACACCTCTCCCAAAAATAATGAATCACATTAACTTTTTTTTTAAATTACCGTTATACTGTTAACAAAATATATATTGTGTTGCACTTAAAAAATGCCAGCTTTATGTTAATCCTATTCTAAGGAATATTCTCCATTTTCAAAACAAACTGATTTTTATTACTCAGCTTACTAGTGACTTCAGCAAATTCAACCCCAGACAATGTTTCCTTGTTGAGTGTTCTAAACGATTTAATAGAAAACTCCACACTTTTGGCTAAGTCAAATGCTTCTGTTAGTGTAGGATTGTGATACCTCAATATTTGCTCTTGTATTTTCTTAATGGAACACCATAACATATGTTGATTTATAACATAATGATCCACAATCAGACCCATAGTGCTTGTGGCTGCTAAAATTCTCAAAGATCCCCCATACGAATCAATACAGTAACATGCTAATTTCTGATGTAAATACTATTGGCAGATTTACAAATTTTTCCCATAATGCAGGGCAGCAAACAAAGTTACTGTTCTTTGATATGGAGACAGCAGAAATGTGTCATGTCAACTAAGATATGGCTCATTTCTGCTGTCTCCTAGCGCTGGTGCACTGTGTGCTGCCTAGCGCTGATGCATGCACCCTTGCACCATTGTGCCGAGTGCGTGTGTCACAAATAGGATTGTTTTTGTGCAGGAAGGAGCACCCCCAGTTACATATATGGGTTTAATTAATTTGGTTTTTGCTCAGCACGCTATCCCAGTTTAGACTCAGCCATATGCAAATCAGTCTTGACCCTGCTCCTCATGGGAACAGTCCAGCCTGAACCGCCAAGCTAGATCCTTCCTGGATCGGAAACAAGCATTCTGGGACCGGGTTTCGAGGTATCCCCCTCATCAGTCAGGCTAGATTGAATCAAGTGGCACAGTGAGCAAGGGACCCAAGTCTGGGCATACCTTTCCCACTTAGGGGGACAAAAGCAAAAAGAACATATTGGCTGGGTCCAAATTAGGGTGGTGTGGCAAGCAAAATAACGATGGATTAAACCCAGATCTGTGAGTAGGGGTGAGTGTTTGAAAGATTCCAACACTCAGTCCATCATTTTATTTTGTGATGTTGCTTTGTGCACCCAAATTGGCTAAAGGTATGCCCAGATGTGGGTCCCTTGCTCATTGCGCCACTGGATTCAAGTTAGCCTGGCTGATGAGTGGTGCTACCCCAAAACCGGTTCCAGGATGCTTGTTTCCGGTCCAGGAAGGAGCTGGCCTGGCAGTTTGGGCCCGACTGTTCGCATGGAGAGCAGGGTTAAGACTGGTTTGCATATGGCCGGGTACAAACTGGTGTGATATGCAAAATAACAATGACTTAAACCCAGATCTATGACTAGGGTTGAGTGTTTGTAAAGTTTCAACACTCCATCCATCATTTTATTTGAAGGAAGTAATCTCCAATATATAGATTAAGATCTCATATTTGTCTGTTAAATGTAAATCTATAATTGTACATTTCGATGGATGTTTGGCAATAACATCTACTTCTCCCCTACCTGTCCCCTCAATCTAATTCAAAGGGAATGGCCATTGCTATGTCCAGGTCCGACGCTGAATTAAGCCATGTTTCTGTTATAAAGCATAAATAGGGGTGAGAGGTGTGGGTGAGATCCCATACTTCAATTGAACGTTTGGAAAGAGATCTAGCATCAGGTCCTTCACCATTCTGTTGGAAATGAATTTCATGGTATTTGTTGGATCCTTTTCCCATAAAGGTGCACCAAAAACATATTCTACAATAGGTAAATGTAGAAGGCTGGTACTCCCGGGTAGGGTAGTATAGCCTGAACATGAAAAGTCGCAGGAGAAGCAGGAAAACAGACCAAAGGTGGGATGAGAAGAATGTGTAAGGCATTTATTAGACTTAACTCGCCCTTTATTTAAAGCTAATATTTGACAACTTGAGTGCATAATTCTTACCCTTCTATCTGGGGCGAATTTTGAACTGCTGGAACTGTTGTCTTGGCTTGGGAAGGAAGTCCATCACACTGGCTGACAAAAAGTCTCATATAAATTCTAGTTCAGCCCCCTTCTTTGTTTTTTATGTAATAAGATATTGTTACAAAAATAGAGAGTCATTAAACTGTACTAAATCTGAAGCACTTCTTGTCCTCGATACACTGTGAATTAGAGGGGAATAATTAGCCCACGACCTTCAGTGATGAATGCTGAACAATGGCTCACACATTTTCAGCCTTTTCAAATATACACATTTAGAAGTAATATTTACTGTTCCTATGAAATAAAATGTACACATCATAATTTCTCTTCAAAGTACTAATTTTTGTTTAAAATACGTTAAATGTGGATCGCAGAATAAACAAATAATTATAAACTTTCAGAAAATAATAAAAATCGAAGAAAATATAGTTAACGTTGCCTTGCACAAATGACTTCTTTCTAGCAAAAATGACATGATATAATTTGGCAACCACAGTAATAATCCCGCGTTTTTGTGGCGCACAGCACCTCTTCTATTTGCTGATGAACATTTCCTATTCTAGTTCGCCAGATGGTGTACATTCAGCAGATGCATGACTTCCATTGCACCCAGCAGACTGTCTAAATAAAGCAAATTAACAGAAACAATAGCAACTTTCATAATATTCCGACTTTTCTTAATAAGAAGCAAATCATTAAATTGCAAATAAATGAAAACGTAGCCTTTGGGCCTTAAACTGAGGGAACGTCCATAAATAGCAACTAGCTAAGACAGAACATCATCACCATTCTATTTCATTAAAATGTCAAGAGTGCCTCCCACCGTTTTCTTCATATAACACATGGACATTCTTTAATTCATTTTTTTTACTATATTAATTTTACTCCTCAGGCTTCTGTGTATGCTAGTGTATCTTTTGTTCAATTGCATATGCAGTGGAATTAATAGCAGCTGAATGCTGCATTATTAATGGCGAGTGGCATCATTAGATAGGCCGGTAACATCATGAGCTATAAGATTTAAAAACATACCATTTCAGTATGAAATGCAGTGTTTGGGAACACGTAGGTCAACAGCAGATAAATAGCAGACGTGCAGGGTCAGTCTGGCAGGTCAATTCAGGAACGCATTTATGAGTAAGGGTAGTAGTACTACAGATGAACTCTTACATTTTCTTACATGGCTTTATGAATTGGCCACGAACAATCCAACTCCCTGATAGTAAAAGTACAAAGAAGGCACAACCTTTTTTTTCATTTGCATTAATTGCATGTAAATATACCCTGTATATACCAATTGTATTCCCATTCTAGATGTTTTTAGGTCAATTCACAAAGGCATGCAACAACATGTAAAAAAGTACTATAGTAGTACTTTTTACATAGGAAACCATGTGTCTGTGCTACCATCCTTGTTTTCAGTAACATAAAGATTGTCTTGTTTTATGTCAATTAAGCAGCTCAATAGATACTTCGATATCATGACAGGGAGGCCAGGCACACTAATAACTAAATTACGGACCTGCTTTTGAATGCCAGCTTCATCACACGACCACACATCACTACACACTTTCCTTTGCCTCAGATCCTTAATCTAACAACTATTGTTAATGTCTATAGGAAATTCAGTTTCCCGTCTGTGTTATGTAAGAAAATTAATTCACTCATTCATTGATATAGTTACAACTTCTTTCTCTGGAATCACAAGACCAATGGGCCTCCCCAGTCCTGTTCGATTAAAAGCCAAACGTTTAAATATGTACATTAGGAAGATTATGTATTGGTCATAACCTGAGAAATATTCTCAAATAACAATGATTAGGGTAATACACATTGGGTAAATCCAAACAAGTTGATAGCACACTATCTAAAATGTGAGAGAGCACTAATAGTATCTTGAGAGCCATGACAAATATTTACTTTTTGAAAAAAGGGGTGGGGGTTACATATTGATCAAAAGCCATTCAGATGCAAACACTTGGCAGAAGAGTTTGGGGCCATATGTATCAAAAAAGAGTTTTGCGATTCTCAAATTGCGATTTATAGCGAATCGCAATTAGAGAATCGCAAAATGCAATGTATGTAAGATTTGCTAAAACTTTTGCGAATCCTACATATTCCTTAATTGCGAATCGCAAATTGAGATTCTCAAATAAGGAATACCTTCCCATTCATTCCTATGGGCTAGGAGGCCCATAGGAATGAATGGGAAGACATTCTCAATTTGCGATTACCAATTAGAGAATCGCAAATTGAGAATGCAATTTCAAGGTTGCAAGGGTGCCAAAAGGACACCCTGTTGCACCCCTGAAATATGCATGTGTGCCCATTTTGCGCACATACATGCCCTAAGGGCATGTATGTGCGCCAAATGGCACTTTGAAAAAAGCAAGAAAGTGCTTTTTTCTAGAAAATCGTAAATTACCACCAACTTGAAGTTGGTGGTAATTTGCGATTCCTTAAGGCCAAATAGCAAATTTCTGGTGCTTCCAGAATTGCATTTAAGGAATCGCAATTTGCAATTCCTTATTGCATTCGCAAAATAGAGAATCGCAAATTTTGCGATTCTCTATTTTGCGATGGCCTTTTGGGATGATACATCCCAAAAGGCTTTTTCCCATTTGCAAACGGGCAGATTCTGAGATTCGGCCCGTTTGTGAACGGGAAAAAGGCTTGATACATATGGCCCTTGGTGTTTTATATGGAAAGATCTGATGTTGGTTTCGTAATGAGTATGCAGTGGTCCAAGGTGAATTGCCTTGTTAATGTAGTGACAAGCCGCTACACCATTTAAATCTTTATGGTAGTAATAGGATATGGTACTAGAAAGCCACTCTACGGTGTCTGATCTGGCAATATGCAATTGATGCATGAGATGGGAGAAGCTATGATGAGGGAAATTATCAGTAGTGGGACTGTCCCACACAGGTGACCATGGTAAAAAAACATGTTCTTAATTGCAGAGTTAACTTGAGTGAAGAAAGATAATTTGTTGCCAAGGCACTATGAGGAGGAGGACCTAGAGAGAGGCCAGAGTTTTAGTACATTAAGGTCCAATGAGTAGGATAACAGCATTATTGCTGCACATGCATAGGTAACTGTATATTATTTTATTTTGGATATGTTGAAGGCCATAGTGCACGTTTCATTCATTTGTACGTTCTTTTGGGATGTTGATGTGTACTTGAGCCTCATCTGTGTACATGAGGTAGCCAGCATTGTGGCTATTAAGGATTGTTGCATGGGGAGATATGTAGGTGTTGAAGAAAGTAAATGGTCTTTGAGACACCACTTATCATGTGAGCAGTAGCTGATAGGAATGGACAAAGTTCATGTGAATTTTGTTTTCAGTAAGGAATTTTCCAAACTATTGAACCACTTAAGTACAACACTTCTCCATCAATACGAGGTCTTGACAGAAGAATGTTCATGTTTATCATTTCAGAGGCTACCAGTTTAGCAAAACCAAGGCATAACTTTGAACAATGTCCTCGGCAGAGACTTCTTCCCTAATGTTCAATAAGGTAATTTCAATGCCTCTCCGATGTCTGACATGTGAGTAAATGTCAGTGAAGTGGTTATTTTTTTACATATATACTCAGAGTTTTGACAACCATTTGCTGGACTTTAGAGGCAATGAGGAGGTCAGAGATCACCATATATTTGGAAAGGACATTTCCATTCATGTTATGTTTTTTTTTAGCAATGGTGTAACAGTAGTGTATGAAAATGTTGTGTGGCGATCACCTGCCAACAGTGACACATTGACAAATTTTATGATGTTCACGTATCGATCTAAGGCAGATTAGCAGTAGCAGTAGCAGTAGCTAATGGTTTTAGCATTGTATGGGTTAGAAGTGGTAGCAAAGGGTTTACAACCTTGTTAATAAAGTTCTGTGAGTCAGATGTAAGAAAGCAGTTGCAAACCCTGTCATTCACTCAATCACAGGGTTTGGACCACTAAATGGCATTTTGGAATATACTAACCCCATCTTGCAATTTGGTATCGGTTTAAATTATCAGAAAATGGTCTTAAAAGTGCATAATGAATCGCTGTTTGGAAAGAGGGTGTTTAGGACGTTCCTTCCATATAGCAAATCTTTATGGTATGTATCAATGTTTTGTGACTAAAACCCAAGCACATAACATTCAGATTTTACTGACTCCCAACATGTAGTGGTTAGCTATTTGCAGAAGAGAAGGGGTCCACTTCTCCTTTGTGAATGTAAAATAGTTTGTTTCAGAGAAGGCAATGGGCCAGGACACCATTGTCTACTTTCAAATAAACTTCTAAAGAGTGTATAACGTTTTTAAAAACAACTCTTTTTCCTTTGATGAAAATTGGCTAGATTAAAAAAAACTGAAAAAAACAGGTTGAAAAGTGACCACAGATATGGTGGTCAGCTGATCCCATCAGGAGACCATCCCTGTGATGGACACCTATCATAGTGAGATGTAATTTGCAACCAACATCATGAATATTGATGAGGTAGATTGGATTGTGACTCACTACGATTCAGCATTTTGTCAAACAACCTATTAGTGCATAGCTGAGATCACAAAATTTCACACTGGTTACAAAATTTCTGGTCCCAATTTCCAACCAATATTTTGCGACCAGTGTTTCATACATCTGCCCAATGTCATAAGGATACATGAGATACAAGTGCTTGGATTTTTAAAGGTATTGCTTTGAGAGTAGCTCCATTGTAGCATCTCCGATAAGTAGCGAAAGCAGCTCTATCAAATGAGAGACAAATGTCCTTTTTAGATAATTTGTTGTATTTGTTTTTTGGAGGAGTTCAGCTCCTTTTGGTGAATTGAGCAAACACATCTTGAATAGCAGTGATGATCAGTAAGAGGTAATCAAGAATACTTACTGATGGAGGAGCTTCCTGCTCAAAGATAGCATAAATGATGAACTTGAACCTAATATTTTTTTGGATTCTTCTGCAGGATGAATAGCATAGGAGATTTTGGGAAAACTTCTTGGTGAGAAGATCAGGTCAAATGCTTGGATCGAGCATGTGAAAATGTAGTCATTCACTTGGGATTAACATATATTGCCCATGTTCTACACAACTGTCTGTGTATAAGAGTTAAAATGGTAATCAGCACAAATATTGAAGTCTCCTAATTTGAAAGGACACTTTAAAGAATACATCATAAATACTGGCAAATCCAGGAATTAGGTTTCAAAGGATTACATCAGGTTTTAGGGGTCGGACAGGAGATTGCACATAGAAAGGAATATGACCAGCATGTGTTTGAAGGAATTATACTGTGGGCTTTTAAGTTAATGACAAGTTATCTTGCGATGGTAGATGAGTCACTCCTCCAAAAAAGATGCATTCTCAGTTCTTAAACAATAAATTGTATCTCTTTAGTAAGCAGTGTATTGAGATGGGTGGTGGGTAGTGGTGCCAGTCATGTCTTGATGAGCACAACAATGGTAGGTGTTAGCACAGCAGTATTGTTATGAATTCTAGTGGTGGAATGCTCAATAGCAGACATAAGCCTCACTGGGATATCTCTCCCTCTTTAGCCATCCTTATTTTAAAGCCAGCTTACTCCAGTACAAGAAGGCTCAGGGAAAAATCTCAGCCCATTTAAATACAAATGCTCTCAACACCTGAGAAAACATGCTCACAATTGTCCAGGAGACTTCCTTCATTCAAAGGAGGAAAGTGTCAATGGCAATATTGACTGACACGAGTAGCAGGAAGTCCTTTGTGCTGAAAAAGTTTTTGAAGAATGTTAGCTGATCATCCTCCCTTCAAGAAGATTAGGTATGAAAGGGAGTGTGCACAGATTGAGGGGATCCATGATGTATATCAATATCTGGCCTTATGATCAGATACATGGATGACATATTGATTGTATGGGAAGGAAAAGTAGAGAAACTTGTGTCCTATCATAAATGTTTGAGTTCCAATTAAATCAATGTTAAATTGTCCTTGGAATACAGTAAATCTTCAATTACTTTCCTAGATCTGGAACTGTATGTAAAAAAAAATACATTACATGCACGATCATTTCGTAAAAGTACAGCCAGTTATAGCATTTTACATTGTGAATCAAGGCAACCTTTAAACAAGAAAAAAAGGGGGCGAGGCCTAACTGAGAATCATGGCAGACGCGTGAGCCGAGAGCTCCGCACCAGCCTGTGTTTTATCCTCATGAAACTGGCAGCCGAGACGGGCTGCCAAGCTTTTAAACTGTCCCTCTGAGGTCCGCGAGCCGAGGGGTGAGCCCAGGAGGTGTTTTGAGTCTGCCGGAGGCTCCAGCTGGGCGTGGCGAGATGCTGCGTGGAGCGCGCTGCTGAGGCCGGAGTGACGGTGGCCGAGAAGAAAGACGAGGTGCCCGGGAGTTTCTACGTGAGCGGAGCCGGGCTTTGAACAGGTGACTGCTGCTGCCCCTATGCACTGAGGCGTGCCTCGCAGAACTGCAGCGGGAGACGCGGTGGTGGTCCCCGGGTACAGGGCGGAGGCTGTGGCTCTGAGGTGAGCCCGAGAATCACTGGAGTGACGCGGGCGGGCCTCCCCCTGACGAGCCCAACAGTCGGGAGCGTGGCGTGACCGGTGCACCACCTGGCTGTGCCTCGAGGATGGGGCGCCTTCCTCAACATCAGACTGCCTCCTGGGACCAAGGTAGCGGCTGTGTGCCCCGGGAGGGAAGCTGCTGGGATTGAGGTCCCGGCCGGAGACGGTGAGTCAGCGCCTGGGGAGTTTCCCATGGGCCTAGGGGTACGAAGGCCGACCAGGCCTCTGGGGATGGGCCTAGACATGGCGCTGGACATTGTGGTGGCCCCCCTGCCCTAGAGCACAGTCACTGCTGGGTGCAGTGGCAGGAGCGCTGGAGAGCTGGGCGTAGCCGGCCGGAGCAGCATTTCAGTGTTTGCCAGTGAGGCTGGAGAAGTAGGTGGCACAGGCCTGGCCTGGTGGCCCTGTTATTCAGGCTTTGGGCACAAGCGGAACAGAGCCCGTAAGGAGTTGGGCCATAGCCAGGCGGACAGGACAGGGTGCTGCTGGAGATATACCTGGGCATACTGTAGGGCTTTGCTTGGATCATTTGGAGGAGGTGGAAACAGCCCAGAGGAGGAAGTGCGCTGGACTGTCTGGCGGCGAGAACTCCGGGAAGATTCTGTGACTGCGGGACAGTGCGGACCCCATCGCGCGGGAAGGCGTAGTGAGGGGTGCAGTTAGGGTGCCTGCGATGCCTGAGTGGGCAGGACGCCTGACTTACGCTAGGAGTCCCAAGTGTGTGATAGCTGTGCCCGTAGTCTGGTGGGCCACACAGAACACGGCCTGAATGAGCGAAGAACAATCCAGTGCGGTCCAGGCGGCGCTGCCGGTCCCGAGGAGGTGCAACATACGGGGCCCACTGTGCGCAGCAAGGTCTACCAGACAAGAGGGAGGGGGGCCGAGTCGGTCCACTCTGGCAAGTTGAGGTGCGGCCCTGATCGAGGTGGGGGATCCATGATCATTGCTGGACTCCAATTCTAGGGGGTCCTATAATCAATAAACATCGTCAGCGGTGGGCATCGATTAGGCCTAGTGAGCCCCCGGCACAATGGGCAAACCTAGAGGCCACCAGACAGGGGTCCTTCAAGATCCGGAAGATAGTGCGCAGGAGCAGTCGCAATATACCCCAGAGGATCCGGTACAACAACAATTGAACAAAATACTGGCGGCCATAGCTGACACGAAGGCCACCATCCATCAAGATATTAGCATGGTTGTGGTGGGGCTCGGCCTACTGCGGGAAGAACATAAGAAATTGTCGGAGAGGGTAAAAGAGACTGAGTCTACTGTCGTGGAACTGGCGCCAGCACAGAAGGCACTGGAGCAGCAGATGGGGGCCCTTACGGACAGAGTGTGTTTACTAGAACGAAGGGCCGAAGATGCCGAGGGGCGCAACAGGAGCAACAACATCAGGGTCCTAGGCCTGCCAGAAGGGGCGGAGGGCAGCAACATGGTGTCCTTCTTGAAGCACAGGCTCAAAAGTGTGGTAGCACCAGAGGGTCTGTCCACGTTTTATACGCTGGAAAGGGCCCATAGAGTACCGGCCAAGCCAGTGGCCCCTGGGAGGCCTCCGTGGCCTGTGGTAGCCCGACTGCTCCACTTCCGAGACAGAGACCTCCTCCTGCAGAAGGCGAGAGCGGAGGGCCCATTCACTATGGATAACAGTAGAATCTCCCTCTTCGAGGATTATACGTTAGAGGTGCATAGCAAGCGGGCCTCATACCTAAAGGTCAAGAAGGCATTGAGAGAGGAAGGTCTCCAAAACTCTCTGATGTTCCCAGCCCGGCTGCGTATTATTCTTGAGGGGAACACCCACTACTTTGACAGTCCTAAAGACGCCTGGGACTGGTTAGAGGCCTACAAGTGTGGGACCCCGCGGGACAAGGGCCCTGGATCTGCCATGCGGAAGGCCACGGAGCTTGGGAAACGCCTAAGAAGACGACTTTGTAGGGGGACCTCGAAGAAACCAACCTCATCGCAGACAGAGAGGGAGAGGGCTGAAGCGTTGCAGGCTGTGGCGGCTCTTATGCAGAGCCAGAGTCCCGCCCCGGAGGCGGAGGCCGGCTCCTCGAGAGAGACTGAAGAAAATGAGTCTGACACTTCCTGCAGCGACAGTGTGAAGCTGCCGGTGGTGACGCCTAACACTGCGGACGATATTATCTGATGCAATTGGTAAGCTAAGGTGACTGTGCTACTCGGAGGAGTGTTGAACCGCAGTTGACTGTTCCCGATCCCGAGCTGCCCCATTGCATACAGGGCTGGTGCGCTCTGGTTGGTGGGAGCGTACTGATCTAAGCTTTCTTGACTAACCCCCGCTGAGTGCCGTACTAGGTTAGGGCCTCATTTAGTAACAACTGTTTCACATGATGTTTGGGCGGCCGACCGTTGTCGGTCTGCCCTGGGGTCGGGGTGTCGACCATCATAAGGGTCCTGTTGTTTGCTTTTTGTGTTTTGACGTTTGCAGAGGGGGGGATGTTGCATGAATGGGGGGTGAGGTGGGGGAGGGCTTCCTTCTGCGAACCGCTTGGTGATACCCAACATGAATGGCAGATGCTCGTAGCGTCATACGGTTCCTAACATGGAACATTAGAGGAATGGGGTCTATTGCAAAGCGCCATAATATTTATTCATACCTGAGGCGCAGGGACATACACATCGCGTTCCTTCAGGAAACCCACTTGAATAGTGATGAAGCTGGGAAGCTGAAACGACGATGGAGAGGCCAGGTCTTTGCGACCACCTCCTCGGCTTTTGCCAGAGGGGTACTGATATGGGTTAAGCCGGGGGTCCCTTTTGCTCTTGAGCGTTCGTGATTAGATGCAGAAGGCCGGTACGCTGTATCACAGGTACAAAGAGAACACAGTTTTTCTTTTACATTGTACTACTTTCCTATTATTTCATGCACACCATTTAATCAGTTTTAGATATTAGAAGACCAAATATCCACATGGACATTACTTTCTCTCATATGATCTCTCTAGCCTTTATCTGCCACTATATAGCCACTCAGTAGTAATTGTAGTCCCCTGGTAGGTACCCAACTCACTTTCCATCCCCATATGGCCAGGTATTGCCGAGTCCCCTCACATTGGTTGATTGGTTGACCCCAAACTTCCTTCCACACAGGGATCCTGGGATGGTTGCTTCCAACCCCCTCCCCCCTTTCCCCTGAGGCACCGATAATAAACCATCCAAACACAGAACTTGTATTAGGGGTCGGATAACCCCGGCCGTATTTTATTAAAATTAACAAATCATAATTAAAAATTCTTGACACAATTTTAATACGCAGAAAACCCAAACATATTCAATAACATTTCAAATACACATATTTACACATCTTTTATGGCTAACCTTAACATGAGTCTAATACATAACCATACCTAACCTAAAACTGGAATATGTACAATTTGTTTTCTGCGTATCCCGGATGAGCCTACGTGCAAGGTCATGACTGTTCCCAACTACTTGCCAGGTCCCCCTTTAACGGAGTGACCTTGCGCAGGAGGCCCGTTTGCCCACCAGATTCCTTTCCGCGGGCACCCCCTACGCCCTCTAATACTACCTCCCAGGGACTGATGTTATGCCACCTTGGCACCCATGTGCCTGTGCAGGGGTTGGCCCAAGGGGCCTGCTGGAAGCGGAACATCCTACCCCCGCACCCTTCAGCCTACCGGCCGGAAGCACCCCCTGGAGTGTGATGAGAGACCACTGCCCCCCCAGGCGTCCCCATTAAATAATGGGATGCCTACTAAGAGATGTAAAAAATTGACCTAGCAATCATGACCTTACCGCCACAGACCAGTATAGAGGCCTTCGCCCTACTAAATTCATTGGCATATTCTTTCCAACACATTCCCCTGTACTCATCATGTGCACATGTGATCCTATTCTGATAGCACACCAATTCAGCTCCCAGCCCTGGGAACTTCTCTATCATTATCGCATGATAGTTAGAAAATGCCTTTATCCAGTTAATCAAGGTTTTCATCAATCTTTTTCCTAGTGGGCCAATTGCCCCAATCCCTTGGGTGAGCCCATGCCCTTAACTTTTTAGCCTCCTCCTTCTCATCCTTGTCAACTAACAAAGAAAACATGTTAACATATTCCCCTTTCCAGATTTGTTCTTTCACATCCTGTGCGATGTGCCTCCCCAGGCGCTCTCTGGATGTGCGCATCTCCCCCAAACCTAAACTTGGTAACACTTGGACCGTACCTGCAGACGTGCCTGCTTGCGTCTTTGCGTGTTCAGTTCTTGCAGCTGTGACCGCTTTGGGTAGCTCTGGGCCACTCTTGTCACTCCCTGCGCTCTTTTGCCCTGCCCCGCTGGCAGGCCCTACAACTGCCACTGGTGTGCCCGTCTCAACCGACTGTGGCACCACTTGCTTAGCCCTTTCTACTTGCGCTACCAAATTCTTGGCCCTCTCCACTGCGTCCCCTTCAGCTACCAGGGCCCCACTGCCTGCAGAAAGAATTACTGTCCCTGCCTTGGATAGCCATGGGAGCACTGCCGCTAGATTGGCTACTAAATCTGGTTGACATGGAACCATACTCGGGGTACCGCAGGGAGGTACCACTGGCTGGGACGGAGCCCCCTCTAAACCAGGACCCCCCGGTGCGCTAGGCTGACTTGGGCCACCTGTGCCCCCCGGTGGTGTCACTCCCAATGGCACTGCTCCATTCCCTTCCTCTGGCTGTGACCCCCCAGCTGGGACTGAAGGTCCTGGAATCGCTGGGCCCGGCAAATCTGCTGGAACAGCCCCCCCCGCTCCCACATTTGGGCTTGGATCTCCGGGGTACCAGAGGGAAAGCCTCCCTGGGTGCCACCCCGGAACGCCTGGGCCTGTTCTCAGCTTCCTCCTGCCCATCCACTCTCCTACGTAGCTCTGCTACGTTCTGACCCCAATCATTCATTGTGCGCATCATTGTTGCCATCCACTCCTCCATTCGAGTTGGGACCTGCCCCCTCTTTGCCTTGGGTGCCATTGCTAGAATTAATACTGTTAAAAAAATGCCCACCGAATATAAAATGGCTGCCCATCCTTAGCCTATAGCCTATCGCACTGGTCACACCCGTAGAATCACTGCACTACAATCAGGGTAACATGGGCCTAGGCAAAGGGCCAAACTTCAATAACGCAGCCTGCCCCAGCTATAAAGTGGCTCCTGCAACTAGCCAAACCTCACTCCTCCCCACTTCAGCGTGGCCCTGACCTTACCAGCCAACCCTTGGGGCACAAACTACATTGGGTCCGTTCTGGGACGACGCCCAGGCCCTTACCTCCCTTCTAGATCAGCCACCGCAGCCCCCTGGTGGACCACAAGCACCCCCACAGCCAGAGCCACTCCCACAAGCTAATCAAGTGGGTCGGGTGAGTATGTACTCTAACCCGAGTGGCTCCCGGCTGTGGCGAAATGCAGGTCTACCAGGGGTGAAAGGAAGAGTCCCCCTAGCTGTCCTGCTTCCCTCGCGCTGTAATTCCGATCCAAAATGCCTCAGAAAACGCTTCACTTGAAAGGAAGAGTGCCCCCAGCTGTCCGGCTGAATCCGATCCAAAAAACGCCTCAGAAACCTGCAGAAAAAGAAACAAACAAGAAAAAGAACAGAGGCTTCCAAAGCCTCCGGCGCGTGGGGACGGCGTGCAGCTTGATTCAGAAGCGGAGCGGCGAGGAAAAGACCGTGCTGCCACTCCGTGCTCCTTTTAAATGAGCCTTGCCCTCAAATACTGGCTCAAACAGGTCCCGGCAAGATCCGGGACCTGTTTTGCTCACGTTGCCCCGGAAGCACTTGTTGCGCTTCTGGGGCATGCCTGCCCGACCTATCTCACTGCGCATGGGGGGCGCGGGTGCCGGCCGCGTCATCGCCGTGCTGGCCCCGCCCCCGCAGGAGAAGCGTCCCGGGTACCGGCACAAGCCGCCATATTGGCGGCGTGACCGAGTTCCCGGTGGCGCCTTTGGATGTATGCCTCACTCCCAATTTGCTTCACAAATATGCTTTCACCTTGTGTCTCAGTCAGAAGGCCCCCAGCCTTGTTGAGTTTGGGAGTAGGCCTGAATCCTATCCAGTCCTTGAAAGCACCCAGTCCATTTCCCAGTTAGTCCACATCCCTCATTCTGAACTATCTTGAACTCCTCCCCCCACCTGCTTGTCCACCACCTCCCTTTCTCTCCTTCCTTCACAATCCCCTCAATCCCCCGACTTCCTAAACTGTTTCTTAATAAAAATGTACAACTATTAGATTTTTCACCATGTGATGCCCAGGTAGAAACACAACCTATATTGTCTATCCTCTCCACCATCCTGTACAACGTAAGTTCCAGATACCACAGAAATGCAATGGCACGAAACTCTTTCTTCATCTCTCCATTTCAGCAGCAATGTTAATATATCATTTACCTTGGCATCAGTCCTCTGCTTTGCTTATCCCAAGATTCATTAACATACATTACCGGACCAATGCTAATCAGGAGGGCAGACAGAGAACAAGTCTGTTGTAGGCAGGAGGCATGACAATGTTGATTAGAACAACCATTTGTACTTGATTAAGTGCTATCAACTGTGACATCAGGAGGGGAGCTGTAAATAAAACCTACAGATAAAACATCTTACTGTCAACATTTTACTGTAAAGTAATATTCTGAACAAAACCAAAAATGTGACACCCATGATGGGTAATACAAAAATTGAGGAATGAGGTACCCCATTTAAGCAGGAGACTGGTCGAAAGTCATAGGATAATTAGAGAACACAAGAGGAATATTTCACTAGTCAGCTCCTCATTTAAGCCTAATTCACAAAAAAGTTATTGAATTGCAACCGTAGAGCTCTATCTCCGTTTTGGTGAAGTGATCATTTCTGATACATCTTCTCAAGAACACGTCTGGAAAATGTAATGATCACAAGCGTACTCCAGGAAAGCTTTGTGCCTGTCCTGCTTCCTCCTAAATTTTCACCTTTCCACTTGTGTGATTGTATATGGTTTACGAGTGCACCTGTTGAAATGCCAATGCCTTTATGCAATAACACAATTTGTTTGTTGTGCTTTATCCCCACATACCTCTTTGCCCACACCTATGCCATTCAAGGGGGTGCACCCATCCTTTCCCTCTAGAAAGGGATGTACTACTGCCCTTATGAAGGGTAAATCACTGTTTCCAGGGTGGGAATGAGCTGGAATTGAGTTTGTGAATGGAAGTGTTTATGGGCATTCACAAATGTAAAAGGCTAAACAGTCTTGAAATGCACACTCCCCACACCTTGCGCCTTCCATGGGATTTACTCATAAGTAATATTACACGTTTGTGAGGTAATAGTGTGCAGGGGTAACTAGTTTTATGGCTGCAAGGTCACTTTTTCTGAATCTTTTATAGATGTAAATCATGACATTTGTCCTCATAGGTAAAGTTGAACTTGTAATCACTGTCAGAGTACTCATTAAAACCTTAGCAGTTTAAGAGATATGCAGCGACTGGCAGCAGTGCAGGAAGGGAAACGGAGAAAAAAGAGAGTGGATTGTTCCTCTTGTACGCTTGCTGCCTGCAGTGCTGCCAAAGATACAGGATTGTTTTTGTGAGCACAATTACATTAGACATCAATAGTGAAATGTATTTCTTCACACACAGTAGCTAAGCTTTGAATTTGCTAGCTTTATTCTCTTATTGCAGTCCATAAAAGTTGTCTATTCCCCTCTGTGTACATGCAACAAATGCAATTGCCACATTTATAAAATCCTTCTAACATGTGTGGAGCTGTCATTATTAGAAGGAATTACATCAGCAATGCAAGGTTTTTGCCAGAGATGGCTAGTTGTATGAACAAAAGGAAGTACGCCAGCCATCCATAATGACCCGTGGAGAGAGAGAATACAAATTTACCACCATCAGTAAAAAGCAGTGCACAATCCAAACCACTCCTTCTTCCTTTTGTATAATTTATGTACATGTAATTTTGATCATGTTAGCTATATTTCATCTGTTAAATATTGTGTTTGCAACTTTTCTCTACAAGAGTAATATGCACATATTTGACAAACCTTGCCTTTTTAGGCTTGGGTTAAAATCAGCTTTCCCCAGGTCTTATGAAATCATCAGAAAAAACAGATTTAAAAGGCAGTACTGATGGGAAAGTTTAGGCTCGTCCCACATGTTTATCTTCCTCTCTAAACAATTTGGTAAAATGTGTATGCTTCAATTTAAAAAGAGTATTGATTTTCCTTTTTGGGAAAGCCTATACTCATACATAGGTGTCACTTGGTTATGGTGAAAGCCAATGATAAAGACTAAGGGCCTGATTATGACTACTGTGGTCTATCGCAGTGGCAGTGCTGGCACCGCTGGTTCAACTGCCCTGTTACAAGTTAGGCGGTCAGACGGGCATGGGACCACCACAACAGCCAGGGGGTGTTGCGGTGGTCTTGAGACCGCAATGTGCTTGGCGGTGCCGCATATTACGAGTTTCCTCTCCACTTCGGATTTCTTGGCAGTGAGAAAGCCATTAAAACTGTGGCTGAGAGGAAACGAAGGGGGACCTACAGGGCCCCCTGTTGTCTCAGGGCCACAGGGTGCATGCAGACGGGCACATGTTGTGCACCCCTCTTAGCATTCACCCCAGTTCCTGCACGGCATGGACTGCACAGTCCATGCCGTGCAGGAACAGCCTTTAACGCTCCCATTGCGGTGCCCTTTTTCAGATGCATTTCTATGGGACCATCAAAGAAATGCCAGCTAGACACGAGAAAACTCGTAATCTTCTGGGTGGTGCTCACACAACTTTGGCGGTGTGGGTGTGGGACGGCGGCATGGCGGCCCGCTCTCACACTACCCAAAGTCATAATCGGGCCCTAAATACGTTATTGGTTCATTGTGAAAAGTTATGTGAGGTGTCACAGTTCTCGAACACTTTATTATCGAAGCCTATGACAAAGGTGCAGTATTGATAAATGAATGAATGAATAAATAAACAAATGAATGAATGAATAGATGGATGGAATGATGAATTAATGAAAATGAATTTATAGAGCGCAATGGCTGCTTCGAAAAAAGCGTCTCGGTGCTGTGCAAAAAAAGAAAGCAGGACTAAAGTTGCATTTTGTGGAGCAGAAAGGTCTTCAAACGTGCCTTAAAAATGCTTTCCTTTGAGATAAACAAGAGAAAATCCAGTAAAGAGTTCCGGAGACTAGGTGCTAAAAAGGAAAACAATCTGCCTCCTGCTCTTGCTTTATGCACTTTAGGTTTGTATAACAAATTTTGATTAGCAGAGCGGCAAGCCCTAGCAGGGAAATACTTTTTTCCTTTTTCATGAATATGCCGAGGTCCATTACTATGAAATGCCCTATAAGTAATCATCAGTACTTTAAATGTATTTCTTGACTTGATGGGCAACCAATGCAATTGTTTCAGAACTTGCAGAATGGATGGTCTTTTAGGAATGTTCAAAACAGGGTGAGCCACTAATTTCTGAACTGCTGAAATTGGTTTAGGAGCATCTGTGGGGTTCCAGATAAAGTACATTGGCATACTCCAGTCTGGATGTAACTAATGCATGTACAATATCTTTCTGGGTAGTCAATGGAAGGAATTCCAAGGTATTCCTTAAGGATTTGACAAGGAGAAAAACAGGTGTAGGCAGTAATCTGCTCATGTGGTTTAAATGATAATGACGTATCTGGTTACACCCCAAGATTCCTAGCAATTGGTGTTGGGGAGGGGTCAGCCCCCAGCTATATAGGGCATCGTCTTGTGGTATCTAAAGGGGAAGATGCACCCAGGGACATCTTAAGGATTTTGAGGACCCTGGGACAAATGTATTTTGGGGACCCCTGTTCGAAACAGCTTTGAATTTATAATCCAGTTTCATGCCCTCTCTGGCCAGGTCACTCACAGTGCAGAGACACGCTCATCAACTTGTGTTTTTACGATTGTAACACAACATCAGCTCGCTAAGATTGCTGTAAATAATCTCTAAGACGCCCTCCCATTTCCCATATGTGAGGTTGCATGAAACATAAACACTACATTTCTCTGCAAAATTTCCATAATAGACTCTCACACATCAACCACATTAAAAATAAATAAAAGGAAAACGGTATTTTAAGCAAACTGGTTAAGAATTATTAAAGGTCATAAGGGCAGACCAGAGCTGGCTCTATCAGGGGGCAGCCTGAAAGGTTGGGGCCCTGGGACAGAGCCCGCTTTGCCTATGCCTTAAAATGTCTCTAGATGCACTAAAGATTAAAATTTCTGATTTGTCTGAGTTTAGCTTTAAGCTTCTGCTATGTATCCAACTGGCCACTGCAGAGATAAACCCCTGGAAGTTATATCATTAAGCTGTTGGAATGAGAGCATAAGCTGTTTATTGTCTGCATGTGAAACGATGTTAAAGCCCCAGCATTAGACTATGGGGGCTAGTGGGGCCATATAGATGTTAAACAGATTTGGGCTCAATGCCGAAACTTGAGGGACCCTACAGCGTATCTCTCTAAAACCTGAGGTAAAAGGTGATAGAGAATCTGCTTGGTGCCCGTCTGAGTGATATGAACTGTAACAGTTCCAGGCTTTATCCAGTATCCCTGTTTTCTCCACTATCTGAGGAGTATTTCATGGGACACTGTATCAAATGCGGCAGACAGATCTAAAAGAATGACCTCCTTTTTTACCAAGGTGAAGATTACATCTGAAATTCTCAGTAATCTCCAAGAGAGCTGACTCTGTATAAAACACAAGCGAAAGCTGGATTGGGATGAATGGAAAATATTTTGCCTTTCAATGTGCCTCGGCATTCACCAGTGTTTCCAGCACTTTCCCCAGTGCGGGGAGCAATGAAATACGCCTATAGATGCTTCGGACGGTAGATTCAGCATTGTTTATTTTTTTCAAAAGTAGCACGGCCAGCACCTTTTTCCAAACTGCTGGAATAGTGCCTAATAGAGGCAACTTCCTGAGTCCAAATGTGTGGTGAACAAACATCAAGTGCTGGACCAGATCTAACGTTATGAATAATTAGTTGCGACTCAGCTAAAGCAATCCTCTCAAAGGACGCTTGCAAGGGTTCCTCCTTCTCGGGTCTTGGGTCATTGTCTTGGCTGACCCCTCGCAGTGAGGGGTCAGCGCCTCAATGGATGAGCTGCCCCTGGTGATAATACATGTACATTTTCTTAAAATATGTTCAAGCACATGGTCAGTCAAGCTTTAGCCTGGGCATTTTAGCAGCTTGGCTGTCTGTCTGCACAGACACAGACCATTAACTCATTTCATTTAAAAAAAATCACACAAAATGAGGAAACCTAATTCCTGGTAAAGAATGTTGTCTTTTGATGCATTTAAGGCGATGATCTAACTGGAGGAAGGTTCCTTAACACAATAGCTAAGGGTATATCATTTTTCAGCTGATCCTGATAATTATTACCATAAAGCCATTTTTCTTATCTTGAGCTAAAGCTGACAAAGACTGAAGTTTCTAAAATACTTTACAATGCTCAGTTTTCTGGTTGCTCCTGATGCTTGGTTTTAATCATTGCCTCTCTGTTAGTCGAGCTGACAATCTCAGATACCATTATCCCACAGTAATTTCACAATCTAATGAATAGTATTTGCAACACAATATTTTCTTTAAATCCTTGGATGTTACTGAATGTAATTTCAAAGACATCTTATAGTGTCTTCATGTAACTGGTTTAAATATAATTAAATTAAATTAAAGTAAATTAAATTAGTCATTAGCAATAACAACTTTAAGCCTTCAGAATGCATTTGAATTTAAAGAAAAGGATTTGGCTACCTGGCTTAACAGCTCTAGTGTGGTGGGAAATTAATTAGCATTATACATATCTGAGCTCCTTTCAAAGCATGCACAGATGGGATAACAAAATAAGAAAGATAAGGAGATCTGAAACCTTCTTTTAACTTATTAATTAAATACGTTATTTGCTATTGTGAGGACATGAACTAAAAGAAGATTACGTATTGAACAAGAAAGCATTTCCATCTAACATAAGTATTAAGAAGTTATGTGACAACACTATTGTACCAGAAGGAAAGCTACAAACAGAGGGGCTATAATTCCGGGCCTGAATGAAACAAGCCTTTATTTTTTCTTAAACAAGGCATTCTGGTTAAACAACTAATATGGCGTGAATTTCTTTGTTTAATTTTTGTTTTTTTACAACACTGAAGTTAGTTTTGTAACCAGCAACTGCAGTTATTAATGTGTTCAAACTGTCCATCACCAAGTGTTTGCACAAACTTTATCTCCATTGAAACCGTCATTGTGAAATAGCAGTGAGATTACAAACGGGTATATTTACAAAGAAATGGAGCAGCGTGGCGCTGCAAGCAATTTAGCTGTTCCATGTCATTTAAAAAACGCAGGGATGTGCCGTTTTTACAAGAATACGGTCCACCCCTGTGTTTTCCCTTGTGCTAAAAAAAGCTGCCTAGAGCCAACACAGACACCCTTGCTTCATGGTGCAACGGTGCCTGCGCTGCAGGGATGATTGTTTATGTGCAGGAAAGGGCACCTTCCTGCACATAAACAATCTTTAAAGGTAATTTGCTTCTTCTTTGTGTGCTTCAGAATGCACACACAAAAAAACGAGTAGAAATAAAAGTATTTCTCCAATCTAACGTCTGTTATTCAGTGGCATTAGTTCTTGGTGCTGCCTCACATTTACACAACCTATCAGCAACACCCATTGCATGACCCTCTCATGCAGATACCTGTGTGAAAGGGTATGATATTTTCAAAGCAGTGTTAAGCCATTCAAAGTGGTTTAACGCCTCTTTGTAAATATGGAGCAGGACATTGCCCCAGCGGAAAGCCCTAAGAATTGACGCTCTGGTGGTGCAATGCCCTTGTAAATATGCCCCATATTTTTTAAATATCTCTGTGGCACAGTTTCAATGTGTATCACATGTGTCATGGTAGCACTTCAGCTGAATTCTGACATCACCATGGGGCATATTTACAAGACAATGGCGCAGCATGGTGCCGAAAGCAATTTTGCTGCACCGAGCTGCGTCATTTTTTAAAGTGAAGGGATGCGCCGTATTTACAACAATATGGCACTTTTCTGTACTCACCCCTGCGCAAAAAAAGCAGCCAATGGCAGCGCAGGCACCCTTGCACCATGGTGCACGGGTCCCTGCGCTGCAGGGATGATTTTTGCTGTGCAGGAAGGGAAACCTTCCTTCACAAAAACAATCATCAATGGCGTTTTGCTCTCAGAGCACAAGAGCAACTGTGTCTCCAACATTTAGAAACAGTTTTATATTTTTTTTAAAACTTAGCACCGCTGCAAGTACGACTTGTTCATGCAAATTGGAAATTAAAACAATTGAAAATATGCATTCTGTGCATGGCGTTATTAGTATAACAAATGCACATGCACGTGGAGAAGCAATGAGCAATACTAAATGAGGGAGCAGGGTTAAAGGTTCGAGGGTATTGAAAATGTTTAATGTCAACAAGGGAAAGAGGGGGGGACCAGGAGCTAGTTATAGGTCCAGTGCCCGTGCTCCAAAAGTTAAACGTAAAAAAAGGGACGGGGATACTGTTCCTAGGGAGGTGTGTAAAGTGTCACTCACTCCCTTAGAAGAAGAGAAAGGGAAGGAAATAAGGGGATCCTAGGCCTGGGACTCGCTAGTGAAAGGGAAGAACAAGTCTTGTTCCTTGTTGCCCTCACACACCCCGAAGGATGTCATGCTTCATCATCGGGCAGTTGCTCCTCTTCGGGCCGGCGCTGCAATGCCCAACGGGTCCCCCGAAGGGTCACTTTGTCGGAGATCTTCTGCGAACTGCCGTTTGGTGCATGCAGGTGTGTAGGGGGAGTCCTAAGTAAGAAGTGTAAGAAGTGCGTGCAGTGGTTTAAAATTGACTAAGGGTTACCAGACGAATATATTTTAATATGGCGGTACCCTTGCCAAGGTCAAAAACCCGTAGGTCAGGTGTTACCCACAAAGCGTGATGTGCCTGGGTAACTCAAAAGGTCGACATGTTTCGCGCCTTTAAGGTACTGTAGGATCCGCGACTCTTCTTCAGGACCAGATGAACGTGATGTGTGGTCTAGTGCACGTGATATGAAATAATACACAAAATAGAAAGATAATAAAATGGTACCGAGGGTCAGTCCCCCTCTGTTAGGATCAGGGCAGGCCCAGACCTGTGACTACTACTGGTGGGCTACAACTCAATATTTGAGACTGCTTCCTGATCGACGGCCTAGGGAGAAAGAAAGTAAATAGTACAAGAGACATATATCAGGCAACTGAAAGGGCTCAATGGCATGTCACTGATATACGTAGTGTATTCAGACAGAGCGACCCTTGACCCTGTTTCCAGGCAGGTTGCTCCCCACGCCGCGCAGCTCCACCTGTCTGCGCCCGTGCTCTCTGCCCAGCTGCCGCTGCTGCTGACCAGGTTCGAGGCCCGCCTCCACCCGCAGGCTACCACCTGCGCCTCATCCCTGGTGGCCAGTGGTGGGCCGTAGGTCTGCTCTCTGGTATTTGTACTGTTTTCTGTTTAAATTACCTTTCTTTTTTCACTGTCATTTGTACTGCATTTTGTCTCAATTGTTGCTCTGTGCTCATTTCTGTGCCTTTGCCTTTTGCCTTCTGTTCCCTCCCATTTTTCCCGCCGCTGCGTCCCCTGCGGCCCCACCCCACCCATTGCTTGTTGGTATTTGTACTGCTTTCTGTTTAAATTGCCTTTCTTTCCTTCACTGTCATTTGTACTGTATTTTGTTCCAATTGTTGTTCTGTGATCGTTCCGTGCCTCTTGCCTCTGTTCCCTCCCGTTTTTCCCGCCGCTGCATCCCCTGCGGCCCCACCCCCCCGCTCGCCCATTCGTCCGCTCCCTCCTCCCAGCTGCTCCTCCCCCCCACCTCCCCTTCTTATGGCGGCCGCTGTGCAGCCGCGCCGCTGGCACGCCGAAGGCTCGCCTAAGGCAAGCCCGTCTGCGCCCGTCCGCGCCTGGACCGCGCCCAGAGCCAGAACCCCTGGTCCCGGCGACCGCCACAACACCAGACACCGCTACGATGCCAGCACCCTCCTCGCACTCAACACCGGATGATCACGCACCTGCTGCCTGGCCGCCCCGAAGCGCACCCAAGGACCCTTCTCCTGCCGGAACTGCAGCTTCACCAGCATCCGGCCCGCCAACCCACCGACCAGGAAAGAACCCAACCACCTCAGTTGCATTCTTCTCAACACCCGCTCCACCCGCAGACACGCCGTTGAACTCTGGAACCTACTCGACTCAACCTCCCCAGACGTCGCCTTCCTGACGGAGACCTGGCTGAACCCCTCCTCGGCACCCGACATCGCCATAGCCATCCCGGAAGGCTACAAGATCACCCGCAGGGACCGCACCAACAGAGTAGGAGGAGGAATCGCCATCATCCACAGGAACACTCTCAGAGTCTCGACCAACACCGATGACACCCCCAGCACCGCTGAACACCTGCACTTCCAGATCCACACCGATCCCAACACCACCCTCAGAGGAACCCTCGTCTACAGGCCCCCCGGACCCCGACCACAGTTCAGCGACTCCATCGCCGACTTCGTCAGCACACACGCCCTCGCCTCCATGGACTACATCCTCCTCGGGGACCTGAACTTCCACCTCGAAAACAACAACAACACCAACTCCACCACCATGATCGACAACCTCGCCAACCTCGGACTCAGACAACTCGTCACAACACCCACCCACTCCGCCGGCCACACGCTTGACCCCATCTTCTCCGCAAGCTCCCACGTCACCTTTAGCCACACCACGGAACTCCACTGGACCGACCATTGCTGCATCCACTTCACCTTCTGGAAAACCACCACGCACCACCGCAACCAACAGATGCCTCGCCGCTGCTGGAGCAAAGTCACTGAAGACCAGCTAACCACCACCCTCGCCCAGAGCCCACCCGCCGACCCCACCAACCCCAACACCGCCGCCCGCAACCTCAGACAGTGGATCAACGACTGCGCCAACACCCTCGCCCCGCTCAAGAAACCCTCCAACAACCACACCAGCAAGAAAGCCAGCTGGTTCACTGAAGACCTCCACGCCTCCAAGCAAACCTGCCGAAAGCTAGAGAGGAACTGGCACCGTGAACGAACACCGGACAGCTACGCCACCCACAAGAATGCCACTCGCAGACACCATCACCTCATCAGATCCGCCAAAAGGGCCTCCTTCAAAGAGCGCCTAGACAACAACGCACACAACAGCAAAGAGCTCTTCAACATTGTGAAGGAACTCTCCAACCCCAGCTCCAACTCCAATGACATCCCACCTTCGCAGGACCCGTGCGACTTGCTGGCCACCTTCTTCCACCGCAAGATCGCAGACATCCACAACAGCTTCAACGCCACGATCACCCCGACAACCACTGAGACCTCCACCCCCACGACCACCATCAGCACCAACCGCCTGCTCTCCTGGACCAACATAAACGACGACGACACCATCAAGATCATGAACACCATCCACTCCGGATCTCCGTCAGACCCATGCCCACACCACATCTTCAACAAAGCCAGCACCGCCATCGCACCCCATCTCTGGAAAGCCATAAACATTTCCTTCAAGACAGCAACCTTCCCGGAGAGCTGGAAGCACGCCGAGATCAACGCCTTACTCAAAAAACCCAAGGCGGACCCCAAGGACCTCAAAAACTTCCGGCCCATCTCCCTGCTCCCGTTCCCGGCGAAGGTCATCGAGAAGACCGTCAACAAACAACTGACCCGCTACCTCGAGAAGAACAGCATCCTGGACCCGTCCCAGTCCGGGTTCCGCAGCAACCACAGCACTGAAACTGCCGCCACCGATGACATCAGGACCCTACTAGACAACGGAGAGAACGCAGCCCTCATCCTCCTGGACCTGTCAGCCGCCTTCGAAACGGTCTGCCACCGCACACTATGCACACGCCTCCACGACGCCGGGATCCAAGAGAAGGCCTTGGACTGGACCACCTCCTTCCTCTCCGGCAGAACACAGAGCGTCCGCCTCCCCCCCTTCCGCTCCGAAGCCACCGAGATCATCTGCGGCGTACCCCAGGGCTCATCCCTCAGCCCAACACTGTTTAACATCTACATGGCACCACTCGCCCACTGTTGTATTCCTCTTAGGGTGTCCATAACGGGCTTTCCAATATCATGTCCTTATATAGGCACAATTCGCCCTGCCCTTATATAGGCATAGAATCCCAGGCCTTATTTAGGCATTAAACCGTGCACTCCAAATACAGGCATGGTCTCTGACATCCATCCACCCTAACGTCACAACGAGTTCATGAAGAACAGACCCTTAGGCTGCGGGAGTTTCCCTAGCCCAGGACTATTGATTTCTTCAAGGCCTCATCTATTATGCATGAACCATTATTCCTTAGCGGTTCATCCATGACGTCTTTCGCTGTCCAATTCACGTCAATGCTAACATTCCTAAGGTACTCTCAGGTATAAATATACCTTCCCTAGCCCCTGTAAAACAGAGGAGACCTCGACTTCAGAGGAGCCCGTATCCCGGCCTGGACGCACTGAGAAGACGCTGCCATTCCCTGCACGCAGAGAGCCCAGCTTCCAGTGATCTGACTTCCCTTGCGGGGTGTTGGAGTTCGAGTCTGGCAAAGAGATTCCAACCTCTCTCATTCTTCAGGTATGGAGCTGATAAGAACCTAGAGGGACTCTTGGCATACTAGGCATACTAGACTTAACATACTCTTAGTATACCATAGTAAGGAATACTTCACCTACTTCATACCTCGTCCTACACCTAGGTTAGGTTAGGTACATTGGGGTAGAACTAGCTTAGCACCGCATCGTATGAGTACTCGCATTTTTAGTCTGTGTTATTTATGTAACAGCATTTGTACTAAAAGATAATGCTATCGCAGTATTATTTATTTCTACTGCTCACCCTGTACATTATTTATCTCGCATACTGTCTTGTGATCGTAACAGCACATTATACTTACACCAGAAACAAGACTGTTCAATAAATCTTTTATTGAAAACGCCCGTCTATTATTTCTGTGTAACTCTGAGGAAAACTAAGCATGCACGATTGAGCTGAGTGAAATAGTTATCTAGTGTTTCCACGACTCTGGGACATGTTCTGATTCTAAAAGGGAAACATATTGGTCATGTTTTGCGGCTGCCAGAAACTACTCCCTTCTTGTTGTCAAGGAGTTTCTAGTGGCCTCTGAGCTAGCTGGCACAAGTAATTAAGTTTAATATACTCGATAGGGACATACTGACCTTAGTCCTATGTCAAACCTATAGGATATATTATTCCAATGCGCAGAGCCTATTATGGAAATAGGAGCTACACTACATGGCGCCCAACGGTTTGGTAAGGCGGTAATTTAACGTTAGATACTGAGTAACTCAGCCGTGCTATTTTCTCTCAAAGACCCCTACCCATATAGTCCAAAAGACGTCTGGAGTGGGCAGGGTTTAGTATCCACCAAGGCTACATAGGGAAGTACCCTATATATTAGCTGTTTGGTTTGCTCAACGTTGAAAGATACAGTGTTCCAAAATATTGTGCACCTTATCTTTGTTTCCTTGAAACTTGTTCTACATTTTTCAAAAACAAAATGCCTGACGGAGACAATAACACCGAAAATGGTGGAGCTGCGGCTGATCAAGCCCAAGCAGCAGTTTTTAACCTTACAGGTTTAAATGAAACTGAGGAGGGTGTTGTACACATCCCTCAAAACTTAAGAAGAGCCCTAACTCTAAAACTTATAAAACATGGCCTATCGCCAAGAGGAGGTAGAGCAGTTTTCGTGATAGAGGCACATGAATCATTTCAGACAGAGGTATTCTATTCATGGGTACTACTTCCTGAATGCAATCCAACATCACAAACATTTCACTTCTACAAAGAAGATGATCTACCAGAGGAATACATTCCTTTCGAGGATATTGAAATTCCAATAACATACCAGGAGCATCAGCTCTGGTTTAAAGGTGCCCTAAAACATCACAAAAACATTACCAGGCTCGGTCCACTAGGTAGACCAGGAGCAACATGGCCGATTTTAGCCGGCTACACACCTCATCCTGAACTGGATATAATGACAGATGAGGAATTACATACTCAACTCAAAGAGTTAATAAAAATGTACACACAATTGGTCCAATATGTCATGCGGACTTTTACAGTCCGACCACCATTGACATATCCAAATCCAACTCCCCAACAGGGGAATACACTAAAAATTTCACCACAGACTCTATACGCAGTCATGGGTAAAATGCCCACAAAACGTGAGCAAATTCCGTTTTGGATAGCTCAAAAAATTACTCAAATCGAAGCAGTATTTCCAAATACTAGCCCGCATGAGAAACACAGAATCCTAACAATCAGTTTACCGATGGGGATCACACCACAACTGGAAGACCTCACCACTTGGAGCTCAGTCTTTGCTGCCATCTATACTAAAACACATGGTATTCCGTCAATTGCGGTAATACCTGATGTCCTAAAACAAATTCAAAACGAATACGGGGCAGAGCCTGCTTTAAATTTAGGTATGAAATTACTGAAAAATTTCGACCAGGTCTCAACAATAATATTATCTAATATTAAAGGGGAGGCAGCAGCAGTGGCGATCCGCCAAAAATTGAGGGACTTCGATGTTACAGAACATCAAACTGAGCTACCCAGAATTATAGAACAATCTTATGCAGAATTAGGCAGAGATAGTTTGGGTGGAAGACCACTGAAGCCGAAATTATCTGAAAAGGACTCAATAAAACAAACTCCTACATCTTCTAAAAAGAAGTGGGAGTCTACTAAACAAAAATCAAACGAGAAACGTTCTCAATCCCGAGGTAGGTCTCCTCAAAAGGAGCCCTCTGAAAGGAGGTATAACCTCAGGAATAGGGATAATTTGAGAAAACCTGACAGGTATCATGATACTGATACACGTTCCTCTCGTCCCTTTCAGATCTCACCACAGACTTTGGAAAGAAGAGGACGGACGGAACACAGAGAAGAATGCGTGACATCGAAAGACGACAAACACGCTCCAAAAACTAAAGCAAAACCTCAATTCTCCAAAAAGAAAGTAGCAGGTCTAAAGATTAGACATGCCTAGAATACTGAGAACACAACTCAAGAACGGAGAATGGGCTCAGACCATGCTGGACAGTGCAGCAGAAGTCACAATAGTTCGCCAGAACCTGAGGGAACTTCTGGAGATAGTGGACTTGACTGAATACATTAAAGTAGAGACTGTAGACACCAGGGTTAGTACTCCACAAAGGTTATTTGAAATAACACTCCGGATGGAGGGAGACAAATCTAGACAGGTGAAAGCACTTTTTTGGGAAAGACTATCAAAGGGCTATGACATACTTCTAGCAGAAAAAGACTGGCCACCACAATTCGTCAGGGAGTGCCCACACGGCGAGGACATTATTATGCCTGCCTTCTCCAACCATATTCCTATACATCTAAAATATACATATGCCAGGAAATGGGCAGTGGCCCAGGCCCCAGCATTATATAAAAATCATGTAGGATGGGATGAGGATTCACCTCACCATAAAATACATCTGAAACATGAACCTACTGCACAAAGGCAGTACCCAATAAAGCAAGAAGCTAAAAAACAGGTCAGGAGATCTTAGATCAACTTGAATACCAAGGGGTGATTGAAACATGCACCTCCTCAATGAACAATCCTTTGTTTCCTGTCTCCAAACCAGACAAAACATATTGTCTAGTTTTGGACTACAGACACCTAAACACTTGTTCTAAAACTTTTGCAGTGCAAAATGCACATAGCACAGCATTAATGAATAACATTGTGCGTAAAAATATAAAACAACATTAGACATCTCAAATGGTTTCTTTTGTCAAAACATAGCACCTGAAAGCAGGTACTTAACAGCATTCTCCATAATGGGGACCCAGCGTCACTTTTGTCGACTCCCACAAGGGTTCAAAAATAGCCCAGGTTTATTCTCAGCGAGGGTAATGGAGTTACTACAAATTTATGACAATGAGGCATTGTCCTATGTCGATGACATTTATCTGACAGACGATGACCTGGAAAAACACTTGAACAGGGTGAGCACCATTATACTGGGATTCGCCTATGAGGGTTACAAATTCAACTTTAAGAAGTCCAGAATTGCCCATCTCAATGTCCTATTTCTAGGATATGAGCTTTCAAGTGAAGGCAAGAGCTTGGCAGCTAACTTTTAGAAAAGTGTGCGCTGCTCCAACCTCCAAAACGCTAAAAACTTACAATCCATCCTGGGTTTCTTAAATTTTGGAAGAACATACATTCTAAACTACGCAGAAAGGGTTAAACCTCTCTACGCATTAATCAAACCTGATTTTTCGATCAGAAACTGGACACAAGAACACACAGAAATCTTGCGTTCACTACAAGCTAACATGTTAGCAACAAATCACTTACAAACACGGGTAAGTGAACGCAATTTGGTGATCCGAATAATTTCGGGTCAATGCGGATTCACCTACTTAACTTTCAATGAGGGTGAAAAAATACCAATAGCGTATAAATCACACTTGTACACACAAGCGGAAATGCGCTTCAGTTCTACTGAAAAAATTCTAACAGCAGTTCAAACCGCTGTAGCAAAAGAAAGAGCCTTAGCCCAAGGGAAACGCATTATTGTCGTAACCCCAGTACCTGCTTTAGAAGCGGTTACAAAAGCAAGCATTCCAAATGCTAAAGCATTGCATCCAAGATGGATACAATGGGTTAATTCTCTTGCTGCAACAGATGTTGAATATGTTTTTGATCCAGATTTAAAAACACAAGCATTCCTGAAGTATGAACATGAATGTCCCCTGCCTACTGAAATTCTGCCTCTCGATCAGTACGAATTCATAATTTACACTGATGGATCCGCACAACCCGCAATAGGGGGTAAGCAAGCTTACAGTGCAGCGTGTGCTATCGTTAAAGGTCGCATGCGAAATGGCATCTTCAGACCTATGGTCACAAAAACGCAGTCTCTAGGAGATTGTACAGCTCAGCGAGCTGAACTACAAGCATTCAAACTGGCACTTGAAAGTACAGATCGAGAATTCCCCACACTAATCGTGTGCGATTCCTTTTATTGTGTGCAGTCGTATAATGAATATATACAAAACTGGCTTGAAAATGGTTTCAGAGATGCGAAAGGTGGCACAATAAAGCATAAAATGCTTTGGGAACAAGTAGTTCAGTTGAAAAACGAACTACCAAAGGCTCACGTGATCCACACACTGAGTCATCAACGTGATGGCATTCACGTTGCAGGAATTCATTGGCTGACGAAGCCGCAAAGGGGGCTGTACAAACGGCTTCCGTAGCTGCGATCACTCGTTCAAAAACAAAAATAGACGGTGAGATAATGTTGGCTGTCAATGCACCAAGCAAAGGCAGCAGTGCAGCGTTACCAAAAAAGTTTCCACTCAAGAACTCTTATGTAATTGATGCGAACAACGTTCCTTTTGCACGAATCCCTGGAGTGGGGGATAGGGTAATTCCAAACTTGGAACGTAGAGAAGCCTTGATTTATGAAACACATTTGGGGGAAGGTCTATCACATCAAGGGATCTCTAAAACAATTTTGACGTTAAAAGAGATGTACTGGTGGCCTGGAATGAATACAGAAATTCACATATTCATCAACAACTGCTTAGACTGTAAATTACAGCGAAAGAGCCATCAGACACCATGCTGCGAATGCGGCAACCCAGTGCAGACACCATTGTTAGACAGCATTAGACTTTCTACGCACCTGCGTCCTACTGGACAAAGGCATTCCCACAAATACTGAATCTAGGTTCCTATGGTTATGGCCTCAGCGCTCAGCTGACACTCGAACTGTTATAAAAGATTTGCGAGTCTTTATCGGCATATACGCAATAGGCACGCTACATTCTGACCAGGGTCCTGCGTTTAGCTCTCGGGCTTACAAAGACGCCATGGCCAGTCTGGGCGTTGCATTGCGGTACTCCTCTCCATTCCATCCTGAGGGAAATTTGGTTGTGGAAAGGAAAAACCGGGACATAAAGCAGTCTATAACAGCTAGAGTATTAGGCTCGGGTGACGGGTGGGTCAAACACCTTAGTGGAGTTCAACGTGCACTAAACAACCTGCCAAGAAGTTCTCTAGGGGGTCACTCCATATGAGGTCCTATTTGGGACAAGAATGTGGGTACCAGACTTAGAAAACGTAGGCACAGTGGTGGAAAATAACCCTTTGATATCAAAGATCGTTTGGCTGTTTTACAGGACTTAAACAAATTAAGAACGAAACAAAGCAACGTGTTCCTACAGCCAACCACCACTGGGGATCAACCGGCTGTCCCAGCAAGGCCTGTCTGGATTCCAAAAGTTGGGGATCTAGTCAGAGAAAAAATTGCGGACAAGAAGGAATTTGGACCTTCTTACAGACAACCAGTACCTGTCCTAGCAGTTCAAGGAACAAGAACAGTACTTCTGCCGCCCCTTGCTGGAAGAAAGGAGAAAAGATTTGTGTCCATCGACCTCATCAAACCACAGTATGTGGCCAATACTAAATAGTAAAAGATACACAATTGATGGACGGAATGCAGAACAAATCTAAACATTCACCCCCAGTCAAGAGATCTGGGTTAAATCCATCATTCTTTTGCTCACCATGCCACCCCAGTTTAGACCTGGCCATATGCAAATCAGTCTTGACCCTGTGCCTCATGGGAACAGTCCAGCCCGAACTGCCAAGCCAGGTCCTCCCTGGACCGGAAACAAGCATCCTAGGACCGGTTTCGGGTTTCACCCTCTTCAGCCAGGATAGCTTGATTCCAGTGGCACAGTGAGCCCAGGACCCACGTCTGGGCATACCTGGCGCACTTAGGGCGAGAAAGCAAAAGACACACAATTGATGGACGGAATGCAGAACAAATCAAAACATTCACCCCCAGTCAAGAGATCTGGGTTAAATCCATCATTCTTTTGCTCACCATGCCACCCCAGTTTAGACCTGGCCATATGCAAATCAGTCTTGACCCTGTGCCTCATGGGAACAGTCCAGCCCGAACTGCCAAGCCAGGTCCTCCCTGGACCGGAAACAAGCATCCTAGGACCGGTTTCGGGGTTTCACCCCTCTTCAGCCAGGATAGCTTGATTCCATTGGCACAGTGAGCCCAGGACCCACGTCTGGGCATACCTGGCGCACTTAGGACGAGAAAGCAAAAGACACACAATTGATGGACGGAATGCAGAACAAATCAAAACATTCACCCCCAGTCAAGAGATCTGGGTTAAATCCATCATTCTTTTGCTCACCATGCCACCCCAGTTTAGACCTGGCCATATGCAAATCAGTCTTGACCCTGTGCCTCATGGGAACAGTCCAGCCCGAACTGCCAAGCCAGGTCCTCCCTGGACCGGAAACAAGCATCCTAGGACCGGTTTCGGGTTTCACCCTCTTCAGCCAGGATAGCTTGATTCCAGTGGCACAGTGAGCCCAGGACCCACGTCTGGGCATACCTGGCGCACTTAGGCGAGAAAGCAAAAGACACACAATTGATGGACGGAATGCAGAACAAATCAAAACATTCACCCCCAGTCAAGAGATCTGGGTTAAATCCATCATTCTTTTGCTCACCATGCCACCCCAGTTTAGACCTGGCCATATGCAAATCAGTCTTGACCCTGTGCCTCATGGGAACAGTCCAGCCTGAACTGCCAAGCCAGGTCCTCCTGGACCGGAAACAAGCATCCTAGGACCGGTTTCGGGGTTTCACCCTCTTCAGCCAGGATAGCTTGATTCCAGTGGCACAGTGAGCCCAGGACCCACGTCTGGGCATACCTGGCGCACTTAGGGCGAGAAAGCAAAAGACACACAATTGATGGACGGAATGCAGAACAAATCAAAACATTCACCCCCAGTCAAGAGATCTGGGTTAAATCCATCATTCTTTTGCTCACCATGCCCCCCCAGTTTAGAACTGGCCATATGCAAATCAGTCTTGACCCTGTGCCTCATGGGAACAGTCCAGCCCGAACTGCCAAGCCACCCCGAGTGGGACGGGTATGCCCAGACGTGGGTCCCGTGCTCTCCATGCCACTGGAATCAAGCTATCCTGGCTGAAGAGGGGTGAAACCCCGAAACCGGTCCTAGGATGCTTGTTTCCAGTCCAGGGAGGACCTGGCTTGGCAGTTCGGGCTGGACTGTTCCCATGAGGCACAGGGTCAAGACTGATTTGCATATGGCTGGGTTCAAACTGGAATGGCAGGGTGAGCAAAAAAACGATGGATTTGGGCCCAGATCTCTGTACTGGGGTGAATGTATGACATTGTTCTGCATTCTGTCCATCAACTGTTGTTTTTGCAATACTAAATAGTAGGCCTCGTGGACTCCGACCTAGTAGCAAACGCACTCCTCTCGCTACTATCCAAGAGGTTCATACTGAAAGACTGATAACAATCGAGACTTCAGCTGAAACAGATGAAGGACTAAGCAACAATGCTATGGAAATCATCCCTCTTGAAGAACAAGTAACAGTTCGTCCAAATACACCTGTCTACACCAATGTGGCACGTGATGAACTGGTTCCAGTGATTTCTACAAATCCTGATGCAATTCCAACAATTGATAGAACTGCTTCTGGCTATTTCATAAACTTTGATACGTTCTCAGAAGATCCAAGTGAACCTGAAACAACGCCAGAATCATTCAAATTCAAGCAGCAAATACAAGACTTTCTCCACTCTCTGAAAAAGATTTATTTGGTTTCTCCATGGATTGAACTCTGGATTACATCTGGACTTTTTGTTTTCCTGCTCTGGCTAGCTTTGGTAACAACTATAAGCGTGCTTATAAGTGGCAGATACATCCATGTGAACACTGAAGGAAAAGACGTAAACGTACTTTTGAAACCTCATAAATCTTCCCATCGTGAAGCAAGAGACTTGTCATCAGTGAACATCACAGCTGTTCCTATACACGATGGTATAGTGTGGGACAAAACAGATTTTGATATATTCGGTCCGACGGAAGAATTGAACATTCCACATTTGTTTAAAATTTCACTAAGTGATCTAATCACGTCCAGTACCTATTCCGATGATTGGTTCTTTGAAACTGTGACTGACATTATGTTTGACCTAGAAAAATCTGCTGCATTTTCTAAAAATGAATATTTAGAGGGTTCATCAGACTATGAACAACTGTATTGTTATATCCACTATGGTCATCATTATTTGCATAAATCTGCATATCCAAGAAATGTGTTTATGTTTAACCAATGGGAACATTGTCCTACACCACCTAAAGGTAGTTCAAAAACATTTGCCAGTAAGTTTCCATATTTTTCAGGTTACAATACATCTGATCCAGAAATATTTTACTATAAAAATCTAAACAAGACAGGTATGAAAATTATGTTAACGAATACAAAACAGATTTATTCTGCAATATTTAATGCCCAACTGTCTAGACAGGGTTTCGACTTTTGGAAAGACACAATTGACACAAAAACGCTGTGGGGGTACTAAAGAATGGCAAGTACAGGGGATAGAAGCTTTATTTAGAGCCTGCATCATCCCAGAACAAATAATGTTTTTGAATAAAACTATCCAACAAACATCTTGTCTTGGATTAGCCAAGATAAAAGAGATGAACACACCTTCTGTACCAACTCCTGCAAAAAATAATGAAACACAGGCAGTGGTGACAGTTGACAATATACTACAACTCAACAGATCTAATACTACTTGGAAAAAATGGTTGATCTGGCCCACAGACACGAATAACTGTCAGGAAAGATTCCTGAATAAAACTCAGGGCTTTACTATTCATAGGCCAGACCCAAGATACGTCCAAAGACAACATCCGGGGGTAGTAACAACATACAGTGTAGGGAAATTATGCCTCGATTGGCTGCATAAGTCTACACTACAGGATGTGAAACAACACTTAACCTTACTTAAAAAGGACGCAGACCTTAGGGATTTCTTGCTTGGACCAAGAAAACCGCGTCAAAAACGTTTCATATATGCCGGCATTTATGCTGCTTATAATGAAGCTTGGAAGGTATCACAGATAGAGGCCGCAGAACGAATACGTGAACTTGATCGTATTAATTTAGAGAAATCACTCGCTGTGGTCGACAATGGGTTAACAACTTTGTCCTCCAGAATTTATTCACTGGACGGCATTGTATCCTCTGCTATCGACATACTAGAACAAGATTTGGTGATGTTACAACAAGGCCAATCTCAATTACGTTCTATTATGTTATTAAGCTGGACGCTGCAATCATTGCGAGCGGGCTATGTGCCTTGGCGTTTCATCAACACAACGGCTCTGTTTGCAGAATACAATCTAACTGATAAACAGATCGAAATGGCACAAAGAGGAGCAAAGTATACAGTGCTGAGCATTGAAAAACTGGAAAAGTTACCATTCACAGTGGCAGAAAAACCAGCTACAGAATGGCTTATTCATGGCAAAATTACACTACCTGTGACTACTTTTCAGTTTCAGTATTGCCTCAGACAAATGCAAGCAGGCAAATATGAAAGGTTGGGTAAGGAATACATTAAGACATCTTGAGCTTTAACGTATACATATAGATGTTGGAGCGGGGATCGTGAAGTGTTTTTAAGCGGTAAAAACTGTAAACGTGCACTAAGCGTTTCACTTGTATGTCAGGACATTTCCTTGCACGGGGCTTGTAATGGTTCTGTGGCAAATTTGTCTTGCCATCAGCAGGGTACACCAGCTGCTGTGATTAATCCAACGTTCGGACAACTTTCTAATGGGAGTTACCTCATGTTGAATGATCAGAGTTGCTGTGGCATGCTGCCAGGTATCCCATATCTAGTAACGGTCAACTCCAGGGTCACTTGCTGTATGCAAGTATTGTTTGCCCCAATAGACACAGTCAGGAGTCGCCTCTATGGCCTTCGCTGAACGTCTCTTTTATAAGATTTGATACTTTAAGCAGAATGAAAGCCATGCTTTTACAACAAACAGTGCCTTTGACCTCGGCCAAAGAAACCTATGATCTGCAAATTGCAAGGACTTCGGCTGAGATACAGACTTTAATACGTACAAACTGCCCTATACATTTAGTGGAAATGATAGGACGAATTTTCAACATGTCTGATACAACAGGAATTGTACATGTATTTAAGGGCATCTGCTCGGGTCTGTTAGCACCTTTCCAGGCAATACTCGGAATCATCCCGAACTTTGCACATTCGGTGTTTGGTGGCATACCATTAATTCTAGCACTTGTTGCCGGAATTCTATTTCTCTTCCTGCTATTGCGCTATGGCCAGCCAATTCGCCGACATCACTCCGAGCGACATGGAGAAAGCTCTCCTTGAACGAAAGTGCCGTGAGCAAATAGTACAGCTTTTGGGCATAAATCGTCTACGGGACCTTAATACCACATGGTTCCTGTCATTTAGACCAATCTGGCAAGATTGCATCTTACCTGTTCTACGATGCCTGCTATGCGGTGTACAATGCGTGTTGGACACCTGTCTAACATTTCCATCGGATGCGCCAATGGACGTCGATACTCTGCTGGACCAGATAACGGCCCATGCTATGTGTTGTCCCCAGCGGCTTCCTGTCCTGATGACAGCATTCATTGAGATCTCACAGACGCTTCCGGCAGCTGCTGAGGTACGAGAAAGAACTACAGGCACACAGGTAACAACGGACGCGAACATTGCGACAACTGAAAGCAATGCTTCACATCTCTGTGCGATTAACCTGCTTCACGAGGTGTTCCAACTCACACCAACTACAGTGGATGATGTTTTGTCTATAGAAATAGATGATCTAATGTTTACACCAGACCCGTACACTGACTCTGATTCAGCATACAGTGTTCCAGAAATACAGCAACAATTTGGCCTTCATTTGTCAAAAACTTGGAACTCTACCAAAAATTGAACTTTTTCCCATTTTTTCGAAGGAAAATGGAACTTCAGTCTGCTTAAAGTAGAACTAGCCTTATAGTACAGACTTGGCGGTCCTTCCAAAGACATTTAGTCATCTTATGTGTCTAAAAAACAGTTCATTTAATTTTCATGACATGAAAATGACTTTGATTTTTTTTAACCAACTTATAGATCATTTTCTGTCACATGTAAATATTACTGCTTATTTCATTCCAATTGCATTTATTTTCGAATTTTATGCCTGAAATAATAAGCAATGCTTCGAATGTACAGTACCTTTTTTGCATTCTAATATGTTTTTTTTAAAATGCCTTTTTAAATGGTTTTATGAAATATTTTAGAAATATGTGGTACTCCATTTTTATGTTTAGCATTTTAAATGTTTAGCATTTATGTATTATCGTATACACGAAAGTGGAGTGGGTGTTGTATCCCTCTTAGGGTGTCCATAACGGGCTTTCCAATATCATGTCCTTATATAGGCACAATTCGCCCTGCCCTTATATAGGCATAGAATCCCAGGCCTTATTTAGGCATTAAACCGTGCACTCCAAATACATGCATGGTCTCTGACATCCGTCCACCCTAACGTCACAACGAGTTCATGAAGAACAGACCCTTAGGCTGCGGGAGTTTCCCTAGCCCAGGACTATTGATTTCTTCAAGGCCTCATCTATTATGCATGAACCATTATTCCTTAGGGGTTCATCCATGACATCTTTCGCTGTCCAATTCACGTCAATGCTAACATTCCTAAGGTACTCTCAGGTATAAATATACCTTCCCTAGCCCCTGTAAAACAGAGGAGACCTCGACTTCAGATGAGCCCGTATCCCGGCCTGACGCACTGAGAAGACGCTGCCATTCCCTGCACGCAGAGAGCCCAGCTTCCAGCTTCCAGTGATCTGACTTCCCTTGCGGGGTGTTGGAGTTCGAGTCTGGCAAAGAGATTCCAACCTCTCTCATTCTTCAGGTATGGAGCTGATAAGAACCTAGAGGGACTCTTGGCATACTAGGCATACTAGACTTAACATACTCTTAGTATACCATAGTAAGGAATACTTCACCTACTTCATACCTCGTCCTACACCTAGGTTAGGTTAGGTACATTGGGGTAGAACTAGCTTAGCACCGCATCGTATGAGTACTCGCATTTTTAGTCTGTGTTATTTATGTAACAGCATTTGTACTAAAAGATAATGCTATCGCAGTATTATTTATTTCTACTGCTCACCCTGTACATTATTTATCTCGCATACTGTCTTGTGATCGTAACAGCACATTATACTTACACCAGAAACAAGACTGTTCAATAAATCTTTTATTGAAAACGCCCGTCTATTATTTCTGTGTAACTCTGAGGAAAACTAAGCATGCACGATTGAGCTGAGTGAAATAGTTATCTAGTGTTTCCACGACTCTGGGACACGTTCTGATTCTAAAGGGAAACATATTGGTCATGTTTTGCGGCTGCCAGAAACTACTCCCTTCTTGTTGTCAAGGAGTTTCTAGTGGCCTCTGAGCTAGCTGGCACAAGTAATTAAGTTTAATATACTCGATAGGGACATACTGACCTTAGTCCTATGTCAAACCTATAGGATATCTTATTCCAATGCGCAGAGCCTATTAGGGAAATAGGAGCTACACTACACCACGTTGCCCGACTGCACAACCTCAACATCATCTCTTACGCCGATGACACCCAGCTCATCCTCTCCCTCACCAAGGACCCCCACACCGCCAAAGCTAACCTCCATGAAGGAATGAAGGCTGTCGCCGAATGGATGAGGAACAGCCGACTGAAGTTGAACTCGGACAAGACGGAGGTCCTCATCCTCGGATCTACCCCCTCGGCCTGGGACGACTCCTGGTGGCCGACCGCACTGGGAACTGCTCCAACACCCACCGACCACGCACGCAACCTAGGGGTCATCCTCGACTCCACCCTCACCATGACAAAGCAGGTCAACGCTGTCTCTTCCGCCTGCTTCAACACCCTCCGCATGCTCCGCAAGATCTACAAGTGGATCCCAACCGAAACGAGAAGAACGGTCACCCAGGCCCTCGTCAGCAGCAGATTGGACTACGGAAACGCCCTCTACGCTGGATCCTCGGCCAAACTCCTGAAATGGCTTCAACGCATCCAGAACGCATCTGCACACCTGATCCTCGACATCCCTCGCTGCAGCCACATCACACCCCACCTGAGAGACCTGCACTGGCTCCCCGTCAACAAGAGGATAACCTTCAAGCTCCTCACCCACGCACACAAGGCTCTCCACAACACCGGACCAGCGTACCTCAACAGACGACTCAGCTTCTACACCCCCACCCGCCAGCTCCGCTCCGCCGACCTCGCCCTCGCCACAGTCCCCTGCATCCGAAGAGTGACCTCCGGCAGCAGATCGTTCTCCCACCTCGCCGCCAAGACCTGGAACACCCTCCCCATCAACCTACGGCAGACCCAAGACCTGCTGACCTTCAGAAGACTCCTCAAGACCTGGCTCTTTGAGCAGTAGCAGCACTCCCCCCCTCCCCTCCCCCTCCAGCGCCTTGAGACCCTCACGGGTATGTAGTGCGCTTTACAAATGCTATGATTGATTGATTGATTGATTGACAGAGTGTATTCAAATTGAAGACATCAAGGACAGGTATGGTAGGTGAAGAAGAAGAGGCTACACGTACCCGGTGCGGTCGCTACACACGAGTGGTCGGTCGGTAAGGCGCGCTGCTAGTGCCCCACATGAGGTGAGTAGGGCGCACCAGACCACCAACCATCCACGAACGGACTACATCCGGGTCGGTGACCCGTTTTTAGGGGACCTCTGGTGGTTCCAAGGGCCGCAATGGTCTTGTGAGCGTCTGGCTCGCTGTAGCATTTAAGCACCAGACATGCCGTGCAAAGGCTCAGCGTGTTGTGAAACAGTGCCACAGTATGCGGTGCTAACATGCCCATTAAATGCCTAGTTTCACAACACACCAGTCAATGTCACCCCAGGCGCTAGGAGATACGTGAGGTAGATATAATGCATGACCCTTACCTAATACCTTAGCGGAGTAGTGCTCCATGGGCTAGAAACGTGGGGTGCCCGCACCTTACCGGACTAGGGGAAAGAAACAATGTGACAGGGCACAGAGCATGAGTATCTGTCATGACATACAGCCAGTTGCAGAGTGACTTACTGTTTAGGGGTCCTACGTCCATGCCTCGTTGTGTCTACTTACAGATAAGCTCGAATGCCGGCTCGTCAGCACCTACCCATTCCACACGTCTGCCCGTAAGTGAGAGGGACAGGCGGGGGCACTCCAGTTATAGTAGCGTTAATTGGAGCGCAGGCGGTATCCCCATCCGGTATGCTTCGTCATGCCCGTCTTGTAGTGCGCATGCGTAAGGGCTAAATGCGGATATGCGCATGCGCCAAGGAGTACCAGTAAACAGGGAGATTCTGCGCATGTGCAGTGATTAGTGTCACAATGTAAAATGTAGTTCAAGTACATTTCGCCAGTAACATTGATCGAGCACTGGAAAGGTGATCAGGATATGTAGTGTGCATGTGCTGGGGATACCTGATAGAATGTGAAGGTCTGCTCATGTGAAGTATTTAAAGTTTCGATGGTAAAGGGAAGTAACAAGAGAAATCTTTGTCGACCCAAGGCTAATTCATCGACAGAATGATTCTAGGTAGGGGGGGGGCACATCCTTCTGCTCATGTACATTAAACTAGTGAGACAGGATGTCGACCACGTGGGCAAGACGCATTGTTTCTTTCCCCTAGTCCAGTAAGGTGCGGGCACCCCACATTTCTAGCCCATGGAGCACTACTCCGCCACCTATTAGGTAAGGGTCACGCATTATATCTACCTCACGTATCTCCTAGCGACTGGGGTGACATCGACTGGTGTGTTGCGAAACTAGGCATTTAATGGGCATGTTAGCACCGCCTACTGTGGCACTGTTTCACAACACGCTGAGCCTTTGCACGGCGTGTCTGGTGCTTCAATGCTACAGCGAGCCAGATGCTCCACAAGACCATTGCGGTCCTTGGAACCACCAGAGGTCCGCTAAAAACGGGTCACCGACCCGGATGTAGTCCGTTCCTGGGTGGTTGGTGGTTTGGTGCGCCCTGCTCACCTCATGTGGGACACTAGCCTTACCGACCGACCACTCGTGTGTAGTGACCGCACTGGGTACGTGTAGCGTCTTCTTCTTCACCTACCATACCTGTCCTTGATGTCTTCAATTTGAATACACTCTGTCTGAATACACTACGTATTTCAGTGACATGCCATTGAGCCCTTTCAGTTGCCTGATATATGTCTCTTGTACTATTTACTTTCTTTCTCCCTAGGCCGTCGATCAGGGAGCAGTCTCAACTATTGAGTTGTAGCCCACCAGTAGTAGTCACAGGTCTGGGCCTGCCCTGATCCTCACAGAGGGTGACTGACCCTCGGTACCATTTTATTATCTTTCTATTTTGTGTATATTTTCATATCACGTGCACTAGACCACACATCACGTTCATCTGGTCCTGAAGAAGCGCTGCGGATCCTACGGGACCTTAAAGGCGCGAAACATGTCGACCTTTTGAGTTACCCAGGCACGTCACGTTTTGTGGGTAACACCTGACCTACGGGTTTTTTACCTTGGCAAGGGTACCGCCATATTAAAATATATTCGTCTGGTAACCCTTAGTCAATTTTAAACCACTGCACGCACTTCTTACACTTCTTACTTAGGACTCCACCTACACACCCTCATGCACCGAACGGCAGTTCGCAGAAGATCTCCGACAAAGTGACCATTTGGGGGACCCGTAGGGCATTGCAGCACCGGCCTGACGAGGAGCAACTCCCCGATGATGAAGCATGACATCCTTCGGGGTGTGTGAGGGCAACAAGGAACAAGACTTGTTCTTCACTTTCACTAGCGAGTCCCAGGCCTAGGATCCCCTTATTTCCTTCCCTTTCTCTTCTTCTAAGGGAGTGAGTGACACTTTACACACCTCCCTAGGAACAGTGTCCCCGTCCCTTTTTTTACGTTTTTTTTTTTGCTGAAAATGTTTGACAAAAGAATGGAGTTTGTTCACTCACCTTCCCATTCCCTGCATCAGACATGTATTTTTGCCGGAGTAAGTGCAATTCAAATTTGGAAAGCCAGCTGTCATAAATATTCTTAAGGTGAAACCCACACTCTTTAATTCTTTTATTTCTTGCTAAATATATCTACAATTCCTACATTCTACTATGCAGGGGCCCAATTGGCTTTGCAAAGCATAATGGAAGGGCTGTATTACACTATATTTGGTATAATTTAGAAACCGACTAGGAGAACATTGCCCACCCATTACTCAAGTTTCCCTTACCTTGGTTGAAGCAACTATCGTCTTCTCTCTTGTGGACTTGTTGAACATTTTGAAAGATGTAATCAGCATTCCACTGTAGAGGGAAATATCAGCTTACACAAACATCCTCTACCGCACAGAAGTCATGAGAACCAAGGTTACAAGCCAGTTGCAAGAGCAACAAAACCACATCATGCAAGACCACCAGTCTATATTTATGTTGAGGGTTAGTGAGACTGTCCTGGCTCTTTTTAGAGACTGAAAATCAGACAGCTGTACACTACCCAAATACTGCATTTTGATTGGCTACATTTGATAGACAGTGATCTACCCAGGAGATTCTTAGCTAGTTAGTTCCTGAGACAAGCCTCATTACACCATCATTACAGCATAAACCCACATATCACTAGGCTTCTTCTCCCGACAACTGAGGGTTTCATTCACTAAAGTAAACTTACACTTTTGTGTCACTTTACTATTCTTTTGGCATTCGCAAACTACTCGTTTAATTTCACTAATAGTAATTGTATAACTGCGAGGACTCCGTAGTCGGGGTTGAGAGTTCCACACACAAAATTATAGGAGAGGCCATTCTTTTATGTGCAGAGTGTCTGCCCCGAGTGCATAGTCGCCGCAGTTGTAAAATCACTATTAGTAATATTTAATTTGTAGTTTGTGAACATCAAAAAAAGTAAGCTTACACAAGAGTGTAAATTTACCTGGGTAAATTAGGCATATGTGTTAAGAACTAGAATACTTATCTAGCTCTCACAGAATGCATCTGCACTGGGAGACAAGGTATTGGGGAGGACAACATTCGAGTCATTTACCCTTCTGTGCAGAAGACTGAATATGTACGCAAAAATGATTCTTAACTCTGCTGTTGCAACTTCCTATAATAAATAAGTGCACCAAAACATTTCCTTCTATTTTTCACAATATATATTTAAAGTGGTCTAAGTCTGTGAAAATTGTGTAGACCATAACCATTTTGACTCTTTTAAAATACTAGCTTCATTAAGCTATCTTCTGATTTGCGTTATTTATTTTAAAATACATTTTAATTTACTACCTTTGACTTGATAATGTATGCAGAGTAATTTTTTTTATAAAGAATAAATGTATATCTTTAAATGTTTTTTTTTAATTTCCTTGTATTTAACTCAAATTAAATATTATATAGAAGCCAGTGCACATTCATGCAAGGAGAAGCAGCTACTGAAAGTAGGAAAAAGTAGCAAAAAAGTGCATGTCCAAAGAGAAACACATTTGGGTCTTGTCACTCACAGGAGCACCAAACTATCTATTTCAGTTGCAAATAGCTTCCTGAGCTTTGAAAAGAATTCCTTTAAATGTAAAAGGAAGAATTAAAAAGCATTCTATCTAGTTCCAACTGGTCCTGTCTTGGACCCTGCTGTTGACCTCTGCTGGAGTTTGTCCTTACCCCAAGTGTTGTTTCTGAGGTCCTGAAAACCTAGGCTGTGTCAGGCTGGACTTCTTCTACAACCCCTGCAATCATGAGACTTAGAAACTTTATCAGCTTCAAGATTACAGAGACCGGGACAAACCTGCAGTGCCAATCAGACCGATTAGAGGTACATTGCAGCTGGGCTGAAGATTCAGGTTGTGTTAGAAAGTGGGTTTCTGGTTGGCAGAGGTATGCGCCCTGTCCAAGCAGGAACCACAATCCTAGTCAGGGTAAGCTAGATACACACTAAAAGATAACCTGTGCTCACACTCTGGTAGCTTGGCACAGGGCAGACAGGCTTATCAAAGATGCAATGTATGAAATATTTGTGCAACACACGCAGTAACACAATGAATACACCACAAAATTGAGTAAAATGTAATAAATACGTTAAGACCAAAATGCCAAAAATCCAATCAGTAGTACCGGAGATAATCAATGTTAAAGATTTAAGTGAAAATAGTGTCAAAAGGCACAAAGCGCTAACTGTGGTTATCAGGTTACGCAGGACCATGACAAAGTCACAAGTTCAGGCCAGCTGTGATTGAGTGTGGGTCGGTTACAGGGGCCAAGTCAGGCCTGCTGAACAAGACTACCTTAAATCTTGGTTGCAGAGCATTGCAAGATCTCTTGTCTGGGATGTTGGATTCAAGATTGTTGAAACCTGTCCCTGAGTTTACGACCAAGATGCCAACCAATGAGCCCTTGGAGTCTTTTCAAAGGTTTCAGTGATTTAAATCTGAATGCAACCTCTGGTAGCTATGGCACAGAGCAGATAGGCTTAACTGAAAGGAAATGTGTAAAGCATTCATAGGTACTGAAACAGCTAAAAAGTAAAAAAATGCTGCACAATAAAAATACCATTCCAGTTTATGTATAAACAAAATAGAAAAACGTAATAAGCAAACTTACACCAAAACCCAGAAATATGATGAGGGTAATCAGAGGCACTCATTTTTTGAGATTTAAAGTAAAAAGTGTCCAGAAAAAGGTAAGTACCAATGATAGTTAATGTTCATGTTTGACCAGGACTTAGGTGCCATTTCAATCTGACTGAGATGAAGCACAGGAGAGATACACAAATTAGGTTTGTCCTTGTCGGAGATTTTGCCTTGGGGCTTAGTCTCTGAAATAGAAGTTAAAATCCTCTTCTGGAGCAAGATTGCAGGTTGTGTCCAAGAAGAGGTTTATGAGGCCAGACAGCCAGTGTACAAGGTTCCCCTGGAGCTGCTAGTTTGGGTGGGAAAAGCTCTGAGTGGGAAAATTCATATTTCACACCTAGAGAAGTTCTCTCATCATCCAGATACTTCTCACGCCTTCACCCAATCAAGACTTCTGCATTCTGACTTATTTTCTTTTTCAGAGCTCAGAATCCTTCAGTGGGACATGGTTCCAGGCTGCATCTGATGATGAGTTCCACGAGGCATGGTATCTTCCCACCAAGGGCCTGCTGAAAAAACCTCAGGAAAGGCACTTGGGGGTCAACGCTAGAAGTGGGTGGAACTCACTGAGTTTTACTCCGTGGAGTTCTGAGGAGTAACACAAAATCTCTGAGAGATTCCACAGAGTTCCGCCCACCCATCATTCAAAGGATCGGTGCTGTGATGACACTCAAAATGATTCTGTTTTATTGCATCTAGCAGCGGAAAGCATCTCCCCTGCTCACCCATTCATCTGACAGCACCCCCTTCAGTTTATCATGCTGGCAGCCTCCCCATGCACTGTATAATAATAGAATTGGCACCACTGTGAGTCCTACAAGACATTACATAAACATGTTTTGATTTTCTTATTTAAAATCAGCTCTCCATTTCATCCTCCATTCCATGTGCACGTGGCCAGATGCAACCCAAGATGACCTTACTACTGACCTTCTAAATCACTGTGCAGCCAGCAGCCACCCGTAACACAATAAATTAAGATTACAAACAGGTCTCTTACCTGTCTGCCATGTCCACAAGCTACTCGGAGGGGAGGAGGGATCAATCACAGAAGTACTGCAGACAGCAAATCACACCTGAGGAGCTTGGAATCTGTAATTGAGGAGATGAACTGTAGAGATTGGAGAGGTCAGGTGACCTCCTACTACTCCAGCTCATCATTGGTGTTTCTTTTCTAGTGCACCCTTTCAGATGACCTTAAATATTGTGCCAAATTTCTGAAGGACGTCTGCAATTGATGCTTCCTCGTACTCAAGTGTAACCCTCTACTTCCATGCCACATCATTTCTCATCTTCCAATCTCCTCTTTACTCTGGAAGTCTGGGTTCTCTGCCAGAGCAAACTCTCTCACTCTCCTACCTAATCGCCCCCCCCTCTCTCTCTCTCTCTCTCAATCACCCACACTAACAAGCTCCATGTCACAGGAATGTGCTGAAGACACTGAGAAAAACTAAGAGAGCTGCCAGCAGAACCCCCAGGGGGTTACAGTCATGGATGCAGCAAATGTTGAATTATTAGGTGAATCAGGGTTTGCTGGGACAGCATGGCAACAGGCTCATCTCCTTGGAGTTGCACAGACTCACAGTAACCAAATAATTCCATAGGCAGAATGTCACAATCCGTCGGCAGAATTAAGCATTCCACCCAACCCTAGTCAAGACTCACTCCAGCAGACGCAAACAGCAGCAGGGTCCAGTCTAGGTCCAGTTGCTACTGGTTTCCTGGATAGTTTAGGGAAAAGGGCTCTTGCAACTTTTTGTGTCCCTGTAGCCACACTGGATGTCAGCCAATTGATGCTTGGAGTCCACTCTTTGCTTTGTGTACAAGAAGGAGCAGGTCCAGCACTTTAGATCCCCTCACAGGTCTCAAATAGCAGGTGCAGTCAACAATTGCAGAAAGTGTTCTCAAGGAGGGTACCTGAGGGTGCCACATTTATGCCAAGCCCAAGCTAGTGGGTTGGGATAATTCCTGGCTCCTTCCTAACCAATGGGGTAAAAGTTCCTAGGGGCAATCCTATCCACTTTTGCCCCACTGAAAACAGTTTCACAGTGCAACTTACTGCCAAAATACAAGATGGGGAAACTCATCTCCTCTTGTGCAGAGTCTGTGTGCCTACCCAAAATCAAGATAGCATAATTAGTATTTTAATCTGTACTCTATATTTATCATACAACAGCCAGGGCTTTCTACTGTGAAAATAAAATCGTTTTTCGGGTCTTGTCACTGCATGGATATGGTGACATAAAATGTTGACATCTCATTTTTAAACACTGTGGACCCAATTCATGAAGTTACTTACAAGTAGTAAACTTACGAGTGCAGAGTCTCCACACTCCTTGTGGAGTCTCTGCACTTGGGGCCGTATCTCCGCATGGTGCACTGCAGAGAGTGTGCGGTGCGGAGATTCTGTCCCGAGTGCAGTGATTCCACACAAAGTGTGGAGACTCCATCACAAGTGCTTTGACTCATCACTCGTAACTCTACTACATATAAGTAGCTTTGTTAATCAGGCCCTTTGGACCCTAGCTTGTGGAAACAAGGCCTACATAGGGGTGACTGTTAATCCTGCCAGCCTTGGGATGGACTTCCCCCAAACATTTTGCCTACTTATCTCCATTTTTGAGCTGAAATTAATTTTTGTTGGCCTTAGGACTCTGTGCACTTTACCACTGCTAACCAGTGCTAACATGCATGTGCTCACTGCCATAAGCATAGTTTGCTCTGCTTACACCTGATTGGCATATTTAATTCAATTGCAAGTCCCTTGTAGAGTCGGATACCATATAGCCAGGGCCTGTAAATTAAATGCTACTAGTGGGTCTGGAGCACTTATTGTGCCACCAACTTAAGTAGCACTTTAAAACATATCCCAGGCTTGCCATTTAAGCCTGAATGCAGTTTTAAAACTGTCAGTTTGACTACCCTAAGGTATGACCTAGGTAACCCATAGGACAAGGTGCATTGTAATGAAAAGGCTGGACATGTGTTCTTAAGTTTTACATGTCCTGGTAGTGAAAAACTCCTAAACTCATTTATCAATACTGTGCGGCCTACCTGTCTCACAGGATAACATTGGGTTGCCTTATTACATTTAACAAGTGCTAACTTCGATTGGTACCAGGTATCCAATTCATGTTTGGTATTTATGAAATTGTAATGAAAAATCTTCTTTAAGTCAGATTTTTTATTACAATTTTGAAAAAGTCACTTTTTGAAAGTTGCCATTTTCCTGCCCATAGCTCTTTTGTTCTGCAGCCTGTCTTGGGTAGCATGACTGGGTATAGCTGACAGTTAGACTGTGTGATTCCTCCCAGACAGTCACACAAAAGAGGGATTAGGTGTGCCTCAATGGGCTATCTCCTGTCAGCATGGGGGGGGCGTAACTTAGCACAGCTCTACTTACAACTTATTAGGTTGCGCTCTGCCTTTACAGAAAGGACCTAACACCTCCACATTGTTACTGCAGCCAGCCTGGAGCCAGTGCAGGGGAGGCACTTCAAAGTACTTTGCTAGAAGCTTCTGACACCTTTCAGAAGGGTACCATGGTATAAAAATACGACCCTCAGACCCACTCTTCAGTTCACTACTGCACCTGCACTAGGACTCTCAGAGGACCTGCTGTACACTCCAGAAAGGACTGCTTTGCTTACTGGAGCTTGCCTTGAGCCCTGCTGTTGACCCCAGCATCTTCACCTGCACCTAGGATTACCAGAGTGACTAAAAGGGCAAGTTTGCTCACCTCTTTTTCAGAGCCACAGGGACACAAAAGCCTCCCACCATCTTGAACCCACCTTGGACCCAACCTGAGTGAGTCCTGAACCCCCAAGAGGTGTCCCACAAGTCCTGGAGGCTTGGTTTCAGTGCTAAAGGTTCCCAGAAGGCCAAATCCCATAACCTGTGACCCAGTCTCACATGAGTAGATGTCCGCGGTCGGTGCTTTAATGTTATAGGAAAAACATTTAAGAATTCATAACTCCAGTTCTACGGTATGGAGGTGACCCTGCAGAGACGTACAGGTCCCACAAAATGGGTTCCAACAAAACACCAAACTTGCATCTGGACCCTAATGTTTGCTACAGTCCCTAACTGAAGATATGGAGACTAGTTTATGATCCACCATATTGAAAGTGATCAGAAAAGTAAATCAAGAAGTAGTTTTGTTCCTGAAATAACTGAGGAAACGAGAGGCATCATGGTAAAATAAATGAAGATGAGCAGGTATCAGTTGACGTACATGTTCAAAATCTCCTGACAGATACACTAATTGAAGGAAAGTGGATTAATAGTAGGCCTGGGCGGTAAATTCCGTTCCGCAAGCGGAATTTGCGGAATTTGGGTAATTTCGCGTTCCGCGGAGAACGCGGAATTGCCAAAAATTCCGCGATCCGCGGCTTTGCAGAGTTTTTTGCTTGTTCGCGCTTTCAAAATGCGTGTTCGCAAGATATTTCTCCCCGAGCATGCAAACAGCGTTCGCGAACAGGAAAAAGCATCGCGAACGGGCGGAACAAGCAATTCCGCGTGTTCGCGGAACTTTTGCGTGCTCGCAGAGATTTTTTACTGTTTCGCTGAGCTTTGCGTAGCGCGACTATGCAAATTCCGCCCACCCCTAATTAATAGTTGGTGGTGGGAGTCAGCTTCAGCTAGTAATAATGCAACAATCCCTAATAGGTCCAGTCAAGTGTCAATAAATTAGTCCTTGCTCAACCCTTAGCAAATGAGCGGTTAGGCTTAACTTAGGGGACAGGTATGTGTAAAGCATGTACTATCTCAAAAACAGTAAATAAGTAAAAGACACAACACAATAAAAAAATAGAGAATGTTTGTATCTTTTTAATGACAAAAAATGAAAAAAATCCAATGTAGGGAACCAGCGATATTATTTTTTTTAAATTACATCCCAACATTTGCATTTTAACAGAAAAATGCTTAAAGTTCCAATCACGGCTATCTGGTCATGCTGGACCGAGACAAAGTCAAAATTTTAGGTTGACTGCAATGGAGCGTCAATCAGGTAGGTAGTGGGCTAGGTCCTGGTCAAAAGTTTACTTTCGGATTAGGTCTTTTTCTTGAAGCATTTCTCTTGTTGATGGGCTTGTTGGTGAGTCCTCAGGCTTCTCAGATCCAAAGGTCAATTTGGCAATGGTGGTCTGCTGCAGGGCGAGCTCTCGGTGAGCCTCTGTAAGTCATTGTCCTTGACGTAGAGGGGCCCAGGAGCTTCCAGTGGGACAAACTAGTGTGGTCCGGCCGATCTGCGGATCGACGGTAGCAGCTTGATTCTCGATGTCGAGCGAGTCTCCTCCTGGAGCTTTTCTGCAAAACTTTGCAGAGAGTTTCCAAACTTTCAGGTCTTCTTCCTTGTTGGTTCTGTTGGGGGAGAGAAGTGCCAGCAGCACCAGCCAAGGGTTCAGGGATTCTGGATAATCTGTTGGGGGCAATCTCCCACAATGTACCTGCACAGTCCAGAAAAAAATCCAGTTCCAACTGGTCATCTGGGGTGATCCTTTCTTTTGGGTTTGCAGGTGGTTTCTTCCAGCTCTGTTGTACCTGTTGCTTTCTTTGTGCAGCCCTGAAATTGCAGCAGGTGCAGCCCTTTTGAGTGCAAGGCATCTGCAGTGCAGTTCAATGGTACAGCAGGACAGTCCTTATTCTTCTTTTGTACCAGGCAGCATTCTAAGGAGCTCCTGCAGCTCTCTCATATTTATCCTCCATTGTGAGCTGGCAAGGAGGACACCTCAACCAATGGGGGTAAAATTTACTCCCTCTGTTATGACCCCTTTCTGTGAAGAAAAGCATATTTATGACCCAGAATGTACTGTTCTTACAAAAATCAAAAATCAGAAATTCTATGTGTTTGTGTCTGTGTAACCCAACCCAGAGGTGTAGCTATCCTCTTCCAGCCCCTCTCTTAGTCTAATTAGTAGGGGTCCCATCTGATGGAGAGCAAGGAAGTGGGGGCAGGCATCGGTCCTAGGACATCTGTTCTCCTACCTTTGAAGTCCAGCTTATCTGCCCAGCCCACTTCCTCTCCCTGGCTTCTCCAGGAAGCAAATCTCCTCCCACGAAAGTGCTGTATTGTTTCTTCACACCTACTCAGAGAGCAGCTTGGCTCAGGCTGTCAAAGGCTGACCAATCAGAAGAGGCTGCTAAGGGGCTGATTTAGATACTTTCAGGATAGTGAGTTCTAAAACTACTTTCCTGTAATAGTTATAATAAAACCCGACCTTGGCAAGTTGTTGGATTTTTTGTAAGCATTATTTTGATACTTTGAATGTCATTTCTAGCTAGCTCCAATCAAAAGTTAGACTTTATGAAGTTTATAAAGCCTTTCTATGTTAGCCTATGGGGCTAGCAGCAGTAAAATAGGGAAAAATGACATTGGCTGTTTTGTCCATACCAGGGCATATAAAACATATTTTATACTGGCCCTGCTTTTAATAACAATGCACCCTACCATTTGAGCACGTAGGGCAGGACATAGGGGTGACTAATATGTTTTACCAAGTAGTTTTGGACTTTGGAAATACTTCTAATTCAAAAGTCGAGTTTGGACATAGTTTTATTTTAAAACTAGCCTGCGAGGCAGGACTTGCTTTAAAATGATACCAGACACCACAGCAGTGAGCATTTAAGTGCATTTAGTCCACTGGGGTCTCTAAACTTACATGCCCTACCATATACTAGGTAGGTTGTCTTGGCTAATTAGAATTTTACAAGTTGCCATATACCTTTAGAGGACAGAGCACTGGCCCTGGGGCCCTAAGCTTGATTAGCAGTGCCCAGGGCACTTTCAGAGTCAGTAATGACCAGTATCAGTCAGAAAATGTGGGTGATCAGGTCAAAAAGGATGACTTACCTACACTCATTTTATTAACCTCTCAAAGAAGAAGCAAATAATGGATTTTCAATAAAAGCATAGAACAGACAGTGCTGCAAAAACATTATTATTTCCTGCATCCCAGAAAAGTACACCTCCAAACATTTATCAAGTCAGTGGTGCAAACTTTTCAGGAACTCCCCAAAGATACCATTTACATTGACATCAATTACGCATTCACAGTAAAAAAAAATGTTTGTATGCTTGTGGGCTGTATTTCTTTGTCATTACACTTCATTTATAAATTTGATAATAGCCTGCATATCCCAGGCCACATGTTGTTGTGTATGTAAGGGCAAGAAGTCACCATCTTTCTCCTGAGGATTATTGTAATGTCTCATATTTACACATGTGGAAGCCTCACCTGTCATTTTCTTTCCTCATCCCGTTAACTATCACTCCTCACTACCAGTTAGCACTCACTACTTTTATTGAACTAGTAATGATAACTATGTGTAAGAAAAGACCATCTTTTGAGTGATATGGCCCAGGTTTCTATCCTGTCTGCTTTGCTGAATATAAAACTCTGTGTACCTTGCTCCAGCTAACCAGTAGTAGTGTCTGTGCTCCACCTTTAGGCATGGTTAAATTGGCTTATTTCTAATCTGTACATTCATCTTGTGGATAGAGTCCTACTGTATGGTAAAGAAAATGCACCCAGAACCTGATAGTTAAATGCCACTTGTTTACTGCAGCACCTACTGAGCAATCTACTACAGTGACAGGGCAACATGGCTTCAGATCTATTCTACATAGCCTGACTACTACAATTTAAAACCTGCACTACAAAATAACCCTTTTATCACAGCAGAAAACTTTACTTTTAAACATTAATAAGTCATCCCTATTTAGGCTTTGCAACCCACCAGACAGGGTGCACATTATTCGAAAGTATGACATGTAGAAATTTAAAGTTAACATGTCCTTAGAGTGACTAACACCAATAAAAGCTATTTCCACTATAATAAAGCTCTGGCTGGTCCATAGGAAATAGTGGGAAGCTGGATTAAATATTCATTTTGCTATCTCTGGATTGGTACGAGCTAGAAATGTGGTTTAACCACTCTTTTTAATATTTATTAAAAGCCCAAGATAGTGGTGAAATTTAACCTTGAAATGTTAAGGAAAACTAACCTTTAGAAAGTTACCTTTTCCTGTCTGAAGCTCCTTGACGATAATCTACATTAGCTCTCCAGCAGAATTCCTGTGGGTGATTAGCCCTGATGAAGTATAAAAACTGCTCACACAGCAGCAGACACCATGGCCTCATTAAGGGGACATATTTTCTCTTCCCCTGGTCAGAAGACGAATTGGGATGTATGCCAGAACTTAATTTATTCCTTTGAGCCTCCCCCATTACAAACAAATGTTAGGTGACACTTGGAATTGCTGCAACAAAAGGTAAGGTAACCCCTGGGTACCTTCACCCCTTTGTTCAAAGAGGGGTCATGAGTCTCCCCCACCTACTATTTAGAGCCATGCATAACTTTGGCATCCCCTAGCTCTATCCTCAGAACGCTTTCTGGACATGAGGAAAACCAAAAGAGGACTGGGCCTGGCTGTATGTGACCTGAGGGAAGCCCTGAAGGATGCAACCGTCTCCCTCTTGCATCTACAATGCAGAAGTGGACTCCAAGAGTCAGTTGGTAGACCTGCTGAGTAGCTACAAGGTTTCCAAAAGCTGAAAGAGGCATTTTTCTGTACTTCCTGGACCTGACCTAGACCCTGCTTGCAGCCTCGGCTGGAGGGAATCTTCACACTCATATGCTGTTTCTGAGGTTCCAGGACCCTTGGCAGGGCCTAACTGGACTTCTCCTACCACCTTTGAAAAGTTGGGACATGGACCGTTTTTCGACTTATAGACCTGTGGAGGACTGTGTCAGGAAATCAGCCGCTTGCACATGGATAAAACCCCTAGGTCAGAAAAGACACAAAATAGCCCTGTACCCTCTTTGGCTAAGGCGCCGTCCACATGCTTGGCTCCTGCTACAAAGACTTATGCACGATATGGTTTCAGTGAAGCCTCCACTCACCCAGCATGGCGGCCACCGTGCAATCTGAGGTCAGCGTTCTAGTTGTTCTGATCCTTCCAGCTTGACAGCGCTTTTGAAAGGCACGAGCTGTAGAATGTTCGCACTTCAACTGAACTCCTGTGAGGAGAACAGCGTTTCTGTTTGGCGCCTGATCTGTGGAGAAATTCTTGTATTTTTTCAGCGCTTGCTTAGTCAAAGAAGAACAATATTTTTGGACTCCCCCTTGCGAGGAGCGGTGTGCACACCCAGAGTTTTTCTGTTACTGGTGACTTCTGTGTCCGGTATCTCCTGAAGATTCGGCTCCAGACATCTTGAAGATGACCCTTCATCACTTGAAAAAGGACAGTAAGTTTTGAAACTTAAAGACACTGTTCATAAACAGTATTTGAGAATTCAGAACCACTAACGAAATTCATTCTCTTGGATTTAAAAAACCTTTTCCAACGGAGGTTCACTTCTTCTTCTCCCACCTAGTTCTAAGTCTGTTTAGAAGGAGTTTCCTAAGTCTACCTATTGACATTGTAATTCATACAGAGAGGGGCAAGCCTGTTCCGTGTCCAGGTAGAGGAGAGTGCGATGTGAATGAAATTGAGCGAGAGATGAGGAAGTTAGACAGGATGTTTTAACCTGTTTTGTCTTCCAACTGCAGGTTCCGTCACAGTGTTTTCCCTGGAAGCGAGTGGTTAGCATAGTGCAGAGCAAAGACCATTCCAATTGTTAAGGGAGGATTCTGACAGAATCACTGGACCTGGAGGGAGTCTCTCTTTTCTATCCCATGCCCCTTCCCCCTGGTGGCTGTAGGAATATCGGTTTTACTACTGGCCTGTGCTTGTAGTCGCCAGGGAGATTTGGGAACCTGGCATCTGCTCCTGTGGAAGTACTGGCACTAGTAAGTTGTTCTGACAGACCGGGGAAAAACACCCCACCCTGTCCAACCAAGGTGCGACCTCACTGGGCTAAGAAAGCATGTTTCTCATGCTCAAAGCTTCTGTGCAACAGCAAATCCCATTCAAGGGACCCTCATCAGGCCTCATGGTACTCCATGTTGGATGCAGCTACAACTTTGCGTTTCTGAAGGATTCTGAACTCCAAAAAAGAAACTATGTTCGAAGGTAAAAATATTGATTGGGCAGAGGTGCAAAAAGTATCCTGCAGATGAGCAGACTTCCCTGGGCATGAAATTAATCTTTTCCTCTTTGTAGATTTTCCCACCAAAAACCAACTGCTTTACAGGTGTCTCACCCTGCACCTGTCTGACTTTATGTAGCACTTCTCGGATACAGCCTGCTGCCTTGCCCCTCTGTGAAATTTTGACTTCTAGAAAAAAGGCTCATTTCAAAGCCTAAAGTCTGTGACTGGGCCAAACCTAGTTTGTGTATCTGACCTAGACTCCATCACGCAAAAACAACAATTGATGGACAGAATGCAGAACAATGTCATACATTCACCCCAGTACAGAGATCTGGGCCTAAATCCATCGTTTTTTTGCTCACCATGCCATTCCAGTTAGAACCCAGCCATATGCAAATCAGTCTTGACCCTGTGCCCTATGGGAACAGTCCAGCCCGAACTGCCAGGCCAGGTGCTCCCTGGACTGGAAACAAGCATCCTAGGACCGGTTTCGGGGTTTCACCCGTCTTCAGCCAGGATAGCTTGACTCCAGCGGCATGGAGAGCACGGGACCGACGTCTGGGCATACCCGTCCCACTCGGGGTGACAAATGCAAAAACAACGATTGCTGGACAGAATGCAGAACAATGTCATACATTCACCCCAGTACAGAGATCTGGGCCTAAATCCATCGTTTTTTTGCTCACCATGCCATTCCAGTTTGAACCCAGCCATATGCAAATCAGTCCAGGGAAGACATGGCTTGGCAGTTCGGGCTGGACTGTTCCCATGAGGCACAGGGTCAGACTGAATTGCATATGCCCATGTCTGAACTGGGGTGGCGGAGTGAGCTAAAGAATGATGATGGATTAAACACAGATCAGTTGACTGGGGGTGAGTGCTTGCAATGTTCAACACTCCGTCCATCATCCCCTTTGGTTTTGCTATGTTCGCCCTAAGTTGGCAGGGTATGCCCAGACGTGGGTCCCTTGCTCACTTTGCCACTGGATTCAAGATAGCCTGGCTGATGACGGCTGTAAGCCAGAAACCGGTCCCAGGATGCTTGTTTCCGGTCCAGGGAAGACATGGCTTGGCAGTTCGGGCTGGACTGTTCCCATGAGGCACAGGGTCAGACTGATTTGCATATGGCCATGTCTGAACTGGGGTGGCGGAGTGAGCTAAAGAATGATGATGGATTAAACCCAGATCAGTTGACTGGGGGTGAGTGCTTGCAATGTTCAACACTCCGTCCATCATCCCCTTTGGTTTTGCTATACTCCATCACGGTCTGACTCAAATTGTGCTTTTTGGTCCTATTTTCACTTAAAATTTTGAAAACTCATTTCTCTGGTTCCCCTTTTTGGACCTTTGCTCTGTTGGTGTCATTTTACTCATTGCATTTTACTCTCCCAGTTTGGGATTTTTATTTAACAGTGTTGTAACTTAGTTACTGTATTGTATTACATGCATACTTTCCACATTACCTCTAAGTTAAGCCTGTCTGCTCTGTTCCATTGCTTCCAGGGGGTTGATCGCAAGATAATTTAGTGATTTTGAGGGTTCACCCTAACAAGAGTTGTGATTATTCCTTGAGGTGTGCAGTTGCCCACCCCAAATAATATTGCAACTTCTTACTCTATGATTCCGTAATCAAGATTTGCATACTTTCAGAGGCTGATGATTCAATAAGGCACAACTATTTTGATTATTATGTTTGACAACACTATTCTCTATTGTTGGCCTAAATAATGTATTTAACAGAGCTAAATTCCTCTTCAATCTAAAATGGTTATGCTGTGGGATATCACTGGCAATGGAGACCCACCTCACCAAGATGTGAGATTGAAATCTTTTAACAAGTTAGGCAGGACATCTATTTATGACAGAGGGCGGGAAAAACTTTTTCAGACATGTGGCAAAACTGGTTCACACACACCTCCTTTTTGTGGAAATAAATGTTAGAAGTGACAATAATGGCAGGCATGTAACTCTACCTCTGATTATTCTGAAGAGAACGATTCCCTCCAATAGTAGATGCCCAGCTTTAAAAAAAATATAAAATAGAAAACCTCATGGTCCCTGACAAAAAGCAATTAAGGGGACCAATTTCAATACATTCCTACAGAAACAAAAGCCCACTGTTACCACTTTTTCCTGATAACGAGCAACACAGAATCAGAACCCTGAACGTTCCCCAGTTGGGAGCAGTAGACAATTGGAGACAGACTCACAAAATTGAAAATGGTAGAGACTACATTATACATCTAGTTTCCTGGTAACATAGCTACGAAAATTGATTTTACACCTGAGCAAGGAATCTGCTAGTACTTTCATTCTTGTCAGACCATGCCCTGCTCTTTACTCATCTAGGATAGAACCCCTGACAGAGATGCAGTTGGTCCTTCACTATTACAGGTATGTGTTTAATAAAGTATCTAAAAGTATCTCTAGGAAAAACAACAGACCTCTTCACAACTCCACCTATGATATTCTTCTTTAAAAATTATTTGACTTAGTTATTGTAACAATTGGACCAGGGGTATCACTATTTAAGCCTGGATGCGTTGACTAGAGCCCCTTCCATACAGAAAGAACAAAGGGCCTGATTACGATGATGGTGGGACCGCCACCGACAGCATGTTGGTGGCTGTCCCTCTGCCATCGTAATTGTGTTTTCCGCCCGCCACTTAGAATGGCGGGCGGATGGGTGGTTATCGGAGAGACCGACTGCCACGGATCCAACGGGCTCAAGGAGTCTGTCGGTCCATCAGAGGAGCAGCATTACCTACAATGGTGGCAGTGCCTGGCAGGCACTGTCGTAGGTATTACAATGTTCCTTTCCGCCAGCCCATTTATGACAGTGAACCCACCATGAAAAGGTAGGCGGAAAGGGATATTGGGGGCCCATTGCAGGCCCCCCCTTCCCTCCAGGGCCTCACCTTTGGGTTATGGTGCCCCCCTACATATCCCTGCACCATGAGGCAGGCATTTTATGGTGCCTACCACGTAGGGCAGGGATATGTGTTATGTCCATATTTTTTACTGCAGCGTGTGCTGCAGCCCGCAGCACCCGCCACAATCCAAAATATGGACATTGCGACCGCCGTGGTGGCGGTCACATCCTAATGTGACCTGTGGGACCTCCGACTTGTAGTTGGGCGGTCCCATTTACGAAAGGATGGCAGTCGGACGAAAGTCCGACCGCCATCCTAATCGGCCCCCTAAGTCCATTTCTATGTATATTGGCGAATGCCTGTAAACAACAGTCTAGTTATAATTCTATGATTTCAAGAATCCCTCCATCTACAACTTAAATAACTATACTTATGCATTCTAGCAGTATAAAATACTTGCATATGCAAAGATTAGAAAACCGTACAGAACTATAATGTCTAAACAATTAGTATTAATTAAATATTAATCAAGAAGTATAAATGCATTTAAATAAATTATTTAATTATCAAGTATGTAGTTATTCCATTTCATCAACCTTAGTACATGCCTAAAATAGATAATTTAGTAAATAAATAACAGTTGCTTTAAAAATACCCTATGTGATATTCTAAATAAAAAGTTCCATTCATTTAAAATGACAGTTCCTGTTTCCATTTGTATTCCCTTAGCCCAATGGAACTGTACCAACTTTCGATACAGGCTTTCTTCTGGCTTGTTTAGAATATCCTTAACTAATAAATGAAACATGAATTTACATAAATATGACCTTCAAGCTTTCAGCTGTTGCTGCAATCATAAAATAGATTCCCATTCATCCATCAATTTCTGTGTTTATTTATAAATATGTTCTATTTTGTGTACACACACTACAAAACGACCTTTAGACATTTTCTGCATATAATTAATTTAAGGCCTATCTTTAAAGAGACCTTTAATGTGCAAAATGCAACAAACCTATTTCCTTCAGTTGGCATTCTCAATGATAATCTAAGACTGTATGTCTCTTTTCCTTTGAAATGTCTTTGGCATTCATGAGCAGTGGCTTCGGCTCTTGGCACAGCTCATCTTGGACGTTCTATAAATTTGTCATCTCTGGAGGGTAGAAGCCTGACTTGAATTCCAGGTCAAGTGCTTTTCACGGACCATTGAACTATTTCTTCCTGACTAGGATGATTGAGCTTTTGAGAGTTTATCAGTTTGTTTTCTGTAGGCTCTTCTAGTCTTTCTTTCACCAAGGTAGCTACCTATAGTACTCCGAATAAACAGTGCAAGTATACATCACTGGTACAAACGCAGAACAAAAGTAAATCAATGAAACATGTGGCCTTCAAAATGTAATGCTTTTCATACAGTTAAAATATATACTACTCAGCAATGAAGCTCACATTAAAGCAATTATCCTCATGTTCGATACGATTAAACTAATCTAAAAATAGATGCAAAGTATATTCTAAAAACATTATATTTAAATTGTGGTTTTAAACATTAAAGGTCACTGCACAGACCCAGTAGCATTAACAGTGAATTCTAATGTATACATTTATCTCATAATTTTCAGCATACTGTGATGGGTTCTATGGAGAAAACACGATTCTTTAATATTTGCTTAATAAATGATTCAGGAGTGATTGACAAATTAAACAACAGTTTACCATGGTAATTAATGACACTGAAGAGGAGGGAAAGCAGTCACTTGGGTTGACTTTGCCAAAATAGATACGATCTATCTCTCTGCATACTAATGCTATTATCCACATGGCAACAGGGATTCAGGGGCTCTTGGCAATACATATTATAAATGAACAAGTAGCAGCAAACATCATTGATATTATGTTAGGGGCCAAGGGGGAAAGTACATCAGATTTCAGACTTAAATAAGAGACCGTTAAGGCCTTAAATTCTGGTCTATACAGACATGAAATAACATAACCTCTCCAAGGGAGGATTCACCAGACCATCTGAACTTTGATTTCTACCTTAATTCTAATCTGAAGGAACGTCAGGCCATTAATAAAGTATGTTTTGTTCTTCCAAAGTTCCAAATGGATATACTCTACAGTAGTTTTGATAAAATATAGGGGGTTCCTGACCATAATCATACTACATACCTGCAATGAACTATAGAAGACAAACTTTGCACTTTCTTTGACAAGGCTGTAAACTACAGGGACAGTACTATTCAGAGGTGTCTCCTTCTTCATAATTGATTGCAATATTCTAATCAAGCTCATATCCAACAGGACAGACAAATACCTGTTTTATTTCATCCAGTCCAAATAGATTAAACAAGGGTAATAGAATGGAACATCATCATACTACTAGTCATGGCATTCTATTGTTAACTCTCTGAAAGTGTCAGCCTGACAAATTTCCCAGGATCAGTTTGTTGCTCAAAAAGGTCCACCTCTTGATAGCCTCAGTTCCGATTTCTAGAAAAGCACAGAATTTTTAGGTGATCAAGTGAGGAAAATGAAAGGGATCGGAACAGCTGGAAAGGAGACCTAAAGAGAATAAAACATCATTAGTGCTCTAACATATCTTTCCCAACACATATGTGTATGTTATCACCATATGCAAATACCTGTAACATAAAATTCCGGCCTAGTGTTGATGGAGTAGAGAAGATAAGGTTTCTATCCAAGTAACTCCTCATGATGTTTTCTAAGTGATGCAAATGTGTGAGAGCATTACTATTCCATTCTTCTAGACACAGTCACAGATTTTATCTCTATTACTGGTGTTGCTTGAAGAACATGTTGGTGCCTACCATTGAGGAGTAAATGCCTTGCATCACAGGGGGAGAGCCAACAATCCATAACTCTATGTCGAACCCCTGTTAAAATCGCAAACACAACATATACTAATTGCTACTCCATATTAATAGCATCCCTTCTTTTCCAACCTAGCGCATGGAAGAAAGTACTTTGATATCCACAAATTCCAAATATTCACACTGTTGCACCACAGCAAATTTACATGTAATGTCTTAAGTACAAAAAATAAATCCAAGCGCAATATACCCAATATTAGAAATCGAGTTATTGGTTGGCTAGGATATGCACCTAAGCCAGGCAGGGCCCACCACTCTAGTCACGGCAAGTAAGTTACACACCAATGATAACCTGTGATCACCCTCTGGTAGCTTGGCGCAGAGCAGGCAGCCTTATCATCAGAGGCAATGTGTAAAGTATTTGTGCAACACACACACACAGTAATACAGGGAAAACACCACAAAAAGACTCCACACAGATTTAGAAAAATTGGTCAGTATTTATGTGATAAAAATAAGACCAAAATAAAAATAATCTAATCAATGAATCAAGTGGTATGCATTTTTAAAAGATGATATGCAATCAGTGCTTTAGATCGAGATGGGCTTGCTTTAGAGCCTTTACACTAATTTTGCAGAGAGAGTCCATTAATTTACGGTCACAGGGACTGTTGTGATTCCCTTAAGAGTAATACGGCCTCCCTGAGGGGGTTGTGTTATACGAGTTCCTAGCCCTCGACCACGAGGGTCACTGTATGGAGATACAGGGACCATTCCATCTTGGTCCAGCAATCAAAAATGAAGGTAGGGGGATATTAAAATGTTGGGACTGCTCCAGTCTGGATGCAAATGCCAAATAGTGAGTGGTGAACACCGGGACCGCTGTGGTCAATTCTGGTGGTGAACATTAGAGAAAGCGGGTGTCTGCTGCAAGGAGCGAAGCAAGTTTTTTGGGACCACTCATGTGGCAATTCTCCAGCTGTGAAGATCAGTGAAAGCGGGTTTTTGCTCCAGGGAGTGCAGCAAATTCTTTGAGACTGCTCGAGTCTGAGTCCTTTGGCGGGTAAGATCAGTGAGAGAGGGTGTATGCTGTGAGAAGGGCAGCAAATTCTTTGGGACTGCTCGTGTCTGAGGCCACGATTGGCTGTTGCAACCTCTCCTGATAGCAGTCCACAGCTTCCCACACTGCTGCAGGGGTTGCAGCGTGGTCAGGCCAAGACCCCGGGGGGGTGAGCTGTTCTCAACCCGTGCTGCCGAACACTCTCCCCTTCTTAGGCCAGGGCGCACATGCCGCCACTCGATGCTCCAGAACACAGACTGGAGAAGCGCTCACAGCTCTGGTGAAGGCAAGGTTGTCAGCGTGGCAAGGACTGAAGAGTGTGAGTCCCTGTGCAGGAGAGGAGCACTCGAGTCCTCAGGGCACACACTGGATTGCAAAGCAGGCTGAGGTTCCACCACAGTCAGGCCAGCATGGCAGACTTACAGAAGCAGCCCGTGGGTGATGCGAGGTCCTTGATGTCCCTAAAACAACAGGGGGCAAGCCAACAAGCCTTTGGAGTCACTCTGGGGATGTCCTTGATTCTTGGTCCGCAGGGCAGAGGTTACCAAGCAGCAGGGCAGCACAAGCAGGCAGAGTAGCAGTCGCTAGGGACAGTCAAACACAGCAAGATGGCAATCCTTCAGTGCAGCAGCCTTTACTCCAGTGTAGTGTCTACCAGGTCCATCAATGTAGTCATTTGATAGAGCCAGAGCCCTGATACTTACACTCAAAAGTGCCTTTGATGAGGGGGTGACTTCACAAGAGCCTTCTGAAGTGCACAAGGATCCATTTCAACACAGTCCTGGCTCCAGACTATCATTAGGGGGTAAACATTACCTTGTGTGAGGCAGACCTAACCTATTCAGATGTAAGTGCGAATTACCTCCCTCTCTCCCTGTCAGGAAGGCTATCAATATACAGATGGATGCAAATGGATCTCTTGTCACACCCAGAATCTCCTGTGTTGTGGCTGTCTAGAAAATATGCACAAAGTGTAACTGTCACCCAGGCCAGACATGCATTGGAGACAAACTGCATGCACACTGAGCAAACTTAGGGCAGAGAAATGTCCACTTTCTAAAAGTGGCATTTCTAAAATAGCAGTCATAAATCCAACTTAAAGGATTTAACATTACTATTCCAGCCATACCTACCATGGTAAAGCTGCTCCTTTCTGATCAGGAATTACCACTTAAAGAATTATAAGGGAATTTCCAATGTTAGTCTTTGAGAGGAGTAGGCATCACACCAGTGAAACATGAATTTAGCTATTTGTCCCTGCTAGGACATGTTAAGCACAAAAAAGATGTCCTGCCTTTTAGGTATACAGCACCCCAGAACCTTTGGGTCACATAGGGCCTACCTTCGGGGTACCTGATGTGCACAAAAAGGGGAGTTTGAGGCTTGGCAAGGGGTTTTAAATGCCAAATCTACGCAGGAGTAAACTGCACACACAGGCCCCACAATGACAGGCCTGAGACAGGTTTGAAAAGGCTACATGTATGGGTGGCACAATAAGCGCTGCGGGCCCACTAGCAGCAGTTAACTTACAGGCCCGGGTATATGGTATACCACTTTACAAGGGACTTACAAGTAAGTTAAATATGCCAATTGTGTATATACCAATGTTACCAAGTTTAGGAGAGAAGCACATGAACTTTAGCACTGGTTAGCAGTGGTAAATTGTGCAGAGTCCTAATGCCAATAAACAGATACAGCAAAAATGGATGCAAAAGTCAAAAAGTTGGGGGAAAGACCACCCTAAGGATGGCAGGTCCAGCACGTGTTCCCTCAGCTGAAAGTCAGGAGAGCTACCCAACCGCTAGGGAGTTCTCATCACTAAGGCGGAAAAGCCTGGGTAGACCGCCAGCATTGCATGGTCTACCATTGGTCTATGTTCTACCCTGAAGTCCATGCCCTGTAGGGAAATGGACCACCTCTAACAATTTTGGATTTTCACCCCTTATTTGCTGAAGCCATCTGAGGGGCTGTGTTCAGTCTGAATCAGGAATTGAGTGCCAAACACATATGGCCTCAGCTTCTTCAGTGCCCAAACCACAACAAAGGCTTCTATCTCTATTGCACTCAATCACTTTTACCTGGGGAGTAACCTCCTGGAGATGAAGCCTACAGGTTTTTCTAGGCTCTCTTCATTGAGCTGTGATGGTACTGCCCCTTATGCCATGCTCTAAAGCATCTGTCTGGATGGTTATCTCCTGATAGAAATCAGGGGCCTTGAGCACAGTAGTTGTGTGCATGGCTTGCTTTAGGGGGTCAAATGCTTTTTGGCATGCCTCAGCCCAAATCACATTTATGGGCTGCTTCTTCAAAGTCAGCTCTGTCAATCAATCAATTAATCAATCAAATAAAGCTTTATTCGGCTGCTATATGAAACAGTCATAAAAGCACAAAAATTTAAAACACAACCAGTTATTTGCATGTAATAAATAGAGCAAACATAATTTACATAATACACACATTATTATATCAGTAAAATACTTTTCCTTATATAAAATACGGCTTTTAAAAACTGAGCTACCCTCCATGCTATGTGCTCATTCTCTAGTAATTGGAGTAAAAGCATTGCTTGAGAACACTGCCTGAGCCCAGATTTTCTTAAAAAGGGATAATCCAAGCTTTCCTTTGCTCTTGGTAAAATTTGCAAAACAGGACTAGGTGCATAGTGGATTGAACAGAGATATTGTCACAAGGGCACAGTATTAAAATACGGGACCAATCATTCATTTTCGGGAATGTCATCAACCTATGAATATTACCCAATCGTAACCTGGTAAGAAGAAATCTATCAAAGGTTCCTGGGACAAAGGATAAATAGGGCTCCATCCCTATGGTGGTACATAACAATTGGTGAGATCTCACGGTTATTTTTGTTACAGATTCTCCATGGAGTCTTTTAGCTTCTAAAAACTGAATGCCCTCTTTCTTTAATGACTTTCTTGAAATCGCCATCATAGAAGACGGTACTAAAAAATATTCAGCGTGCCCTAGTTCAATCATAAAATCACGTACAAATTTGATCCAGGGGATTGTAAGGGCCCCTGCTAATTTTAAAATATCATTTAAAATCTCTCTGTTCAACTCTGTCTGGTCCTTACACCAGATTCTATGCCACAGAAGGATAGGCTCTAGTTTTACCAAATCAGCCAAATAATGGAGAGCTAGCTCTTCGTGGCAAATGAAGGTAGATGTACTTGGAGGAACGGAGAGGATATACCTTATGAACGCATTTTCAATCGTTTGTAAACAATTAATATCCGAATAACCCCACAGCCCGGCTCCATAGATTGCCATCGAAACGCACTTTGCTTTATATATATGCAATCATTCTGTTGGTGGTTTCCTGCCTAGCTTATTAGCAAAATTAGATAGTGCGGCAGTAGATCTGGCAAAGGCTGTTTTTTTAGCGGATATAGCGGGGGCCCACGAATCCTGATAATTAAAAAGTACGCCTAGGTAAGAATTTTTTTTTGTAGATACTAATTTCTTCCCGTCTATGAACATTTCATGGGTCTTCTGCTTTCCTTGCTTGCACCTCATGACATACGTCTTGGATATATTAGTTTGAAGACCAAGATCGCTCATAAATATGCTAAAAATATCCAAGGCTCTCTGGAGGCCGTTTTGGGTGCGAGCCATCAAAACGGCATCATCCGCATAAAGTAATGCGGGAATAAAGCGGCCACCGGCTTGGGGAAAATCTTTGCCCTGAAGAAGCAATGCATCTTCAAGTCCATTTATATAGAGATTGAAAAGGAAGGGGGCCAGCACACAACCTTGTCTGACCCCTCTCCTGATCTGGAAAGCTTCAGTACATTCTCCCTTTTGTCCAAAACGGACACTTGCTGAGGCATCACTGTACAATCGACGTAAGAACATAATAATTTGTAAGTCAACCCCCACCCCTTCAAGGACCTCCCACAGCCTATTGCGCTTAACTGAATCAAAGGCTGCGGTGAGGTCAACGAAGGCCAAGTAGAGGCTGCCTTTTTTCGCTCGTGTATACTTGCCTATCAATAATGTGAGATTTAACGACTGCTCAATGGTACCAAGACCGTCCCGGAACCCATACTGGAGGTCAGACAAGATCTTATTTTCCTCGGCCCAGTCTGCTAAACGTTCCAGTATAACCCTCCCTAGCACCTTAACCATAGAGTCTAGGAGAGAAATTGGTCTGTAGCATCCTGGATCTTCACGATTACCCTTTTTAAAAATTGGGATTATTATTGATCGTGCCCATGTTGGAGGAAGGGTTGACCTTATACTAGCATTAAAAATCTGTGTCAGTATTGGCCCCCACAAGGGGACATTATGTTTATAAAGGTCAACTGGTGCCCCATCGGGCCCAGGTGCCTTACCGCCCGCACTATGTGCCAGGGCTCTAGTAACCTCCTCCAAAGTAATTTCTAGATTAATATATTCGCAGGTATTTATATTACAATCCTCCGAATAACTACCTGGGTTCCCTCGTTCATTATATAAGTTGGAAAAGTGGGTAATCCAAGCTTCTTCTGTAATAGCTATCTCCACTGATGGGCCTTTACTTGGGGCTAGAAAGGGGGTTCTCAGAACCTTCCAAAAAGCGGTACTATCTTTCTGCTCGGCAGCGTTATGTAAGGAATCCCAGGCATCATTGCGAAGGGTTTGTTTTCTTTCTTTTACTGCCCTTCTATTCATATCTAGTGTCCCCCCCGTAGCAAGTGAGACACCTATACTTTCGTGGTTTGCTGCTGAAGCGACTAAACTTACATTTTCTGGCTCTATCCCCGGATTGTTTTGCCTGTGGCACAATGTCTTATGCGTATTAGATCCCTGCCCTTGCCTTTTTTTGATGGTGGTACTAATCCCTTACCCTGACTGATTTTCATTTTTTGACCCCTCGTTTGAACATTGGGTTTTGTTATAGTAACTTGTTCGGGTACTTTCCGTGCAATTAAAGGTGAAGCTATTTGCGTCGACAGTGTGGGCTCCACCAAGGATAATATAGGCAATTGTACCTCTTTGGGTTGGTCAGATTTTGGAGATCCCATTACAGTAGTAATTAATACTTCAGGATGGTTAGTTAGTGGGCGTTGGGGACCATCTTGCGACTCAATTGATAACCTGCGTTCCGTTAATGTGATTTCATGCCTTAGGACCGATTCGGCCCTCTGCAAAAAGACATCAAGAGTCCCAACCATCCCCTGCCCTGTATGAGGTTTTAACTTACTCATTATCCCCTTTCCTACTTAATTATATCCCTATATCAGATCACTATGTTATCAGAACTTTTTCCTTAACCGAGTTCCTATAGGGAAAACTACTTATAAATATGCAGTACAATACAGGAATAATACTAACAGCAAAAAAGAATATATAAAAAAGTAGAAGAAAGATAAATATTTATCAAAATAGCAATAAAACGCAGTGTTCACAGTATAGTCAGTTGGGCAGCCGAATATCACAGTGATATATCAATACCGTAGCCCAGCCCAGTGTCCTCCAGTCTCTGACGGGCTCAGACGGGCCCTCCCTTGGTCCGGGCTTCATCCGGGCGTCGTCCCGCGCCGCGGTGGGAGAGGCTGCGCTATAAGCGCGATGACCCCGCCTCCCCCTCGCTCGCGGCACTCACAGCAGCTGTGTGGCGGGTGGTGCACTCTGGGGTTAGCAGTCCTCCCAGAGTGTGGCTGGTGCTGCGAGGTCTAGAAGACCCTTACCCCTCCATGGGCTCCTCCAAGATATGCGCTAATGTCCCGATGGACAATTGAACAGGGCAGTCAGCAGAGCGAAAATAAAAGTCTCCCACGCCGCGGGGGGAGAGGCTGCGCTATAAGCGCGATGACCCCGCCTCCCCCTCGCTCGCGGCACTCACAGCAGCTGTGTGGCGGGTGGTGCACTCTGGGGTTTGCAGTCCTCCCAGAGTGTGGCTGGTGCTGCGAGGTCTAGAAGACCCTTACCCCTCCAGGGGCTCCTCCAAGATATGCGCTAATGTCCCGATGGACAATTGAACAGGGCAGTCAGCAGAGCGAAAATAAAAGTCTCCCACGCCGCGGGGGGAGGCTGCGCTATAGCGCGATGACCCCGCCTCCCCTCGCTCGCGGCACTCACAGCAGCTGTGTGGCGGGTGGTGCACTCTGGGGTTTGCAGTCCTCCCAGAGTGTGGCTGGTGCTGCGAGGTCTAGAAGACCCTTACCCCTCCAGTGGCTCCTCCAAGATATGCGCTAATGTCCCGATGGACAATTGAACAGGGCAGACAGCAGAGCGAAAATAAAAGTCTCAGCTCTGTCAAGGGGGTAACAATGGTGCCGTAGCCCTTGACAAATCTCCTAGAGTACCCGTTGAGGCCCAAAAAAGCTCTGAACTCGGGCTGGGTCTTGGGGGCTGCCGGGCCATGATGGTTTCTATCTTGACCTCAAAGGGTTGCACCTTCCCCCTACCCACCAGGTGTCCCAGGTATACCACAGACCCCTGACTTATCTGGCAAATGATTACTGGCCTTGATAGTCAGGCCTGCCTGCGGCAGGGTTTGAAGTACTTTCCGGAGGTGAAAGAGGTGGTCATCCCAACTGCTGCTGAAGACAGCTATGTCATCCAGGTAGGCAGCTGAGAAGGCCTGCAAACTAGCAAGGACCTGGTTCACCAGCCTCTGGTAGGTGGCAGGGGTGTTCCTTAATCCAAAGGGCATCACCATAAATTGGTACTCTCCCTCTGGAGTAGAGAAGGCAGACCTCGCCTTAGCTCCTTCTGTTAGGGCGATCTGCCAGTACCCCGATGTAAGATCAAAGGTACTTAAATACTGTGCAGTCCCTAATCTGTCAATTAACTCATCTGCCCTAGGGATAGGATGACAAAAAGCAAAAAACAGGAGAAAACCCGTTAGTCCAGTTGAGACCAGATATTTACGTTTAGCAAAGCAACAGTGTCTCAACCGGTGATCAATAAGTTAGACAAGTATATGGAAAAACAATTCAATAGCACGCAAAGAAAATTAGGGAGACCACAATAGTTTAAATAGACCCATACAAATTGGTCTTTTTTTAAGTAAAGGTAGGTATATCAGCACTACATTACATAAATTGCAATTGTAACTCAAACGTATAATGTGCACATACGTGCTCGTGGAGCAGGTTAACGGCACAAGTGACACGTGAAAAAGAGAAATAGCAGCAAAACTGTGCAAGAAACAATTTCAGTGGTGGTTGAAAAACAGTCAGTAGAATATTTATACAAAGTTTCAACTGTTTTTAAGAAGCCACGGTAACGTCTAGAGATGCGCTGAATGGTCGACGGCGTTTCAACCTGTACAATTTCAGGTCATCATCAGGACCGGTTTACCTCAGGTAGCCACTACTCCCCATTTCCACTGTCTTTATCCTATGCTTGTACTTTCCAATTCTCAAACCCTCTCCTTTCTCCCTGGATTCCCGTATACAGCACTGACCGAATTTCAGTGACCCGGTCCTGATGATGACCTGAAATTGTACAGGTTGAAACGCCGTCGACTATTCAGTGCATCTCTAGGCGTTACTGTGGTTTCTTAAAAACAGTTGAAACTTTGTATAAATGTCTTACTGACTGTTTTGCAACCACCACTGAAACTATTTCTTGCACCATTTTTGCGGTTATTTCTCTTTTTTCACGTGTCACTTGCGCAGTTCGCCTTCTCCACGAGCACGTATGTGCACATTATACGTTTGAGTTATAACTGCAATTTATGTAATGTAGTGCTGATATAACTACCTTTACTAAAAAAACAAACCAACTTGTATGGGTCTCTTTAAACTATTGTGGTCTCCCTTATTTCTCTTTGCGTGACATTGAATTGTTTTACCATATACTTGTCTAACTTATTGATCACCGGTTGAGACACTGTTGCTTTGCTAAACGTAATTTCCCGGTCTCAACTGGACTAACGGGTTTTCTCCTGCTTTTTGCTTTTTGTTACATTGAGCAACCGCTGGGTTGCGAGAATATCTTTCCAAACTCTCGTCATTCATATGACACATTATGTGTAACTAATCTACAAATGATGTCCTCCAGGGAGACCACAAATTATTCGGATGACTACATCCAACAAATTCTGAGTGGCCCTTCTCTTCTATCCCACTCTTCTACACCCCTCCCTACAGCTCCCAATACCTCACGGGCTCTATTAGACAAACTTGAGAAATCAAAGAAAAAACAGATGCGCACTAATCTCCACTCACGTCTGCTGACAGAATATTTGAAATCAGATGTGATTCCCCTAGGGCTTCAAATCTGCAACACTCCAGCTATATTCACACAAGAGCCTAAATTTCGAACAAGCTTCAGCCATCTGGCGACTACCTGTTCCAGACACTGGATGGTACTAGGCTTTGATACGGCTATCGAACATAGCCAAAAGGAACTCAAAGAAATCACTGAGTTAGAGAAACTCATTCTACACAACTCTACTATCTCTGATGCAAAAAATTTGCATGACAAAATCAATAGTACTATTGCGACATTCAATACCTTTGAACAGAACAAAAATATAAACAGGATACAGAAAGACATCAAGAGCTATAATAAAGAAAAAGCATACCCTTATTTACGCGACGATTTCTACAACACTCCCTACCAACCACCTAGGAATAGAAATTGGGGCAGATATAGAAACAACCAAGCCATTACATTTTCAGACTCCTCCAACACCTCTATTGAGGACTCAGACCCTGGTGATGGCCCTAGCTCAGAGCCGTTTGAAGTACACCATACTATATATACTCATAGGACTTCGCTCTACCATGAGCCTCATCTATGCGTCCTAGGATTTGTTTCAATCCTCTATGATATGCGCGTCTGAGGATACATTTCTTTTCTATACCCTATTGCCCTGAAGAAGCCCATGTTTGGGTGAAACGCGTTGGCTGGTTCTATCATATGAAGCACAACTGAGAATAAAATAGACCAGAAACGTTGATTTTTCAAATAATTTTTATTTGACATGTTTGTGTGTACTTAATTGTCTGTGTCTATATATTGCCTCTCATCCAACCAACTTACAGAATCAGACTAGACCACAACCACCACCACTCCTACCCACTGTTTTTTTAGGAGGGAACCGCAGATGGAGCAGAGGCAGATCCAGACCAAACTACCAATATCAATACATGGGCGAACCAATGGGGTCCCCAACAATAATAACACAGGGTACTTCTCTAGTTTCCCCTGCTACTACCATACCTGACGCTTCCTGCCAATCCAACATTAACACTATCCCCATATTTAACCTCTCGCAACACACTCTATCGTCTGATGAAGATTCCCTTCTTAGTAAGGGTCTCTTTTTCGTCCCAACTGACCGCAGCAATTTCTTTAGACTCCAGGAAGACCTATTACGCTTCTTCAGGCGTATTAGGCTGAAACAATTCTTTGTAGACAGGCCCCACGGGACAATTTAAGCCTATCGCCTTTCCTACCCCCTTCCTCCTTTCTCCCACCAGCGGCTTCTATGCCCCTGAGATACTCACTTCTGAACGACTTGTACTTCATGAAATCATGGATATGCATTGCCAGTCTGAATTTGTCCCATATAATCTTGCCCTTACTAAGAAACTTGCTCTAATAACCTTTGAAACAACCCCAACATAATTATAAAACCAGCTGACAAAGGTGGAGGTATCGTCATCATGGATACCGACAAATATGACGCATAGATTATGAGACAATTCTCTAATGCAACCCATTATCAAGCCCTCCCTTCTGATCCATTACACAACATCTGTAGTCTAATACAAGATGTCACTAACCGGGCCTTACTCTTGGACATTATATCCAAAAAGGAGCATAGTTTTCTCATCAACCCCCATCCCCAGACACCAGTTATCTATGTCCTTCCCAAAATTCATAAAAACACTACCAATCCCCCAGGTCGCCCCATTGTGTCAGGCTGTGGTTCTACCCTGTAACCCCTAGGCAAATACATAGATGCCATCCTAAAGGAATTTGCCCCTTTTACTGATACCTTCATACGCGACAGTACCAACCTTATCAACCTAATTGAGGATAGACCATTCAATGTCGAGACTGATCTGATGGTTGGCTTAGACATTGAGTTTCTTTACACCAATATTCCCCATGTTGAGGTTCTACAGATCATCCAGAATCTACTTGACAAATATCCCAGACCCATTCGCATCCCCACTGAATTCATAGTAGACTTACTCCGCATTGCCTTAAGCAACAACTACTTCCTGTACAAAGACACCTTTTACCTATAGGTCAAGGGGGTCTCTATGGGTTCTTGTTTTGCCCCCAACTTTGCTATTCTCTACGTCCACAATTTGGAAACCACACACATCCTTACTCCATTGAACCCTTTTCTCAATCAAATTGACTTTTGGCGGCGATATATTGACGATATTTTGCTACTTTGGCATGATACTGCTGATAATTTATCCACCTTTATCCATTGGCTCAATAACTGTTAGCCCCATCTCAAAATTACATCAGAATTCAGGACCAATTATCTTCCATTTTTGGACCTCACCCTTCACGTTGAGGAGGGTGCCATTGGGACATCACTATTCCGTAAGCCCATGGAACGCAACACACTCTTACTATACTCAAGTTACCATCCACGCGGCCTCCGTGATGGTCTCCCTCACGGTCAGTTCCTTCGTATACGAAGAAACTGTAAATGGAAAAAGGATTATTTCCGGTAGGCTGCCATATTGTTCGAAAAAAATCACTACCAGAGGCTACCCAAAACGGCTGATTTCCCGTGCTTGCAAACACGCTTGGTATTGCCACAGGGACGTACTCCTTTCTCCTAGACAAAGTCGGGTTAAAACACGCTTCCCCTCTGTCTCCACCTACAGCCCTCCAGTAATAAAGTCAATAATATCATAAAAAGGAACTGGATATCCATCGGACACAAACCACATTTCAGGAACCCCCCTTGTTTTCTTACAAGAGGGGTAACAACCTATCTGATCAACTAGTACGGGCTGGTACTTGGCCCAATAAGAACCAAAACATCACTTCCATCACCTCAATTTGGGGCCTACCGCCCACACTTGGACGCTACAGGTGCCAGAATTGCAAAGTCTGCCCCCTGACTTTTAACACTAAAGAATTCAAGGTAAAAAACCACATGTATCAATTGAAACAATTCTCCAACTGCCATACGACTAATGTCATTTACGCCATCTGTTGCCCATGCGACCTAATATACATTGGTCAAACTGCTCAAATGGTCAAGCAACGTATCATACAACATAAGAGTCACATCAAATGCAAGATCGAGACTGCCCCCTTAGTCTCACCCTACATGGAGAAAAAGCACCTGGAAACTGATTTAATTTGGCAGGTCCTTGACCAACCCACCTTGCCGTTGCGTGGTGGTAACTTACAATTACTTCTAAACAAATGCGAATGCAGGTGGATCGGACGCTGCGACTCTGTCAATCATGGATTGAATACTCTGGACAAATGGAACACCACCATTGATGTTTATTGAACTATTCACATTTCCCTCCTTTCTATTTCACTCTGACCATCCCCTAAATTGTTGACTTGCGGCTACATGCCATCATCTAGGTTGCCTTTTTCATGAGCTGATTAATCCCAGTTGCATGTGTACATATTTAACATTTTCACCTTTTTTCCTTTATGTACCATGATGCACACATGTGTAATTAATATTATAATTATAATACTGCATGCCCGTATCGATATGTATGATATTTTAGGATCAGACAAACCATGATTTAGTAATAGTCTGATCACATTACAGAATAATATTGTTTACCATGTGTCTATTACCCTGTTAGCATCGTTAATTTATATTCTGATTTGTCAACTGTATATTATTTCTTTCAATTCTGTTTCTTTTTTAAAAAAACATCCACTTAAAATTGTCTTTTATTGTATATACACCCTGAAATGCTTTTTTTCATTTCCTTTCCCCGTCTCCCCCTTCCTTCTTTCATTGCTCCCCCGGGGGTATTATCTAGTACCGCCACTATCGTGTCCCCCACGCTAGTCTTTCCTCGCTCCCCTCCATGTGTGACCCCCAAACGACCCCTGCATGTGACTGCATCTTCTGGACGATGCCACTGCCTTCCACACTGCGACCGTGAACGCGGCACAGGTTTGAATTACTTACCCTCCGGTTCCAGACTATTGCTGGTTTCCCGACACTTCGCTTTATTCCACCACAGACCCCCGATTTATTTTTGGACTCCTCTCGCCCCGCTCAAATGCTCCTCATAAGGTAATTACCCAACCGATGCCATGTCAATTTTCCTTGTCCTCCAACGACTGTGTCCGCCTAACTTTCGGTTCCATGTCTTCCTTTTCAGCCACGGACTGGATTCACTCCTTTTTCGCCGTTTGGGACCTAATTAATTTGTCCCGCCATCGCTGGATCTCCTGGCTGGTGCTAATACGTGTACCCATTGATTCCTCGTGTCATACGCGGTAAGCCAACACCCACATGCTTTATCCCGGTTCCTTATCATTCATAACCACCCTTGGTTGCTGTCCCCGTTTGTTTCCCAAAAGCCCTCAATTGAATTGGCAGTTCCTTTGTCCTCTGCAGACCCCTAACGGATACCCTCATTTGCTTTACTTGACTGATTCATCCTGACTTCAAGGATCCCCTGCTACCACTGCCTCAGGTAGCCACTACTCCCCTATCTCCACTGTCTTCATCCTATGCCTGTACTTTCCCATTCTCAAACCCTCTCCTTTCTCCCTTGATTCCCTTATACAGCACTGACCGAATTTCAGTAACCCGGTCTTGATGATGACCTGAAATTGTACAGGTTGAAACGCCGTCGACCATTCAGCGCATCTCTAGGCGTTACTGTGGTTTCTTAAAAACAGTTGAAACTTTGTATAAATGTCTTACTGACTGTTTTGCAACGACCAATGAAATTGTTTTTTACACCGTTTTCGCTGTTATTTCTCTTTTTTCACGTGTCACCTGCGCCGTTCAACTTCTCCACGAGTACGTATGTGCACATTATACGTTTGGGTTACAATTGCAATTTATGTAATGCAGTGCTGATATAACTACCTTTACTTGAAAACAGACCAGCTTGCATGGGTCTCTTTAAACTATTGTGGTCTCCCTATTTCTCTTTGCGTGACATTGAATTGTTTTACCATATACTTGTCTAACTTATTGATCACCAGTTGAGACACTAGGGATAGGATGAGCATCAGTCTTGGTTACAGAATTTAGCTCTCTCTAATCCACACAGAGCCTCAGTTTAGGTGTGCCTCCCGACGCTGCATCTTTTAATACCAGAACAGCAGAACTGAACTAAGGGCTACTGGAGGGTTCTATCATCCCCAAATCTAGCATCTTAGAGACCTCGCTCTTGATGCTGGCACTCACGTTATCTGACAAACTGTACGATTTGTACTTGGCAGGTAAGTTGTCTCCTATGTCCACATTTTGAGTACACAGGTGGGTTATCCCTAGAGTATGGAGAAAAGAGCGGAGTACTGTTCCAACACTTGGCGTGGGTCCCTCTGATGTTCAGGAGTCAAGGTGGGGGAAAGGATCATTCCTTTCATAGACCCATCTTAATCACCTGAGGCTCAGAGGTCATGGAGAGGTTCACTCTCCTCTTCCTCCACCCCATTTGTCACCATCAGCAGGGTGAGCTCAAACCTCTCGTAGTGTGGTTTGAGGCGATTGCTGTGAAGCACCCTGTGGGGTTACAAGGGGTTCTTATGATCCACCATGTAAGTGGCATTACCCTTCTTCTCAATCACCTTGTAGGGCCCAATCCAACGGTCCTGAAGCTCACTGGGCTTCCTCAGTTCCATGACCCAACCTCTTTGTACAGACTGCAATTCCACACTGGTAAAGTTCTGGTCATACCACTCCTTCATCACAGACAGACTGGCTTCTAAGTTGTTAAAAGCTTGCTTCTACAACTGAGCCATTTGGCCATAAAAGACCAGTATGTAGCTCACTACATCCTGGGGAACTTTCCGGCGCGTTTTCTACCACCCTTTCTTCACAAAGCTGAGAGGTCCTCTGAAAGGGTGACCGTACAGAAGTTTAAAGGGGCTAAAGCCAGCTCCCTTCTGCGGTACCTCCCTGTAGGCAAATAGCAGGCAGGGAAAGAAGATATCCCACTTTTTCCTCAGGCCCTCAGGCAGACTTCTGATCATGTCTTTTACGGTTGTGTTGAACCTCTCAACAAGTCTATTTGTCTGGAGGTGGTACGGGGTGGAGATCTCGCAAGTAACCCCACACTCTTTCCACATGGACTGCATATATGCAGACATAAAGGTGGTGCCCTGTCAGACACAACTTCCTTGGGAAAACCCATGTGGGTACAAATCCCTGTCAGGGTCCTTGCTGACACAGGTGCAGTGGCCGTCCTCAGAGGGATTGCCTCTGAGTACTGGGAGGGTAATCCACCAGAACCAGGATAAACGTGTGATCAGAAAAGATCTGGGGTTCCATAGGCCCAACAATGTTGATGCCTACCCTTTCAAAGGGGGTGCTAACAATGGGTAAAGGTTCCAAGGGAGTCTTGAGCTTTTTCCCTGTCTTTCCACTGGCCTGGCATGTGGTTCAGGTCCTGCAGAACGTGTCTGAGGACGTCCTGATCTTGGGCCAAAAGAAATGTGGCGCAAGCCTTGCAAAGGTCTTGTCTTGGCCCAAGTGTCCAGCCAGGGGTATCTCATGAGCCAGCTCCAGAAGGAAGACTGTAGAATTGGGGCACCACCAGGGCCTTGCTGTCCCATGCACAGGAACCTTAGGCTCATTGCAAAGAAGGTTGTCCTCCCAGTAAATGTGATAGCTTCCAGAGGCATCACCTGTTGCTTGGGCTTCAGCCTGGTGCCTCATGTCTCCAAGGGTTGGGCACTCCCTCTGTGCCCTACAGAACCCCTCCCTGATAATCCCTCTTTCTACATGCCAATGAGCAGGTGTAGGCAGGTCACCAAGGGGAGCAGTTTCCTCCTCAGTGGGCTCCGGGGCGGACTCCACGGGTGCCTCATTCACCTCACTTGGAGTCCACTCAGGGGCAGGTTTCCCACACCCTCTGTCTTTCTCTTTTTAGCAGAGGGCTGGGCCACTGTTTCAGGCTCCAGCCTTTCTTGACTCCCTTTCTGGGCAACCATGGACCGTGTTGTAGCACAAATCTACTCAGGAAACCCAAACATCTCCACATAAGTCTTGAGCTCCATCTCCTTCCAGATAGTGTGCTCCAATTCATTACCCAACAAACAGTCCACAGGCATGACAGGCTCACAGCAACTATAAAAATGTTGCTCGAATATGAATTTACCTTGAAAAAACAAAGACAAGAGGAATTTGGCAAAACAGGAACAGTTGGTTTAATTAAATACTATGGCTGGGAGTGCAGCATACAGAAACGGTCTTAGGACTGACTAAAAGTGCAATAATTTTAAATGTCTTTTTATACATTTGTTGAAGCACCAGAAAACAATTCATACATTCTGTTTCGGGAGTGGAATGTGGGCCTTGTCCTGAAGCCATAAATTACTCCTGCCTGGTGACAAATGCAGGTGGGTCTCGACCTTGCATGAACATAATGAGGGCCAGTGGGTAACGTGTCAAGATGTCCGGCATGGGGAGCGTGTGATCACTGCATGTGCTGTGTCCTGATTGGCTGAGTATTTCTAACTTCATGTGGCATCTAACTTTATGGTGTTTTGGGAACACGCACCCCTCCAGCCATGTGCATTTTATTGGGGCCAATCTCCCAGGACTATTCTGGAATTGCTGCCTCTCTGTGGGACTAAACTGTTTTTTTCCTGCTTGCGCATTTCCCCTGCTGGTTACGTGCCACCCCACCTGTGATCAGTCAATCAGTAGCCGTAGGGCGCAGGGCCTGTCTGACTTGGGATTGATTGAGAGGTCATATTGGGGGATTTCGACATAAGTGATTCGATTTCGTTTTTGTACTTATATGCATCATTGCGTACATCAACATCAATATTAACATTCCACCCTCAAGTTGAATTTTCAACTATATCATTTATCTCATACTTCATGAGAGTCACATTGTTGTGGGCTTGTCGTGTTTCAGTTTTAACTATTACTACTTCAATAGTTACTTGAATTCTACCAAATTTGAGGACTATGGGCCTTATTTATTGTATTGTGATGCTACGGCAGCGTAAAAAATGCACCTCACTGTGCCATATTTACAAAGCGGCGCATCTAGACAGATGCGTCACTTTGTAAACCCCTGCACTACATTATACCTGTAACAGGTATAATGTATGCAGAGTGGGCGTTCCAGCACTGACAAGGCTTGTAGGTGTTGCAGTGAAATATATGAGATTTCACTGTGACACTTCTACGGCCTCACTCCGTCAAATCCTTATGCGTGCTTCAAGCAGGCGTAATGGGTATTGCAGACCTTTTCACATGGGGCTTGCCCCATGCGAAATGACACATTGATAAAGTTGTTTCTTTTTCCAGACACACTCCAGTAATGCGCCATTTTTGCGCTGACAGATACGTCAGGGTCTCTGACGTATCTGTCAATCCTTTCGACATGGATCGTCGTACAGTAAATACGGCGCATCAATGGTGTGGCAAGGAGGGCGCACTGAACAATATTGCATAGCTGTTTTACTTCAGAGATGCAACAGTTTTCATAAATGAGGCCCTGTGTTTTTACAGTAGGAAACACTCACTTGTCCACACAAAAACAGTACAAAAATTAGACTAAGCAGCAATGACTTGCACAGTCCTGTCACCCACTGGAGGAGCCAGGAAAACCAGCCGGAGTACCAGTCCTGCTCAGGGGCACAGTATGCATGTTGGTTTGTAAATGATGCAGTGCTTGGAAGGAAAGAGTCAGAGTCCCATTGTTCATGTCGTTGCCTTGGGTGAATGTGCAACAAGTCACACAAATCTTGGAACACACCCCTCCCTCTATTGGGTCATTAACACCAACACATACCGATGTTGCATTACCACGAGGCGGGTGGCTCTTAGTTCTTCCTCAATTGCATTAAGGCCAAACTCAATACTGTTCATCATTTTAATCATCTCCCATCTGATTATTTGCAACCAGCAGGCATTTGCTTATGTGTGCAGAGTGAAGAAGGGTATGGACCCTCCCACATTGACTTGTGTGTCAGAAAACAGTCTGAATTCTTATGGAATGTCCTTGAACTGAGCCCAGCCAAAATAGAAGTTATTTTTTCCTCTGGCCTGATGAAATACTTGTTTTCTTCTGTGGCGGATGTTGGTACAACTCTGGCAGATCTTCTCCAGGAATACCCATGGTAGGGGTGTGTATAGTGACCAGGGAGCAAAGGCCTCGCCAATCAGGGACAAGCAGGGTGTAGGCAAATTCACCGTATTTTCAGCAGGTATCCGTCAGCGTGGAGGTGCCCCATTGCATGTTTGGTACGTGCAGTATTGCACCACAGTTCTCTTTAGTGCCAAGTGGAATCATTCCTTTCCTTTGTAAGTTTCTGTACAATTAGGGGTTGCCCCTTGCCTTCTATGTGTACCTGTCTGGCTTAGTATCCCATATTTCCTGACAAGGGTTATCAATGCTAGTATTCAACCCTCCCCTACGAGATTCATTTCCCTTTGTGTAATCAAGGTGGATGGCCCTACATTGCAACTCCATGTCTGGCTTCCATTTATTAGTAAAGAAGACTGCACCAGACACACTAAGAGCCACCCTGGGACCACTGAAGGAAATGGGAGCGGATGTGTTTGTGCAATGGTGTGGTGGCTTGGCTACCTCCAAGAAACTCTTTTCTGGAAAGTCTTGTGAACAAACAGTATCCTCCCCTATAGTGCCCCATCTGTGCATCCTATCTAACTCTGACTGAATCTCACTTGGGTTGGTGAAGAGGTACAATGCTGTGGGATTAGTCTCATAACAGATAACGTTCACTACTTCTATATGTGGTTCTACTCTGTTGGGTTGTATCTTAGCCCTAATGCTACATAGATACAGGTGAAGAAAGCATTTTGCTTTTTCAGGGGCTAACTCTTGGTACAAGTAAAGCCTGTCTGTGCCTACTGCATGTGGTATCAGCGAACAAATGAAGCATGGCCCGGCTGATGTCTGGGCAACCCCGGCGCTCATGGTCTGGGTTCTTTAACTAATATTTTATGGGTGTCACTGGACATCTAATATCCTGCCTTCCCTAGTGAGGGACTGTATGCATGACTTTTGACCTACATGTGCACAGGGTGATATGTAAAGAGGGGGCATGCCATAATTAGGTGTTGTGGGTGATCGCAGATTGCTCTGGGGTCCTGTGTATACCCCTCTAGTCCCAGCACACGGCATGCATTAGGACCCTCCCTAATGGTGCCAGGTGTTTTGACTATGCCCTTTTTCTAGAAAATTCTTTTTGGGCTCTTTTTGCTGGAATCCTGGGCGCTTCCATAGGTTCTCATGTGATCTAGTTATTTCTATTGTCGTTTACCGGAGGGGGTCAGAGATTTGTCCTGCAGCCCCCATGTGTTGTTTCTGATGTGGCAATGTCAGGATTGGGCTTATTTGCTCCCCTAGACGACATGTGTAAGGCCTTGTGTGTTATCAGCTTGATCGTTAGGCCAGTTACGGTGGTGAGACAATTTCTGAGTACCTCACACGGAGCTGTGATGGATTTTTGCAGACTCTCCTCTTCCCGGCACCCATGTTCCCTTCGACTACATCCTACCCGAGATTTTAGGGCATGCTGTCCCTGGCTGTGGCCAGAAACTTCTGACCCCTTGAACGCTACCTTTGATGTTTTGGAGAGACATGACCCGACAAGCAGGCTTTGGGTGTTTGGAGAACCTTGAGGGAATGGAAGAGGCAGAATGTTGGTCAATGGAGAGTCCAGTGTGGGACCAAAACTCGTCGAATTTTGCCCGCTGCAGGTAATAGACTGGGATGATTGATTCTTCTGGTGAACTCCCTACTGACTGGGCGCCAAGTGGTGGTTTGTGAATGGTCAGAGTTTTGTGCATGCTTTGGGCGTTATTGGGTCTTCATCATCCCAAGTGTGCGGGAGACCTAATTCCCGACACTGGAACACTGCTTCGTTTTTAAACTGAAAAGGGGCCTCCATTGGCCTAGAGGCTTTTGGCTGTGGTTGGGACCACACGTCATGAAGGAATTTGGGTACCGGGCCAGAGGCCTGAGAATAGGGTCCATTTTATATGGTTATTGGAACCCTTCCCAATTGGACTTGGGTGAGGGAACTTGGGTTCCTGCTTTTTATGTACTGAATGAGGAGCCAGCCTGCCCTTTCATCAGACTGCCCTCCACCCGGGGCATGGTCAGCAAACCCGCCCTGGGGGATCAGCAGTGGAGTGGGGCCTAGGCTCCTGAGGGCAACCAAATGGCGAACTCTAGTGCGGGTTCCCCATTGTCACAACGTACAGCAGCCCTGAGTTTCATGAACACAAGTAAAGACTTGGAATTCCAAATGTTGTCTTGCTAGTCTTTAATTTTGAAATGTATGTTGAGGTGTGCGTGAAGTCTATGGTCTGCACTGGGGGTTTGAATCTACTGCATGGGTGGGTTTTGTGCTTGTGTAAAAGCATAACCTCCTCAGACAGTTACCCCTCCCTGCTGCTGTCCGTGTTGGGATGGGTTCCCGTCTGTTGCTGCTTTTGCCACATGTTTGACCAACCACCTGTTCCCTGCTGTGGGGGTGCAGTTGCTGTCTGACCTCCCAGCTGCTGAGCAAACAGTGCATTCGGGTTAACTTAGGCTTGGCTTTGAGGATGGGGATTTTGCGGAGACTGGCCCAGATTTAGTGATCTCTGTTCGTGATAAGCTTTTAAGAGGCATGGGTCAGCCATGTGACCCATTTAGTCGCAATAATAGCATTCTATTAAGTTTGGCTGCTGCCAACCTTCCTGAAGTCCGCCGTTATAACCAGGTTGAAACCCTCTGTAGTTTTGTGTTGGAGCCCCCTTCAAGACTGGTGTCATTTGTATACTAGTGGCCAATGCGGCCCCCTCGAGGGTGGTCTTTTTCAATTTGTGTTTGTTGGAAAGTGCCTCTTTTGACATGGTAAGCCCTCACTTTTTGCCTGGAACATGATGTGATTTCGACTGAAAGTGTACTGGGTCCCTGCTAACCAGGTCCCCAGTGCCAGATTTTGTACCTTTGTTCCACAACTGGCACAACTTCAGCCCCCTTATAAGTCCCTAGTAAATGGTACCCCTGGTATCTAGGGCATTGGAACTGAAGAGGGTCCACTAGGGCTGCTGCATGTATTATGCCACCCTACGGACCCCTGACCAAGATCATGCACATGGCCAATGCAGGCTGCGTGTCTTGGTAGAGAGAAAACGAAAGAGTCGACATGGCACACATCCCTGTGTGCCATGCCCACAGTCACTGCATGAGATATAGGTAAGGCACCCCAACAACAGCCTTACAAACCTAAGGCAGGGTGCACTAAATCCCATGTGTGGACATATCTGCCTGAGTGGATATGGCTCTACATTCTCCAAGTCCATTCTTGGAAATTGTAAGTGCACAGGGAAGCCATAAAGAGACCATGGGTTGGATACTTGTCAGTACAATTTGCCCAGCTTCATGATGGCTTTACTGTATCGACAGATGTTTGGTACCAAACATTTTGCCTTAATAAATCCTCCCTGATGCCAGTGTTGGATTTATTAATTAATGCACACAGAGGACACCTTAGAGTTGTCCCCTGAAAACCTACCAACTACTAGTGGGGTTTCTGACTGGTCTCAGCCATCCTGCCAGCACTAGGCACGTTTCTGGTCTCATGGGGTGGAAACCTTTGCTCTCAGAGGCCAGGAACAAAGCCTACTCTGGGCGGGGGTATTTAATACCTCCTCCAAGCATGATCTACATTCCAGGGTGGGAAGCTTCAAAGGACATGCTGCCTTTGGAATGCGACCCATGCCTCTCCATTTAGTGGAGAATGCTAACCCCTCTGTCCTGACCGCACATTTGATGAGTGGACAGGTGGGAAAATTAGCAAAATTAGAAGGTGTGCCCACAGTTAGCCAGCACTGCCCCTCAGGTGGAGCAGGTGATGTGGACCCCATTTTTCCAATTCCTCCAACTTAGGTTGGCAAGAACTGGCCTATTAGGGTAAGGGTTGTGCCCCTTCCCTCAGGAAGTTGTCACATAGATGGTGCAGACACCCTAAATGTAGATAGCCCTCTGCCTACTACCTGTCACTCTCTAGCGCCCCTAAATCTAGTATTTAGGTAGCAACCCTTGACCCAAATCTTCAGATTCGATGGACCTAAAGAAGAGATGGACAAAGAAGAGCTGCTGAACCCAGAAACGGTGTGCCTGCTGCAGATGCAGAAATTTGGTGTGAAACCCTGCCTGCTGCTTCAAGACTCGACCATCATGGTGTGCTGTCAGTACTGCTACTGTGAGGCCTCTAAGAACCCCAGAGGACTGCCAGACCTTTGCCAATTGCTGAAGAACTCCCTTGGAGGAGAGGAACTAATTCCCTGCAGACCGCAGGCACCGAACCTACAGAGTCTGGCTTACTGACTTGCCACTCCACAGCGACGCAGCAATCAAACCAGAAAAAGTACACCAGCTCCGGAGGGCCATATCTGTCTTCCCATCAAGTGCGAAGACACAAGGACCTACTGGAGTCATGCTGACGCAATAACCGGGGTGCCGGACCCCCTGCAACTTACACTGAGACTAAGAGTCCAATCTGGACTCCAATTGCCCAGGAAGCAAGCACCCATCAAGGGTCATCGGAACCCCTGAGTCCCCACTTTGTGAGTAGCCCATCTGTTTGGAAATTGTCCCTGCAATCTGCTTGCCTCTGCCCACGAAGACCATCTTGATGCACAGAGCCTGGCTGACCAACCTGCCCTGAACCAAGACCATCTGGCTTGGGTACCGACAAACCAGCTGAGCTCCTGTGCTCCTGAGGCACTGTAAGTCCCTTTGTGCAGCTTGTTTTTAGGTGGCCTCCCTTCTTTGTTGTGCCTGCTACAACGACTCCAGCACCCTGCTCGTGGCCGAATCTGGCATGCTCCAGACGATCTGCTGGTAGACCATTGGACCTGGGCTTGCTACTTCCCTAAAACCAGAAGGTGAACCCGGCAAAACGCCTACACGATTTTCAACACATTTATGTGTTTTCTCCCATAGGAATGCACTCTGCTTAATTGCGCACAACTGTGAGTTATTTTCCGAACTTTGAAAATTCATAACAAAATAGGTACTTACCTGTGAACAAAGTTCTTGGTCTGAAAAGTTATATAATATTAAGTGTTATTTTTGCAAATTGGTCTTGATTTATTCTTTAAATGTGTATCTCATTTATTGCCTCTGTGAGTACAACAAATGCTTAGCACCAGTGCTGGACTGGCTACCAGGTGTTTTTTGCTGGGGTGGCAGGGTGGGGTCCAGGTTCACTGCGGAGGGGCGGATTTTTTTGCTGGGGATCTGCCGGCACTTCTAAATGAACAATGCAAAACAAATAGCTTTAAAGCTTACTTTTTTAAACATTTGTTTTGCATTGTTTATTAAGGAAAGCCCGGTAGCCAGTCCGGCCCTGCTTAGCACTACCCTAAATGCTCAACCACACTACCACAAATAAAGCGTTAGTATTGTCTACTTTCGCCTCTGTGTACCAATCTGGGACTCACTTGACTCTCTGCATAGTGTACTTCTTTGTAGTGCACTATGTAGAGAGACAGCTTCCTACAGTGTTGGACCAATTTGGCAGTGTGTCTCCGGGCTTGCTTCTGCTTTTCCCTGTCTTTTTCCTGTTTCTTTCTATAATAGTGCAAAATGTGGGTCTTTATTTCCCATCAGGGTTTGGTGTCTAACCCTAATACATTGTCCAATCCGCTCTGTATTTCGCTGGGCAATCCCCTTTTTGAGGATGTTGCAGAACAATGAGACCTGGGGTCCCATATCGGTCCAAGGCTGACCTGCCTCTTGTCTCCATCATACCCTCATTCTGTCTAGAAAGTCCATTATGGTCTCCCCAGGCTTCATAATGTCATTAATCCCCCTACATCTGGGCAATCAGGGAATATTTCCCTCAGTGCAGTCCATATTGGGTATCTCTATGAATTGAATGCAGCCCCTTCATGCTCAGTGTCTGTTAGTGTGACTGCTGGGATACAGGCTCGGGCAAACCCATGTAAGTTTGCTCTCCGATGAGACTCCCTAGCCGACATTTGATATCACCTATTGCTAGGTTTATCCCCGCTGTGTTTTTTTTTTTTAAACATGATATCCACTTGTCCGCCCCATCCATTAATGGTGGCAGTTTGGTTCTGAGCCCTTCCTTATCCATCTGGGTCCAAGACACATAGATGCTCCATGGCGTGCCCTTCTGTAGTAGCAGGCACATTTTGGCTTGGGGCAGAGCTGCGGGTTTCTCTCTAAATTACTGCTCCCATTTCCTTAGGCAATCCTACATGTAGGGGAAGTTCTTCTTGGGATCTCCCCCTCCGTGCCGGATACAGTCCTCTGCAATAGTCATGTCCTCTGGTTGAAAGATCTTTCCTTTTGCAGGGTCTATCCTCCTGGTCATCCCTTTCAGTCCAGCGAGCTAGCAGGTGGCAAAATGGCGTCACGAAGGTCTAACCTTCCTCTCTGGTCACTATCTCTCTTGAGGGTCAGTTTGCCTATTCTGCTCATTCAGGAGGTGCAGCGGACGTTTTTGTTGCTGCTTTACTTGCGCACACTTAAAGGCTCCATGTTGGTTCTCCTATGTTTTAATTGAGTCTGTGCCATGCTACCTTAAACCCTTATCACCCGGTCGGCCCCTCTCCTATGCTGATGATCTAGTGAGTCTCAGGCTTCTTTCTGCCTCTGGCTCCTCTCCGAGCGATGCTCTTACCTACCACCACCCTCCTCAGGTGGAGGGCACACTGCTCTGCTCTCTCGTTGAGCTCCCAGTGTGAGAGCTCTCTCTCCATCCTTGATTCACACCTCTGCCACCTGGGTTGTCCCCGTTCTTTCTGAGCTAGCCGCTGTTTTTCTGGGTAGGAATTTGCCCTCAAACTCGCTTTCTCTTGTCTCATCGGCTGCCTGAGCAGACCCTGTGGCTCCCACTTCATCGTCTAATCCCAGAGGACTAGGGCCCCTCTCTTCACTCCCATTGGTTGCATCACTGTCTAGTACTACTATGAATCTCCCGGTCACCCGAGTGCATTCATCTGGGTAAGTGGGACTGCATGTTCTCCGTGCCACTAGAGTTCGATGGGTCGAGCGCGATGGATGGGGGGTGGAGCTTAAAGGAGCTCTAGCACGGGACCGGGCGATGCTGTGATTGCCTGGGTCTGAGGGCCTGTTGGCCATGGGAACACACATGCCTCAGTGTGTGCGTGCCATTCACGGCAATACTTGCTACATTTTTTGATCTGTGTGGGGAATTTAGTTTTCATGTGTTTTAGTGGTGACTCCATGATAGCTGGGAACTTTTTAAGGGACTGATACGCTCTAGCTTCTCGGGATCAATTAATATTAGATTCTGCTCTGATCGTTAGGGAGATAAATACATGGAGATTACTGATTTCAACTACTTCTATGAGCTAAATACTATTTACAGAGCTGTATTAGGATAGACATTAAATACAACAAAAAATGCATATGTAGGATCACAACCTGAAAGAAAGTGCAATGGTTAGTTCAAAATGTGTGAATTCAGCAGAAAAACTGCAAATACGGAAAAATGACTGTAAGAATAAGCGGCGCCTTCCTAAGCATATTAATCCATTAAAAAACACAACACTCAAGACAAGACGCGCAGTTGCAACTATTTATCAGCACCACAACCTGAAGAATGCATCAATTAATAACCAAAATGAAGAAAGAGAAACAACTGACAGAGAAATTTTTTTTGACTTTGTCAAAAAATACCTTAGTCTGCTCCTTAGCGCATGCTACCCGATGACGAGGAGAGGCTTTGGTTGGTACAAGTGAGCCTAATAGTCTGTCAATATTGGCTCTGAGACAAAGATAACAACAATTTATGCAGAAACGAGGAACAACTTGAGAACCACAGGCCCTCCTTGGCCAAGCACAAGCTACACCTAATCTCCAAGTTCCAAAGTTTCCCTAATGTCCGAATTGCACCCTATATCACATCTAGGGGTCATGTGTACTATCTGTATCATGCCCAATGGTCCAATGCGAATAACACTTCTCACTTCTTTCAGATACCAACAGTGCTAAGAAACCGCTAGCACTGAGAAAACCCTTTTAGACTAAAAAATAATATTAAGGTCCTATACCACACCCAGGGCCTATGCGTACCATCTGTATCATGCTCAGCGGTCCAAGCCATGAGCCTCACTGCTGTATCACACCAGGGGACAAGCAATTTGACTGTGCCATGCCCAGTGGTCCAAGCGACAAACAACCTTCACCTTTCTGAGTGTGTTGGCTATCGAAGAAAGGTAACCTCCACGGCATCCCCTCTGAGGCCACCTTGTGACTATTCAGTTCGGACGCATGAAGTGGGCAATATGTCAGATTTCTGTCAATACCAGTGTGCTCAGGTTAAATTCTTGTGCTTCTTCCTAGTTTGTCATACGACAAATGCTGGGGACTGAGGCTCATATGCAGTCTCCTTCCCAGTTACCGGTGGCTCCAGGACAGACCTCAACGCTGTGGTTTCAGCAGAACTTTCACTGAAACTGCAAAATCTGGACTCAGAAAGAAACTCAGTCACAACACCAGGAAGAAATAAAGAAAAGTAGTACTTGCATGGGAGCATCAGTTTGGGTACTGAATGCTTGAATAAGCAGAAGTAGAATACAAGAATTTCAAGTTGCAAACTACAACATTTCGTTACAATATCTCATGCGTAACAGGAGATGGGCTGGGCCATCATGTTCCGACAGGTGGTGGAAAAATACATCATGCTTGGATATTTACAGTACAACATTACACAGGAATAGATTTGGAATCCACCTAATGTGTATGTGACAAGTACCTTGTATCTCAATTTGAACAGTTTAACAGATACATTACCCCCAAGTCCAAGCAATATATGCTGAACAATCAGAACGGTCCACATTATCTTTATGTGTGTCTGGATATACTTCTGAGGCCTACTGAGCCTGTTGCTAAGGCAAGCAGGCAGAATGCAGTAACATGGAAATGTACTCTCTTGCACAAGCCTTGCAATGTGCTACGTTACCGACAGCCTACTGGCAGACAAAGTACAAACTGTCTATCAGCACTGTTATATGAGCTCAAGCAATGGTTATACATTTGTCTACAGTTTCCATCGTCATTGAATTATCACAATGTCAAGTTATACAAAATGGATGCCACCATTGTTATCTAAACTTAGCTTCCACACCCTTCAACATTCAGGTGAACAGGACGGTATCATCCTGCTTTTTGCTGATTAAGACTGAGGAAAGTGTTTCCTTTCCTCCCTTTACCCGCACGTACACAGGCGGCCTTGGCATTGATTATGTTCAGGTTGGATCTCTGCAATAAGCTCTACCTGGACATCGATAAGACAACTATAGCCAAGCTGCAGTTGTCCAGAATGCAGTGGCTAGACTCAAGTCTTGATATTCCTAAATACTATTTAGTCTCTGCTGTGACTCATAATTTGCATTGGCTTCCGGTCAACAAACGAATCATATTCAAAGCCTTATGCATTGTCAACAAGGCATTACACAATAACATCAGGCCCTGATGGAATTAAGAACCTGTTCCAATGATACGTGCCATTGAGACAGCTGCATTCTGCAAGGAAAAATTTGCTGGTTATTCCTAAGTTCCGAAAGGCAAAATGAGGAGGGAGAGCTTTTTTTTGGGCTTCATACCAGCTCTGCAATACTCTTCCTTATTCAATTTCTTGTATGCAAGTCCACCTTCATACATTTTTTGAAGCATCATAAAACAATTCAGTCAGTCAGTCATCACTTTATTTAGCCAATGAGGAAGACAATGGCATAAAATGTATACTACATAAGTACAAGATTAAAAATACCTGACATAAAATACATAAAATATAATTTAAGTATGAATTATGTTGTTTACAAAATGTGATAAAATACACAGATGATTAAAAACGAATAAAATTCATAAAAACTTGCACAAGTTGACTCATCATAACAAAGTCTGTTTCCTCCTATTTAGAGCACACTGAATAAAGGAAGCCAGACAGAAGCAAGTAAAAGGATCTGATAAACATTTAACAAAATATAGGGCTGGGCGGCATTGTCTCAAATTCATACTTCACAAGAGTGGCAATATGTATCTCTTCATTTCCTCCCTATAAAATTTACAAAAGAATAAAAAATGTAAATCACATTGGGAAGAGCGAGAGTCACGAGGACAAACTGTAAGTGTCTCCAAGGAGAATGTATTAGAAGGATATCCCAACATAAGGGGAATGAAATTCAAGCGAAACCTGACTAATAGGTATCTATGTTTCAGGTACATCACAAAGTTCAGGTACGTGTAATCCTGTGTGCTCAACCTAGGTGCTAAGAGATATAAATTAGCCCTAGACTTTGTAAGGTTAAGCTCACTTCTTGATCTGTTCGCCTTTGCCAGCAAGAGGCCTTTCAGCTTGGTTCTTGAGATAGCTCTACATGCAGGGGGATCGTCAAATAAGTTAGCATGACCAATGGAGTAAAAGCTATTCTTTATGTATTGTAGCCATTATTCTTAGCTACACCATCAAGGTTTCAGGAGTCTCTTAATATGTCATGTGTAAGCTTTAGATCTTCCCATCTCCATACCAAGTGCCACAGAAGGGGTGGAGCAATGTGGATCAAATCTGATATGAAGGGAACATCCAGTTCCAGGTGACAAATATAAGAAGAACAGGCTTTAGGGAGGCCTAACAGATGCTTCCAAAAGTGGTCCTCAATTTAATGTACAACTTGAATACTGGCGGTTCCCCAAATAGCAGCCCCATAAGTTGCAATGGATGTCATTTTTGCTTCATAGATCTTTTTAATTACATCAACTGGCTTTGTTCCCAACCTTTTTGTAAATCTGGATAGAGCCCCCACGCTTCTTTTCATCATTAACCTCCTGTTATCAACCATGGCTTGCCAAGTGTTTTTACAGTCAAAAAGAACCCCTAGGTAACAAAAGGAATCCACCACTTCCAATTTTCTTCCTTCAATGTTCCATCTTGGAATTTTCCTTGGTCTCTCTCCTGCAACTAGAACAAATGATTTTGCTTCATTTACTCTAAGTTCTAAGTTGTTCATAAACCTAGTGACCGTCTCTATCAGATGCTGAAGTGCATTGCCGGTCCAAGACTAGAAGACCCCATCATCTGCATAGAGAAGTACTGGCACTGGGGTGGAGTTAATTAGTGGAACGTCATTTGCAGACTTCGCCAGGGCAGCTTCCACACCGTTGGTGTAGAGGGAGAATAGGAAAGGGGCAAGTACGCACCCTTGCCTGACCCCGCGAGCTATCCCAAAGGTACTGGTAGTTTCACCTGCTCTACCGTACTGAACACAGGCCGTAGCACTGGTGTACATTCCTCGAATAAAATCAATGATCGGTTTCTCAATGCCCAAGTCTTCCATTATCGAGCATAATTTTGCGTTGACTACCAGATTAAAAGCCGCGGACAGGTCCATAAAGGCCATATATAATTGACCTCCCTTCACCGCAGTGTATTTAGCAATAAGTAGATTTAAGTTGAGGCACTCATCAATCGCCCTTTTCCCTTTCTAAATCCATACTGGGAACGTGATAAGATATTTTTTTCCTGGGTCCAAGATTCTAGCCTATTTAGAAGCAGGCGGCCCATTAATTTTGCAGTGCTGTACAATAATGATATTGGTCTGTAATTTATTGCCAGTGATTTATTCCCCTTTTTGAAAATTTGGATGATAATTGTTTTTTCCCAAGAGGGGGGAGGGCCTACTTGAGCTATAGCATTAAAAGCGTTAGTAATAAGTGGGGCCCATAGCTCTTGGTTAGTTAAAAAGAAGTCAATTGGTACCCCACCAGGGCCCGGTCCTCTAGAGGGGCTAAATTGATTCAGAGCAGATGTCACCTTCTCCAGTCCAAAGTGTAGATGTGCATCAGATATGATCATCTGTGGGACCGATGGCTCTGAAATAGCATTACCTGGCTGACCAAACACTTCTCCAAAGTGTGTCACCCAGGCCTCCTCTGTAACATATGTGTCAGTGGTAGTCTCTGGATCACCACTGAGGAAAGGGGCATTAATAATATTCCAAAAATCACTGCTATTCTTTAAGACTGCTATTCTAAAAACATAAAACAATTCATAGATCCTGTTTCGGAAGTGGAATGTGGCCTTGTCATGAAGCCATAAATTACTTCCACCTTATGACAAATGCAGGTGGCTCTCGACCTTGCGTGGACACAATGAGGGCCAGTCAGTAACGTGTCCAGATGTCCGGCATGGGGAGCTCGTGATCACTGCATGTTTAGTATGTGCTGCGTCCTGATTGGCTGAGTGTTTCTAACTTCATGTGACATCTAACTTTATGGTGTTTTGGGAGCGTGTGCCCCTCTGGCCATGTGCGGTTTATTGGGGCCAATGTCCCAGGACCATTGTGGAATCGCTGCCTATCTGTAGGACTAATCTGGGTTTTTCCTGTTCACTCATTTTTCCTGCCAGTTATGTGCCTCCCCACCTGTGATCTGTCAATCAGAAGCCTCAGGCCTAGGGTACAGGGCCTGCCTGACCAGGTTTTTTTGACTCAGGTTGATGGAGAGGTCATATCGTGGGATTCCGACAACAGTGATTCGATTTCATTTTTGTACATACATGTATCATTGCATACATCAATATTAACACAGAACTCCCCCCACTCAAATGGAACTTAGGCCACTGGGTAGTAACCCTCTCTGTTGTCGACCACCACAACCTGGTGCAATGCATTGGCAATCACCTGCTCTGGGGACACCAGCTGACTCCTTACCATAGTCATGCTGGTACCTGTGTCCCTCAGGGCCTCTTCTCCTTGGCCGTTAATGGTGACCTATTGCCTATACTTGGCAGTATTTGATGACACATGGATCTTAGGAACCATATCACTGTCACCCAGGGACACTAAGGTAAACCCTGTCAACTTCCCCCCATTATTTGGGAGATTTTTCTCCCCCAGTGCTATGCTAGCCACAAGGGGGGAGGGAGCACACTGCTTCTCATCCCAGCACAGTTCTCCCCATTGCATCCTGGTAAATGCACTTTCTTTCAAAGTTGCTGTATTTCTTCACCAAAGGTGGTACAGGTAGTGCTGTTATCTCTAGACACATGTTTCTGGGTTTAGCCCTTCATCAGTAGAGAGCAAAAGTAATGTAGAACAGAGAAAAGTCATCAGGGGTTGCTGAAATGGTGCCCAAGACTTCACAGGTCACAGTACCACTCCACAGGCACACAGGTGCATCCCAAGAGAGCTCTTCAGCTCATTGGCTCAAGGGAGCCTTTCAAACACAAGGGGGGAGGGAGCACACAGCTTCTCATCCCAGCACAGTTCTCCCCATTGCATCCTGGTAAATGCTGTACCCTTCCTTTCAAAGTTGCTGTAGTTCTTCACCAAAGTTGGTACAGGTAGTGCTGTTATCTCTAGATACGTGTTTTTGGGTTTAGCCCTTCATCATTAGATAGCAAAAGTAATGTTGGACAGAGAAAAGTCATCAGCTAGCCACCCCTGATTTCTTACCTCCAGTCAGAGGGTGTGCTCTTTTAAGACACTTTAGATCCCCCTTATAGTGTCCATACTCATCGCACGTATGAGTCTAGGGCTGCTCACCCTTGTAAGGGTAAGTTGAATTCTGGTGGCTAGATTGGGGGTTGGACCCAGACCCTTTCACTTGTGAATTGTTTTGGGGATCTTTAAAGAAATCCTTCTTTTTATCGCCCCCTCCTTCCTCAGGTGAGAACACTGACCATCATTTTTTGGAGTCCCCCCAGATACGTTTTTGGACACCCCATGGCTGACCCAGGTGTCCGCCTCCATAGCAAACTTCCTGGGATTAATGAGCTGGCTATCCACTAGGTGCTGGCACAGCTCTATAGAACAACCATCAAGAAAGCGCTCCTTCAAGAACAAATGATAAAACCCTTCATAATCATCCCCTTTGCTGCCATCACCCAGCTCTTCAATGCCTTACTCACATAATCTAGAAAATCCACTCTAGTTTGTGTGGTGAGCTTGTGACTACCCCTAAACCATTGCCTGTACTTTTCAGGTGTCAAACCAAACTTTCAGAGTGAAATGGCAGGGTACTTTACCTGGTCCTTCACCTCTAGTGCAGGGATTGCATCTCTTGCCACTGGGGGCATGTACTGCCAATGATTACCTCCCCAGAGCTCCTCTGGTACCCTGTGCACTCCTAAAGACACCTCATAGGCTGCCAACCATGTATCTACATCGTCCCCACAATACAAATGGGCACCACATCCTTTGGAATATGAATTCTGGGATCGTTTGAGGACACGGCCAGTATGCTGCTACCATTGCTGTTGTTGCTGGTCCACACTTGGAGGGCTCTGATATCTAGTTCTTTGAAGCTGAGCTCATGAACCATCTTCTTTTCCTCCATGGCCAGCCTCTTTTCCCCAAGAGCCTGCTGTTTCTTCTCTAGTTTGGAAAGAGTTTGCTCCTTTTCAATCCTGGCCAGAGCCTGCTCCCTTTCAATCTTGGCAAGCTCCAATCTCAACTTTCTCTCCTCCTCCTGTCCTCCAACTCATCTGAGGACAGGCTCCTTGATGCACTGCTGCCTGCTCTAGAGCGGACTTCCATCCCTAAGTGCATGTTACCCAACCCCCCCACATCAGCAGTCTGCAGGGTCAGTCCTACATTTTTTTCCTGCTTCAAATCCTCCTCCTCATCCTCATTCACTTCTTCATCTGGGTGGGCAGCTGCCCATGACCTTAAGGCTTTCTGAAGGTCAGCCTTCTTTGCACTAGCCTCATGGAACACCCCTCTCTCCTGGCAGAACCCCTTGAGCTGGTTCACTGTGTAAGCCTCCAGGTTGGCCAGCTCAAATTCCATTTTGCCAGGTAGGACCACATACATTGCAAAAGTAATGAGTATCAGGTAAGAAGACATTTGGAAAAATCAAAGATTCCAATCAGGGAGAACTGAAAAATTTAAAATGCCAATTTGCAAAAGGACAGACAATAAAAATCCAATTAGGAAGAATAACTTTGAATTGGTGTAAGTATAAAGTTGTGGCACACACTGAATTACTATATGGTATTGCACAAACACCAGTCCTATCCTCACCACTGATCACCAATGTTAGAAATGGGGTTACTGGTTGGCTAGGGTATGCACCTAACCCAGGCGAGGGCCACCACTCTAGTCTGGGCAAGTACGTTACACACCAATGATAGCTTGTGCTCACGCAGAGCAGGCAGGTCTATCATCAGAGGCAATGTGCAAAGTATTTGTGCAACACACAGTAATACCGGGAAAACACTACAAAAAAACTCCACACTCATTTTGAATAATTGTAAGTATTTATGTGATAAAATAAGACCAAAATTGCAAAAATCCAATCAATGGATTAAGAGGTATGTAATTTTAAAAGATTATATGCAATCAGTGCTTTAGATCCAGATGGGCTAATTTTAGAGCCTTTACTGTAATTTACTGTCCATTAATTTACCGCCCCAGGAGCCAATATGCTTACCTTTCAAACGGCTTCCCTGGTGGGGTTGTGTGACACGAGTTCTTAGCTCTTGACCACGAAGAGTTCAGTATGGAGACGAGGGTACCATTCTGACTTGGTCCAACCATCAAAAATGAAGGTAGGGGTAAACTGAATTGTTGGGTTCACTCCGGTCTGGTTGCAAATATCAAAGATTGAGTGACGAACACTAGGACTGCTCCAGTCTGGTCCGGCAGTGAAGATCAGAAAAAGCGGGTTTCTGCTATGAGGAGCGAAGCAAATTCTTTGAGACCACTTGGGTGGGAATCCCCCGGTGGTGAAGATCATTGAGAATGGGTTTCTGCTGCAAGGAGTGCAGCGAGTTCTTTGGGACCGCTCAGGTCTGAGCCCTCCAGCGGGGAAGATCAATGAGAGCGGGTGTCTGCAACAAAGAGCGCAGCAAGTTCTTTGGGACCACATGGGTCTGAGGCCATGATCAGCTGTTGCAAACTCTTCTGATAGCAATCCACAGCTTCCCACATGGCCGCCGGGGTTGCAGCGTGACCATGCCAAGACCCCGGGGGTGAAGTGCACTCAACCCACGCTGCCGAACAATGCCACTCGATGTATAGGAGCACATACTTCAGAAGTGTTCATGGCTCTGGTGAAGATGGGGCTTTCAGCATGGCAAAGACTCAAGAGGGAGAGTCCCTGTGAAAGAGAGGGGGATCGTGAGTCCTCAGGGCACACACTGGGTGGCAGAGCAGGCTCAGGTTCCACTACAATCAGGCCAGCATGGCAAAGTTACAGAAGCAGCCCATGGGTGATGCAAGTACTTTGATGTCCCTAAACCTCAGGAAAGAACAGGGGGCAAGCCAACAAGCCTTTGGAGTCACTCTGGGGATGTCCTTGATTCTTGGTCCGCAGGGCAGAGGTCAGCAAGCAGCCGGGCATTACAAGCAGGCAGAGCAGTAGTCCCTACGGACAGTCAAACACAGCAAGATGACAATCCTTCAGTGCAGCAGCCTTTATTCCAGCATAGTGTCTACCAGGTCCATTAGTGTACTCATTTGATAGAGCCAGAGCCCTGATACCTACACTCAAAAGTGCCTTTGATGTGGGGGTGACTTCACATGAGCCTTCTGAAGTGCACAAGGATCCATTTCAACACAGCACTGGCTCCAGACTATCAGTAGGGGGTAAATCATTACTTCGTGTGAGGCAGGCCCCAACCTATTCAGATGTAAGTGCGAACAACCTCCCTGCCATTTCTAAAATAGTGATCATATATCCAACTTTACCATTAAAGAGGATACATCATTACTATTCCAGCCATACCAAACAAGCTACTCCTTTCTGATGAAGAATTACCACTTAAATAGGTATAAGGGAATGCCCAATGTTAGCCTATAAGAGGAGTAGGCCTTACAGCAGTAAAAAAACAAACAAATGCAGCTGTTTGTCACTGCCAGGATATGTAAAGTACAACACAAGATGTCTTGCCTCTTAGGTACACTGCACCCTGCCCTTAGGGCCATGTGGGGCCTACCTTTGCGGGGGCTGATGTGCACAAAAAGGGGAGTTTGAGGCTTGTCAAAGGGTTTTAAATACCGAGTCATTGTGGTAGTAAACTGCACACACAGGCCCTGCAATGGCAGACCTGAGAAAGGTTTGAAAAGGCTACATGTATGGGTGACACAATAAGTGCTGCAGGCCCACTAGTAGCAATTAGATTACAGGTCCTGGGTATATGGTATACCACTTTACAAGGAACTTACAAGTAAGCTAAATATGAAAAGTGTGTATATACACTAATGTTACTAAGTTTAGGGGAGAAGCATGTGCACTTTAGCACTGGTTAGCAGTGGTAAATTGAGCAGAGTCCTAAGGCTAACAAAAAGATACAAAACACACAAGATGATGGACGGAATGCTGCACATTGGCAAACATTCACCCCCAGTCACAGATCTGGGTTTAATCCATCATTATTTTGCTTCACCACGCCACCCCAGTTCAGACATAGCCATATGCAAATCAGTCTTGACCCTGTGCCTCATGGGAACAGTCCAGACCGAACTGCCAAGCCATGTCTTCCCTGGACCGGAATCAAGCATCCTAGGACCGGTTTCAGGCTATCAGCCTTCATCAGCCAGGATAGCTTGACTCCAGTGGCGTAGTGAGCACGGGACCCACGTCTGGGCATACCCTTCCCACATAGGGCGAAATGCAAAACACACAAGATGATGGACGGAATGCTGCACATTGGCAAACATTCACCCCCAGTCACAGATCTGGGTTTAATCCATCATTATTTTGCTTCACCACGCCACCCCAGTTCAGACATAGCCATATGCAAATCAGTCTTGACCCTGTGCCTCATGGGAACAGTCCAGACCGAACTGCCAAGCCATGTCTTCCCTGGACCGGAATCAAGCATCCTAGGACCGGTTTCAGGCTATCAGCCTTCATCAGTCAGGATAGCTTGACTCCAGTGGCGTAGTGAGCACGGGACCCACGTCTGGGCATAACCTTCCCACATAGGGCGAAATGCAAAACACACAAGATGATGGACGGAATGCTGCACATTGGCAAACATTCACCCCCAGTCACAGATCTGGGTTTAATCCATCATTATTTTGCTTCACCACGCCACCCCAGTTCAGACATAGCCATATGCAAATCAGTCTTGACCCTGTGCCTCATGGGAACAGTCCAGACCGAACTGCCAAGCCATGTCTTCCCTGGACCGGAATCAAGCATCCTAGGACCGGTTTCAGGCTATCAGCCTTCATCAGCCAGGATAGCTTGACTCCAGTGGCGTAGTGAGCACGGGACCCACGTCTGGGCATACCCTTCCCACATAGGGCGAAATGCAAAACACACAAGATGATGGACGGAATGCTGCACATTGGCAAACATTCACCCCCAGTCACAGATCTGGGTTTAATCCATCATTATTTTGCTTCACCACGCCACCCCAGTTCAGACATAGCCATATGCAAATCAGTCTTGACCCTGTGCCTCATGGGAACAGTCCAGACCGAACTGCCAAGCCATGTCTTCCCTGGACCGGAATCAAGCATCCTAGGACCGGTTTCAGGCTATCAGCCTTCATCAGCCAGGATAGCTTGACTCCAGTGGCGTAGTGAGCACGGGACCCACGTCTGGGCATACCCTTCCCACATAGGGCGAAATGCAAAACACACAAGATGATGGACGGAATGCTGCACATTGGCAAACATTCACCCCCAGTCACAGATCTGGGTTTAATCCATCATTATTTTGCTTCACCACGCCACCCCAGTTCAGACATAGCCATATGCAAATCAGTCTTGACCCTGTGCCTCATGGGAACAGTCCAGACCGAACTGCCAAGCCATGTCTTCCCTGGACCGGAATCAAGCATCCTAGGACCGGTTTCAGGCTATCAGCCTTCATCAGCCAGGATAGCTTGACTCCAGTGGCGTAGTGAGCACGGACCCACGTCTGGGCATACCCTTCCCACATAGGGCAAAATGCAAAACACACAAGATGATGGACGGAATGCTGCACATTGGCAAACATTCACCCCCAGTCACAGATGTGGGTTTAATCCATCATTATTTTGCTTCACCACGCCACCCCAGTTCAGACATAGCCATATGCAAATCAGTCTTGACCCTGTGCCTCATGGGAACAGTCCAGACCGAACTGCCAAGCCATGTCTTCCCTGGACCGGAATCAAGCATCCTAGGACCGGTTTCAGGCTATCAGCCTTCATCAGCCAGGATAGCTTGACTCCAGTGGCGTAGTGAGCACGGGACCCACGTCTGGGCATACCCTTCCCACATAGGGCGAAATGCAAAACACACAAGATGATGGACGGAATGCTGCACATTGGCAAACATTCACCCCCAGTCACAGATCTGGGTTTAATCCATCATTATTTTGCTTCACCACGCCACCCCAGTTCAGACATAGCCATATGCAAATCAGTCTTGACCCTGTGCCTCATGGGAACAGTCCAGACCGAACTGCCAAGCCATGTCTTCCCTGGACCGGAATCAAGCATCCTAGGACCGGTTTCAGGCTATCAGCCTTCATCAGCCAGGATAGCTTGACTCCAGTGGCGTAGTGAGCACGGGACCCACGTCTGGGCATACCCTTCCCACATAGGGCGAAATGCAAAACACATAAGATGATGGACGGAATGCTGCACATTGGCAAACATTCACCCCCAGTCACAGATCTGGGTTTAATCCATCATTATTTTGCTTCACCACGCCACCCCAGTTCAGACATAGCCATATGCAAATCAGTCTTGACCCTGTGCCTCATGGGAACAGTCCAGACCGAACTGCCAAGCCATGTCTTCCCTGGACCGGAATCAAGCATCCTAGGACCGGTTTCAGGCTATCAGCCTTCATCAGCCAGGATAGCTTGACTCCAGTGGCGTAGTGAGCACGGACCCACGTCTGGGCATACCCTTCCCACATAGGGCGAAATGCAAAACACACAAGATGATGGACGGAATGCTGCACATTGGCAAAGATTCACCCCCAGTCACAGATCTGGGTTTAATCCATCATTATTTTGCTTCACCACGCCACCCCAGTTCAGACATAGCCATATGCAAATCAGTCTTGACCCTGTGCCTCATGGGAACATTCCAGACCGAACTGCCAAGCCATGTCTTCCCTGGACCGGTTTCAGGCTATCAGCCTTCATCAGCCAGGATAGCTTGACTCCAGTGGCGTAGTGAGCACGGGACCCACGTCTGGGCATACCCTTCCCACATAGGGCGAAATGCAAAACACACAAGATGATGGACGGAATGCTGCACATTGGCAAACATTCACCCCCAGTCACAGATCTGGGTTTAATCCATCATTATTTTGCTTCACCATGCCACCCCAGTTCAGACATAGCCATATGCAAATCAGTCTTGACCCTGTGCCTCATGGGAACAGTCCAGACCGAACTGCCAAGCCATGTCTTCCCTGGACCGGAATCAAGCATCCTAGGACCGGTTTCAGGCTATCAGCCTTCATCAGCCAGGATAGCTTGACTCCAGTGGCGTAGTGAGCACGGGACCCACGTCTGGGCATACCCTTCCCACATAGGGCGAAATGCAAAACACACAAGATGATGGACGGAATGCTGCACATTGGCAAACATTCACCCCCAGTCACAGATCTGGGTTTAATCCATCATTATTTTGCTTCACCACGCCACCCCAGTTCAGACATAGCCATATGCAAATCAGTCTAGACCCTGTGCCTCATGGGAACAGTCCAGACCGAACTGCCAAGCCATGTCTTCCCTGGACCGGAATCAAGCATCCTAGGACCGGTTTCAGGCTATCAGCCTTCATCAGCCAGGATAGCTTGACTCCAGTGGCGTCTGGGCATACCCTTCCCATCAATTGTTGTTTTTGCATGTGTCACCCCAAGTGGGACGGGTATGCCCAGACGTGGGTCCCGTGCTCTCCATGCCACTGGAATCAAGCTATCCTGGCTGAAGAGGGGTGAAACCCCGAAACTGGTCCTAGGATGCTTGTTTCCAGTCCAGGGAGGACCTGGCCTGGCAGTTCGGGCTGGACTGTTCCCATTGGGCACAGGGTCAAGACTGATTTGCATATGGCTGGGTTCAAACGGGAATGGCATGGTGAGCAAAAAAACGATGGATTTAGGCCCAGATCTCTGTACTGGGGTGAATGTATGACATTGTTCTGCATTCTGTCCATCAATTGTTGTTTTTGCATGTGTCACCCCGAGTGGGACGGGTATGCCCAGACGTGGGTCCCGTGCTCTCCATGCCACTGGAATCAAGCTATCCTGGTTGAAGAGGAGTGAAACCCCGAAACCGGTCCTAGGATGCTTGTTTTCAGTCCAGGGAGGACCTGGCCTGGCAGTTCGGGCTGGACTGTTCCCATTGGGCACAGGGTCAAGACTGATTTGCATATGGCTGGGTTCAAACTGGAATGGCATGGTGAGCAAAAAACGATGGATTTAGGCCCAGATCTCTGTACTGGGGTGAATGTATGACATTGTTCTGCATTCTGTCCATCAATTGTTGTTTTTGCATGTGTCACCCGAGTGGGGCGGGTATGCCCAGACGTGGGTCCCGTGCTCTCCATGCCACTGGAGTCAAGCTATCCTGGCTGAAGAGGGGTGAAACCCCGAAACCGGTCCTAGGATGCTTGTTTCCAGTCCAGGAAGGACCTGGCCTGGCAGTTCGGGCTGGACTGTTCCCATTGGGCACAGGGTCAAGACTGATTTGCATATGGCTGGGTTCAAACTGGAATGGCATGGTGAGCAAAAAAACGATGGATTTAGGCCCAGATCTCTGTACTGGGGTGAATGTATGACATTGTTCTGCATTCTGTCCATCAATTGTTGTTTTTGCATGTAACAAAAAGATACAGCATAAATGGGAAGCAAAAGGCTAAAAGTTGGGGGAAAGACCACCCTAAGGATGACAGGTTTAACACCCAAGGTAACCCAATCCTAATCACACAGTATACAGTTATGTCCTCAATCAGCTAACCTGCTGACTGCAAGGCAATCCACCTCAGATGAAATGTATTGTCTCCAACACTGAATGAAAGCTGTAAAAGGCACACTCAGAGGAATCTATAAATACTACCATGGGTGACACAAAGAAACAGAGCTTGTCACCTTTATAAACATTGAGATCAAAAGCAGAGCAAAGAGTTTGTCAGATGCATGAGTCCCCTTACTGCACCAGCCAAATCACTTCAAATTCCTTACAAAGCATGCTGAATTCCTGGAATAATCAGCAGGGCGTCAGCGGAAGTGCTATTTATAGCCCTGCCTGAATTGCTGTTTCTAGTTTGAGGTCAGAGCTGCATGCAAGCCAGAGTACAAAGTGTGGCATGTAAACACCCCCTATGTCAACATTCTCCCATTGCCCCCAGATAAAGCACCACTGAATTATTGATCAGGATACTCGTGCATACCTCTCCAGACCTGTATATTCCTGATCACTGTTTTCTGACATTGTTGCCTGTAAGATCCTGGCAGCATTTATTGCGTAAACTCTCTGTTCGATTTTGTTGTATGTAACAGAAAGAGACACCGGTGATGGCACAAGATGCAGTGGAAGCTTTTAGCTCCATTAAGTGCCCTTTAATGTAGCTGTCCTAATGAGGTTCCCACAGATAATTTGGAGTATAGTTATGAGACTACAAGAAAAACCTGTATCCAGATTTGGGGCTTCATCAAGAATATTATGATTATGGATGTCTGACATCTGCCAAAAATGTAGAGGATGTCCTGCCAGTCAAATATGCATGTTCCCTGCTCCATTTAGTGTTAGAAGAAGCACCATATTTCCCACAGTGGATCTTATACTGGCTCTTCTGGCGTGAACATTTGACAGATGGCCCTTCCACCACAAGGTCAACCGTCAATGAACATTACAACATCTACTTGTTGCGGGCAGTTATTTTATCAGAAATCTTTCCTGTTCAGGGCCACCATAGAAAGACTGACCATCCCAAAACCTAAACCAAAATATTGACCCCCCATGCACTTGGAGGAAACTCCCAGCATGCCAGGGACAACTCATGTTTGATTTTTAATAACAAACCTCTGCCTTGCGAAATTGTGTTTGCTAAAAATCTTTTTTGAGCAGGTCCACTAATCATGGCATTATCAAAAAAGGAGTATAAGGGAACTGCCACAGTCCACCGTCACCCATCTAAGTTGAAAAATAGAATGCCCTACCTGGGTAGTAAGAATACTCATACATTGGACAGTGGCAGATAATTGAATATCTGTCTACTTCATGATTTTAGGCAACCTTACATAACTGTCTATTCTGTTATCTGTAGAAAACCCACTATATATAACATGGGTATGTAAAAAAATAGCTGCTTGGCAATGTAGGCAGCAACGAGCTATTCAGAACAATACCTCGCTCACTTAACAGAAGGAAGCAGTAGTTACTTAGCTTGGTCCTTGACTTTTCACCATTTCGTTCTCCTATTGTATGTAGGGACATGTGACATAAGGACAGGAAGTGGATTGAGAAAATCATCCTTGTAAAACCTGTCTGTGTACTTCTTAACTATCCCAAGTTGGGTTACTTGTGATTTGTATGTCCTACAATACTTTCCTTTGACTACTGTAAGGTGACAAGATCATGCTAGGTGTGTATTGTTGAAAACCAAATAAATGTTGGTATTATTTAGTAAAAAATTGTTGTCTCTAGACCAATTTCTTTATTTAGGTGTGAGTGTGCACATATTAAAAGCCAAATATGTGTCACATGCTATCACTGTCTAAGGGCAGCATTGCACGCTCAGCAAAACTTGAGTGCTTTCAACTGGGCCACAGTATTACCTGCTCTGCTGAAGACACAGCATCCTCCGCTTGCCTTGTGGAGAGCTCAAATTATGGTGTCAGTCTTCTGCCAGGTCTTTAGAGGACATTCCTACTTTTTAAATTAACTGTTACAAGAAACGTTCTCTTCCCTATATAGGTTTACAAGTCTACCAGAGAAACAGTGATTGAGATTTCACAATCTCCAACACAGGTTGATAATATGATAATCGCACACACCTCACGGGTGCCCCTGCCCCAGTATGGGATGACTGAACCCAATGATCATGTCCCACTATGCAGTTTAAGATTCTCCCACATAAGTGAGACAGTAAAAGCTTTATGTGACTTAGGGGTTGGGCAAACCACTGCGGATATGAACAACTTTACAGAGTACCATGCACAAGTGGCGTAGCATGGGGGGGCAGAGGGGCTGTTGACCCAGGCGCAAAATTCTTATGGGCATTCTTAGGGGTGTAACATTTTAAAAGATAAGCATAAGGATACTTGCCTTGCCCTGGGCACTGGAAACCCACACTAAGCCACTGCCATGCACTATTGCATACACTGTCTTTGTAAAGTGGGACATATATTTTTATGTGTTTGGGAGATTTTTATAGCACACTTGAACCATGCAGTATTAGTGTGCTATACAGAAGGACAACCATATACATCCTTGTAGATAACATTCTGGGAAATAATTGAAAGTGGGTAAATGTCAGAGTTTTTAGACGAGACCTTTGAGGAAGGAAAATACTAATGGAACGACATTTGCATCTAGTTAAGTGAATGGAAAACTGTCCATAAGGAACTACTTTGTCTCTTAAAACTAAATCAATTCATCTTGAATAAAGGAGGCCTTAGACCCCTTTTGAAGGACCAAAGGGATTGAGGGGTAATCCGCTGAATAAGGAAATAATTTCAGATGCTGATTGCATGGAAATGTGAAGGACTGATTTATGCATTAGAATGTTCTGAATTTAGGTATCTTGAGTGCAATGAGTCTTTACTTCACAGACTAGTCATTAGTTTCTGTTTATTTCTTTGTTCATTCCCTCTGTAGAAATTTCAAATATCTCTATTTTATAAAATCATCAAAGTAGCTACTACATATAAATTATATGAAAATGATGTATTCAATAGAGGTTTAAAGTATTTTTAAAAAGTTAAAAACTTGATAGCTTTTTCCTTTATTTGCAGGATTCATGATAGTTGTCTGCCGGAATATCGTTGACAATATTGTTACGATACAAAATATTACCAAAAACATATTAAGGACTCAACTATCAACGTTACTTACTTTGTATGTAAAGTAAAAAGTATTGATTACAAAACTATAGAAGACCAAAATATATTGGAAAATAAGTACATAAAATTGTAAATGTTAAACATTATATTACATTTAAAAATATTGCATTTAAAAAATATACATATAATATACAATATAGAAATAATTGTTATGACTTCCAAACATAAAATAAGAATATGCATGTTAAAATAAATACAAGAAAAAGAAATATACACTTAAAAGCAGTTTTAATGTACGGGTGTGGGGGGGTGGAACAAATACAGAGGGAATATTTGTACCTCACCGCCTCAGGGATTATTGCCGGAAGACAGTTGAACGATGTATCGTCATGTAAAAGACTGCAATATCCACAAAAGCGGACTATGTATATTAGGCAAATTGGTTGTGGTGTAAAATGTCAAGTTGCTGTACTTAAATACATAAATGTGTATAAGGTGATGCTTACATGCGATATGTTCAATAAAAAGAGTTTAAAAAAAAGCAGTTTTAAAATAAAAGTACATAGTAAAATATAGAAATGCTAACAATATTTAATAATAAATACACACACTAGATATTTAAACATTAAAAATTACAATAGAATTACTACATTTGAAAAAAATAATAATGCTCTCATACATATATAACTAATATAATGTAAATTAAAAATTGAATCATAAAAAATATATGTTAAAAATATTTTAAAATCTCGCATAAAAAAATAAAACTTTGAGGATTCAATTTCACTTTTCCCACTCGAACCCGAACAACATTAGGGAAAGTGTTGTACTTTGCAAGGGTCATATTTCCCATTCCCACATCAACATAAGCCACGGTATTGCACATGTTGAACTTTTAATGGGTTTACTCCTCCCATTCTAATGTAAGCAACAGTAGGAAAATGGACTTTGGAGGGGATTAATTTACTATTCCCACTCCAACACAAGAAACAGTAAGTAAAGTGTTGGTCTTTGCAAGAGGCTAGTTTCCTTTCACCACTTTAAAGTAAGCCACAGTAGGGAAAGTGCTAGACTTTGGAGAGGTCTGATTTACCATTTCCACTCCAACGCAACCAATAGCAGGGAATGTTTTGGACATTGGAGGGTTCATAATTATTATTCCTACTCTAACCTGAGCAGCAGAAAGCAAAGTGTTAGACTTTGGGGAGGTCAAATTCACTATTCCCACTCAACCTGAGCAGCTGTAGGGAAAGTGTTAGACTATGATGAGTTGAGATTTACTCTTCCAACTCTAATATAATCAACAGTAGGGAAAGCATTGGGTGAGGTCTGATATGCTATACACACTCCAACCTGAAAATCCCAAGGAAAGCAATTGAGGTGGCAGGTTTAATATTCCACTGCAGCCTAACCATCAGTAGGGAAATTGCTGGTCTTTAGGCGGCTGAGATTTACTATTCGCAATTCTAAATAAAAGAAATAATTAATATAGATACAGTAAATAAACATAAATATATTTCAAGAGATACAAAAAAATACATATATTTTAATATTATAATATTTATAAAAAAGAATTCAAAACTATTGCTAAATTAACTACTAAAACTATATAATATTATTATAAATGTGTTATTAATCAAAACATTATAAACAGATTTAAAACATTTTCCATTGTATTAGCATAAAAATCAAAAACCCACAAAAAGAAATTAAATTAATATTAGAAAAAACAATACACAATAATTGAAAACAACTTTAAAATTAATTATCAAAAAACTTAAAACAAAATACAATATAAAAATTATTATAAACTATGCTATCATTTGCGAAATCAACTATTTATTTACCAATGGAGCTAAACAATAGCTTTCTTTCTGATAAATATTTATTGTTAAATGTCAAAACTAAATAATTTACGTAACTAATAATCAAACAAACAAATCAAACATTATAAGTAAACTATCTAAAAACAATAAAAAAATAATATTATGGAAACTTCCCACCATATTCCCCTACATCCCAACCAGTTGGCTAGTTAGCAGTTTGTAAAGCACATAACAGCCCACTAATAAATTAAATACATTCAAATAAAATCAAAACATATTTAAATATTACCAAATCAATAACAGTCTTATTCTAGAGAATATAAACACATACCTAATAGTAAAGTAATGACTAATAAAAGAGAACAAAATAATTAAAAATGATAGTATATAAAATGAAATAAAAAATGAAAAAAGCTATTTAAAAAACAATATACTTACCTGCAATATTCTGTCTCACAATGTTCTTGACTTCACAATATATTTGGGTCAATCGATACTTTGGAAACATTATTATAGTGCAACACCATCCATAATATATCATCTAGGTTTTAGTAATTCTATCGCAATGAGCAAGAGAGGTATTAATTTTCAGCAAGTAATTTTTACACATTGGCAGCAGAAAATAAAGGGGGATATTCTCAAGAACGTGTGATAATTATCGCAAAATTAGCATAAGGCAACTATGCACATCGCAGTTCATCGCGGGAAAATAACACAGTGTTAACGTTGTATTCTCAACACGGCGGCACCATGCGATAGTCTCACGATAACACACGAAATGACCGCGTTAAAATTAACGCGACGCCGAAAAAATGCGAAACACAAACGTGAAAAAAGTTGCGATGCCCCAAATCGTGATACAAAAATCAGCGATAACCAGCGACAGGCCTGCAATTCCCTCAAGTTATGCGGGAAAATGCACTATAAAAGCAGAAAAATAAAAAAGACAAATGGATGCACCCGGACCGACTGCAGAGGACAACGCTAACCCCACAAGCCCCACAGACGACCACCAAGGAACCTCGGGGTAGGGGAAGGCCAAGGAGAAGAGGAAGAGGAAGACGCGGTTCAGTCCGCAGGAAAACAGGATCATCGTTACGGAGGTGATAGAACACTACCAACAAATGTTCGTCACCTCCAACGTGTCATTGGCAACAAAGACGCAAACATGGCAGACATGGCAGACTATCTTGGACCATGTGAATGCAGTTGCAGAGTTGAGGAGGACAATGGAAGAGGTCAAGAGGCGCTGGAATGATGTGAAGGGCAAAACCAAGACGAAACCCGATGCCAACATGAAAGCTGCAACGCAGATATGAGGTGGGGGTCCAGCGGCACACCAGGAGCTGGATGACATGGAGAAAATGGTGGCCACGGTCATCAGTCGGGATACGGTGCCAGGAGTAGTGGACCGGACACTGCTCAACATGACCTGACACAACATAAACAGGGTGAGTACTGACCAGGGACTGGGGGGATGTTGGGAGATGGGCACAATGGCACACATGCACAATTAAGTAGAGCACACTGCACACCCACAATGACTCTGGATCATGTCCCTGATCTCCTTGGCATACTGCAGCACACATAGAAACAGCAAGTAGGCCCCCGTCGACAATGTGCCCGGAGGGGGCCCTCCCCACACATCACTAATCTCACAACAAACCCATACACATGTGCAGAACCCAGCAAAGCTGCGGGTCCGTGAGCCACACTGACAATGCAAGTGACACTGCATGACGATTAGCATGGCTGCAGTCCAATTATCATGACATGGTGCACGCCACGACACTGAGGTGACTGAGTGTGGACCACATCCGGAAAGGAGCAGGTCACACCCTGACACATCCACGTGCACAAACAACCCCTGACGTCAACAACACATCTGAGGACAAACCATGCCCAAGAGTCACAACTCGACCAAGAGCCCAATTTACCCAAGTCCGCAACATCTCAGCACTGTAGAAGCACAGAAGTCAAAGGCACACCGCCTGAAAGGGATAAGGGGCAGCCAAATCAGAGCTGCAGGGGCGACTCACCCACAATTCAGCACACACACATAAGAATAAGAGCACCTCAACATTGACAACAATGTGGTACAAACTGCAACACTTTCACAACAGAACACAGGACACATCTGGAGCCACATGTGTGTACAAAATGGCCAATCACATCTGGCATAGCAGGAAACTGTGATGTAGTAGAAATGTCCACTGTCCCGCATCAAATAGGCATCTCCTCACAAATAGTCACAATGTACATTGTCATGCAGTCTGTATGTAAACTCCGCCAATGCGTCAACATACATGGAACACACTGTGAAACTGCGTCGCCCCTTTACATTGCAGAGGGACAATCAACACCTCCTGCAGAGCAGACCCTACATCATGTCAGCGATGATGGAGACGACCTCCAGGACATCGACTTTGATGAACTCCAACGGTTCATGGACAACCTCCGCACTCCACCTCCAGTAGCAGGGCAGCCCAGCACCATCCAGGTGATCCCACCCCCTGCACAGACCACACAGCAGGAAGCACCCACCACCACGTCTGACTCCCAGCACCTCACCGAAGAACACATGGCATTCCAACGCCGTGTGTTAGACTGCCAGAAGGAGCTGGCTGAACAGGTGCGGGTGGGGTTCGACCGCATGGCAGCCAAACTAGATGCCATACGTGGGTATCTAAGTCCCATCAGGGACCACTTACACTCCCTAACGGACACCCACAGTCCACCCCATGCCCCCCAACAATCCATGGCTGGCGTCGCTGGAGTCATGACTCGGAGACAACAACAACTGTCTAGTCAGAGTGGCTACAGCGATGTCATCCGTGATTTGGGAAACATGAGGAGGGTCATGGAGAACATGGAGCGGATGCAGGAGCAAAGAATGGCTACCACGGCTGCACACGAGAAAGCTGTAGCTGGGATCTTCCATGCCCTGCAGATCCTCATCATGGGAGTGATGCCACAATACATTGCGCAGATGAATGCTGCTGCTACTTCCACATCCACATCTCCGTCCCCTGATGTGTCAGTGTCACACAGTGCTGCAAACCAAACACCACCACCCACATGTGAGGCACATGAAATGTCAGAGGACGAAGATGAGGATGAATCTGCCTCAGTGCTAAGGAGGGAGCAGTAGCATTAATCTCCGCCATATGGCTTGTTTCTGCTTGGGTCTACCCTCTGCATCATGCCCTGGAATAACACCTTCCACTGTCCCCCGACACACTCTGCGACACTAACCTTGGACCTCGACATGGACTGCCATATTTTGTATGCTCAACAATGACACAGCAATCAGCCTGCAGACTGGACTCTTCCCCTTCCGAGTAACTTGTCAATCCCTAAAGAACTCTGGCTGGCCCTCCACGGGGCAACATTGTAAAGTGTTGTCTGCATGGCCCAGTACTAAGACAGCTTCAACACTCCACTGAACGTGAACAATATATTCTAATACACACAGATGTGTCATGTCTATGATTAATCAAGTATGAAAGCATGGACCAATGTAGGGGCAGTGATTCCCCCTTACGTCCATGTAGCTCATGTTGTGGGACTTGAGTCACAGGGTGCATCCTTGCATCATGCTGGTACATATTTGACCCCAAAAGAAGCCCTGTTGTCAATTGTAGGTCACAAATGACAGCCTATATGTAATGATTTGGGACACATGTGAAACGCTGATGAGTGTGATTCCGTACTATCTTTGACACACAGAAATGACATTTCAAATACGTGACACCCTAAACAGCCTCTCTGTACATAGGTGACACACCCACCATCTATTTCCAATTTATGAGATTGTTAGCACTACATGTTGCACTTAAACTTGTCAGAGTGATGTGCTTGTACAGAGAAGTAACATGCACACAGGGAATGTGTGTTGTAATGAGTTAATTTGCACATGCTGTGCCTGTGGTCATTTTGTACTGTCCCATGATTGCTAAGGACTGTGACAATGTGACGTGCACATGTGAAGAAATTGTCAATGATGGTGTTCCAACGGGCTATTCCTGCTGCTGCTGCAGTGGGGTGTGGTCCACCTGCCTCATCTTCCTCATCATCGTCCGGTGCATCTGGCACTTGTAGCCATGGGGCATTGGTGCGTACACATATGTTGTGCAACACACAACATGCAACGATCATCTTGCACACGATGCCTGGGCTGTACAGGAGCCTTCCACCTGTGATGTCCAGGCACCTGAAACGTGACTTCAACACGCCAAATGTGCGTTCCACGATGCCCCTGGTGCGTTTGTGGGCCGCATTGTAAGGCCTCTGGGCCTGTGTGTTCGGGGCACGGAGGGGTATCATCATCCAAGGGCAGAGTGCATATCCTTGATCACCTGTGACAGTGCAGAGAGACATGAGTCCAAAGTTGGTTCTGCATGAAGTGTGTTCAGGCTCACTAGTTCATTGGTGTGTGATATGTGTGACTTAGTGATTCATGTTTGACAGGTACTGCTTGTAGCAAATGAGCGGCATCAATGTGTATTACATAGCCTCACTGCTGCTCCTCCCTCCCGCCGAGCCTATTTACTATTGTGCGCAGCGCGGTTGCATCACTTGCACTCCTACGGCACACCATTGTCATGCCTGTCTGCGCATGTCCACAAGCCTGACAACGACACTGTGATGTTGTGCGTTGAAGGTGGGTGGCAACGTGTGTGTAGGCCTACAGTAAGGATAGGGCGGACACCGATGTAGAGTCCATGGCTGGCTGAACTCGCGATGCGGTTGAGGGTAGACCTTTGGCCTATGCTGCGGTAATAGCGACACACACAACAGTTGGCATGTATGATCCTTGACCCCGATCAGGCTTGGGCTCCTTCATTTATCCCTTTGGCCGAGCCCGCACTCCGGAGGCATGCTACATCGCAACATTGTCCATTGCGGGACGGGTGGCACCGACACTACAAGAGAGACACATGCATTAGTTACTTCCTTGGCAAGTCCAACACATAGTAATGCCCAGAGCCCCGGGCTGATTAACCACACCCCTACGCTGGACTGTCGTACGACAGCCCACTCTGCTTATGCTTACAGGGGGGTACGACACAGCTACATATCCCAGGACTTCCCCACTGCCTGAGGTGACATGGTTGCGTCCGCTGTACACAGCACAATGTAATGTGGTAGGGCCCGGGACCCTCATGCACACTTAGATAGTTTGTGGAACTGGCTATGGGCACGTGCGCCCCGCCCCTTTTATTGCCAGGGTCACATGTCCAGTGATGCCTGTGCTGGATGGGTGTGGGGTGAGTGTAAGCTAGCCCTCAGGGAGTGGTTGGTGCTGGCAACAACTACAACAGTGATCAGACAATCAGTAGTTCAAAGTTCAAACAGCAAGAGTCCACGACTTGAGCTGCACAGAGTTAGTGGCCCCGGATGCACTGCGGCCGGCACAGGAAAGCCCGCCCTTGGTCCAAACTTTCCATAGAGTCTTGGTCGACTGTACTTAATAACTCAAAACCCACACTAGACTCCAGCACTGTCCTTTCATCCGAGACATTTACACACTGGATAGAGTCCTCATTGGACCGAGTCATTCCTGTTAAAAATACCCACCGTAGGATGAAGAGAAAATCTCTCTGTGGTACTCACCCAAGCTCAGACTGCTTAAACAGACCTGTAAACGGCTGGAGAGGAAATGGAGGAAGGACTATAGCGAGATCAGTAAAATGAAATATAGAGAGTCCATAAAATGCAAACAAGCTGAAATTAAAAAAGCTCAGGCACATTATTTTGAAGAAAAAATTAATTCAGCAGCTAATGTCCCCAGAGAAATCTTCCGTATTGCGAAGACCCTCCTGGAGCTTCCTTCCCCTGATACTTCCACAGGAATAAACGTCGATCGATGCAATGAACTTGCAGAATATTTTCAGGGAAAAATTCAGACTATATATAACACGTTCCCAGACTCTCCATGTCCCAGTGATCTTCTTATCCCGGTGACCAGTTACCTTCTTACTATAAACAGGCCTCTGGATTACATTAAGCACACTCTGGAGGAATTTCCACTCCTGGACCTGGATACCCTATCAGATATTTTTGTGCAAATAAAATCGGGCTCACCCCTGGACCCTGCCCCTCCTCACCTTTTGTGTAAGGTTAAAGAGGTGGTGCTACCGGTCATACTGGATGTAATAAATCTTTCTATCACCAATGGCCTTGTACCACCTGCCTGGAAACATGCCATGGTGAAAGCTTTATTGAAAAAGCCAAGCCTAAATCCTGAGGTTTTGAGTAACTATCGTCCCATATCCCTGCTACCCATGATCGGTAAGATCCTGGAAAAGCATATAAACTCCACTCGCTCTAATTTTTTAGAAACACATGAGCTCTTACACTATTCCCAGACAGGCTTTCGTCCCCATCATGGAACTGAACCCGCACTCATTGCCATAGTTGAAGAAGCGAAAAAGATAATCAATCAGGGAGGAGCAGTAGCCATTATCCTCCTTGACCTCAGCGCCGCTTTCGACACGGTTAACTTTAACATTCTCCTCAACAGGCTTAGGAGGGCCGGGGTGTCAGGGGGAGGCAGAACATTTCAGGTCTTTTTGGGGGAATATACCTCTAGGCCTCTACCTCTCAGCTATGGAGTACCTCAGGGATCTTCCCTGAGTCCTACGCTGTTCAATGTGTATATGAGACCACTGGCTGATATCATCCTGCCGTATGGGATTAAAATGGTCTTTTACAATACAGCTAAGCTGTGGAACGCCCTTCCCCTGCATCTGCATTCAGAGACATTCCACCTCACCTTCCGGAAGGGTCTTAAAACTTGGCTGTTCCAGAACACCAACTGGTAGCTACTTCTCTTCACCTGCTTCTCTCTGCCGCTAGCGCTGGGATGCCTTAGGGTAGCAATGCGCTTAAGAAGTGTTAATTAATAATAATATCCTTTTGGTGCAATCTTAGCTCTGGTAAATCTGGAAATGCGTCAAGAACCATGGGGGTTGTGTGGGAACACAGGCTCACCCATGGAATGCCTTCCCTGGGCAGAGTAAGGCACCTCTGATGAATTGCGCTGTGTTGCCTTCCTCCACATGGAGCCACTCAGTGCCATGCAAAGTGGCCTTGTGGCTTCATAAATCACATGCAAGTTTTGCGTCGCTCTTGTACCACGTTGCGTGGTGCAAGAGCGACGCAAACCAGCTCATAAATAGCCCCTGTGAGTGAAAATAAAATGAAAAATGCGTGCTGGTTTATAGCATCAATAAACATTAGAGCACTGCTATGTTGTTTTTGTATTGCTTATTTTAGAGGTTCCTTTGTTATTATCAGAAGGATATTATCAACTGGAAATTATTACGCTGTTTTAAACGCTGCCATAGTTACTACAACCATCACTATTTTTCTGACTTCTTCTGACAACGGAAGGACGAGCAAATGTCTGACATGTAGATTCCACGTACCTACAAACGTCATGGTCCTTGTATTTGAAAGGAAGATTATATTATAATTTTCCCTTTAGTCAAGGTCGACTCTTATAAATGCGAATTGGTATTTAGTACTGAATAATATATAATTTCATTGGCCTAGTTCAACATGCATTTTAAATATTAAATCGAATTTACATGATATTCTGGGATAATTACCAAAGCTTAACAAAATAAACAAACAGTGAGATCTTACAGTATATATTTGACGCAAGAAGGAAAGCTTAATAAGACACTGAAATAATATTGTATATCAACAAATGCATAAACTTACACTGCTAAATTTTACTTTGCTAAATCGTGAAAAGAACAATGGCGTTACTTGTATTCCTTGCCTTAAATTCTTTGAAATATGAGCAAACACAATTGTCCCATAGATTTGTATTTTCAAGTTTTTCGACCGAAAATGAAAATAAAGGTTTTCATGCTATTCTTTTAATTATGAAAAAATATAAATTGTCGCACACTAATTCTACGTAGAAATAAAATGGTACCCATTTCTCCTCACATTCGCTAAAGAAAAGTAAAAAAAAACCTTCTCTTCCCAAATCAACCTAAAAAGCAGAAATCCGACCATATATCACTTATACTCCAAGAGCATAATTGGCTATCCTAAGAAGCTAGGATTTATTTCCTTAAGATCACGTTGGATGGAAGATTTTAAGGAAAAAGGGATCAGTGAGTGATCAGACCAAGGCAGTGGAATAGGTGTCTCGACTGCCAGTTCCATGTTATTAGTAAACACGGGGTCTAAGATATGGCCTTTAATATGTGTGGGCTCTGTGACTTTTTGTATTAGTTGAATTGCTGCAAGGTCTTGGGTGAGCTCCAAGGCATTAGTTTTACTTGGGTCGTCGAAATGTAGGTTAAAATGCCCTAGGAGCAAGAGGTTAGTGGATGAGCTTGCCAAAGAGGCTGCCACTTCCTGAAGAGTATTGAAGAATTGTCCGCCCACCCCCGGAGGTCGATAGATAAGAATTCCTGAAAAAGTAAGCGTAGCAGTGAGTGAGATAGAGAAAAATAAACTTTCACAGTCGGAGATAGGGTTGAGCTCAACCCAGCATTTAAAGGATTCTTTAAAGATGATAGCAATGCCGCCCCCTTTTTTTCTCTCGCGGTCTTTGCGCTGGATGTTATACCCAGGCGGGAAGCGTTCGAACCACATCGGGTGCAGAGTCCTTGTGCATCCAGGTTTCTGTTAAGAATAATACATCTGGTTGGGCATCTGCTAGAAATACCCCCGAGTGTTTGGACAGAGACCTACAGTTCAGAGAGAACATTTTATACATGTGATAGGCATGTCCCTCTGTTTGTGTTTCCAGAGTCGTGCAAAATGTGAATGGGCAGTGGGCACATGAAGATTCTCCATTAGCTGGGAGCATGGAATGGAGGCAGTTGTTTTTACCCAGGTCCCTTAACCCTCTAATTTGAGATGGTGTATGCATGACTTTACCTGACAATTGAGGGGTAAGGGTTCTGGCCCCTGGACCCGGTCGGGCGCAGACGGGCTTGCATTTGGCGCGCCAACGGCACGCCCGCTGCGCGCGTCCGCGCTGCCATGCGGCTCTTATAGTGAATGCCCGGAAGAGAGTCCTCCTAGCCCCGCCTCCTTCTCCCGCGGCCCCTCCACGCAAATGGAAACCGCGGTGGAACGGGGGTCGTCAGGAGCGTGCAAAGTACAAGTAAGTGCAGTGCAAGATTGAAATCTTAAAAACAAATCGCCAGTTAAAATCGCCGGTTAAAATTGCCAGTTAAAACTATTTTCCCTCTAATACCTTTCATAGCCTGGTTTTAGCCGCTGCCCGTCCGCGCTGCCATGCGGCTCTTATAGTGAATGCCCGGAAGAGAGTCCTCCTAGCCCCGCCTCCTTCTCCCGCGGCCCCTCCACGCAAATGGAAACCGCGGTGGAACGGGGGTCGTCAGGAGCGTGCAAAGTACAAGTAAGTGCAGTGCAAGATTGAAATCTTAAAAACAAATCGCCAGTTAAAATCGCCGGTTAAAATTGCCAGTTAAAACTATTTTCCCTCTAATACCTTTCCTAGCCTGGTTTTAGCCGCTGCGCGTCCGCGCTGCCATGCGGCTCTTATAGTGAATGCCTTCTCAAGGGAGGCGTATTGAGGAGAAATATCTTTATTTCTCCTCATTAATTCTTCTTTCTATGTGTCATGCCTTCTGCAGCACATAGATAGAGGAATATGCCTCTCAGGATTGTTTTTGTGCAGAAAGGTGTCCCTTCCTGCTCAAAACAATCCTGCAGCAATGCAGGCAGCCTTGCACCGTGGTCCAAGGGTGCCTGCATTGGTGTTAGGCTGCCAGAAGGGCATCAGCGCAGGAGAAATGTCAAGAATGCGGCGTATTCCCTTAAACAGGGCACATTTCTGACCTTTCCCTGTCACGCAGCGCAGCAAGGTGACTTGGTGCGCTGCGTGAAATTCTCATAAATAGGCCCTGTAATCTCTAACTGAATAGTGACCAAGTATAACCACCAAATAAACCAATACGCTTCCAAGTGGATGACACTTTCCTTAATGCAGTGAAATTTGTCCGGTAATAGAGTTAAGAAAACTGAAAGTTCTACTGTTACTTCCTACCAAGAGAATCATGGAATACCCCATTGTTTTTAAGGAACACACACATGGGTCACATAACATGACAAATGGGAATTACAACATCAAAGGGGACAGAAATGGGGAACAGCATGACATCATTTCTTAGCGGACAAGAAACAATACGAAAAAGTGGACCATTTGCAATTACATTGCTTAGCTTACTTGTGATATATTAATTTCAAGAAACAGGTACATTGATTGCCAGTTGCTCTTTTAACCCAGGCACCATGAAATCCCTTCAAGTCTAGTCCATGATAATAATAACATAGCCTCTAGAGCATTATTTTGTATCTAAGCGTGAAAGACCTTACGAAGTGCATCTTGGAATTCAAGGCGAAGAGCTGATTTCTACGATATGGTCACATCAATTGAAACCAGGTACCCAAACAAACCTTACAGTGGCTGCAAACTATTTAATCCTTATAACATCATGTAAAGCATCCCAAGAGTGTAATAGAAATGAAAGAGGAGATAATTTGAAATTAAGCTGGTTCGATCTTATTATAGAACGGTCACCGAATACATTCAAGGCAATTATATGAAAAAGTTGCTCAGTGCTGCAAGTCACCTGGGAAACGGCAGAAATGCACTGTATTTAAGGCAATACAGTGCATTCCTGTCTTTTCTCTTCACTGGTGCACAATTGGCTGCCTAGCTCCAATGCAATCACCCTTGCACCATTGTGCAAAGGAGCCTGCATTGCATTCAGGATTGTTTTGTGGAGGAAGGGGAACCTTCCTTCACAAAAACAATCCTGAGAGGCATTTTCCTCTTTCTATGTGTGCTGCAGAATGCAGCACATATAAAGAGGGAACAAATCAGGAAAAATAAAGATATTTCTCCTTGTTATGCTTCTCCTGGGGAGGCATGTCTTTTTGGCACATTCCCGGGTTTACCTGTTCTTGTAAATCTGAGAATGCATCAAAATCCATGGATGTTGCATGGGAACGCCCACGACATAACATGTGTATTTGTAAAGCACACATTCACTGCGAATGGTATCTTGGCGCTGAATAACAGATGTTTATTATTACCCAACTCAATGGTACTCATTTTATAGACCTCAGAAGGATGAAAGGCTGGGATTTTAACCTGTGGCCATGAGGTCAAATACAGGCCCTTACAGTAGACTCATTAGCCCACTAAGCCACCAGACCCATGGAAATGCTCCCCTGGCGGAGAGTAATGCAACATAGCAATTTGCGCTGCGTTTCATTATTTGAGATTCATGAAGTCATGCAGGCCCACACAAGGTGGCCTTGCATGGCTTCAAAATCTCATTTTTCATTTGCGTTGCGCTTGCACCATGTTGAATGATGCAAAAACGACGCAAACAGGATCATAAATATGCCCCTCAGTTCCTAATTTACTTATTCCAGATATGCCACACATCTACAAATTCATTAGTAGGCATTCATTTAAAATGTATCAATTGCCAGAAAACATTTGGAGTTCATCAAATTGGAAATTGATGCAGCAGATGCAACTAAGCTAATTTTATACCCTCAAAATTCAAGAAGGCTGGCGAATTATCTATATTAAAAATGCACTTTTGAGTGGCATTAATCAGATAGTAAAGCACTAAAGGCCTGCTAATTATCCAGTGTAATTATGTGGCCAATCATAAAACACGGCAACATTGTTAACTGAGCAAAAAGTTCCATATTAAGTGTTGCCCCGAAAACAATATAGTTAAAAATCTCAGACATCTGAATTTAAGCAAGCATGATTGCAACAGTCAGGATTTAATAATAAAGGCGAACAGCAAGCTGCTAAGCCGCTCACATAGTACCATTCAAAGAGCCGTGGAAAGAACTGTAGTGACATAATCGTTCAGGCATCTATCTGATACTGAGGCACTGAACATCTGCTACATAGAGTGTCTTGGGTGTACAAATGAAACTAGTCAATCCACCCTGCTAGCCCTCCTTTATATTATTTTCTTTATTATGAATAATGTCATGATCAGTGTAATCTCTAAAGTATTTCACTTTATATTAAAAACTACCTGAAAAACGGCGATACTTCTAAAGCTTATCACTTTTTGAGGTCAGGTTTTATAAAATGCACAGTTCCTGATTACATGACTATCTGACCTTTGGTTGACCGAGATGGCATGCTTTTATATGCTAATGCAACTTTTCTTTTTAGGTTCAGGTGTCACCACCCAATCCGCATCATTAAGGACTTGTTATTTGGGTGATAGCTATTTTTACTACATAATTAGTTTATCCATCATTGTTATAAGCAATAACCACCTTGTTCCTTTGCTCTTATGAATGTGTGTGACCCGGTTCAGAGGGGTATATAGCGTAGAAACATGTCAACACTTTTAGGACAATGTGGGCATGTTAATAAGGCCTTTATATTTTTAATGGTGTGGGGGGGGACTAAATGCAATGAATTAGCCCCCATAACAAAATTTTAGCTTTAGGATTATGATTAAGGTGATACCAAGCTAGTGTAGTCTAGGGAGACTAAGGGGCATATTCACAAGGACTTATCGCCGAGTTATCGGCACTTTAGCGCAGCAAAAGTGGCGATATAATTGTCGCCCCATTCGCAAGCTGGTGCTAACTGCCTACATCGCCACATATCCTGCAATAGCTGCCGCAAAAAACATTGCCACGGTTGACACCGCCAACTAACGCTAATGAGATGCAGAGTAGGCGTTCCCTTGCGAAAACACCACATCGTGACATTCACAACGAACAGCCAGATCCGCGATGCGCACCAAAAACAGGCGATAAGCCGCGCTAGCAGCAGCGATTTTACACCTGCTCACTGCTGGTGTTAAGCAGGACGACTACCTGCACCACAAAAGGGAGCCCAGCCCACAGCCACACCTGGAGAACAACAGATGCCATGGAGCCACTGCTCATGCAGCTCGGAGACCCCAGAGGCCCACAACACCCACCGCTACCACCCCCAGGACCCCCCCACACTCCTGGGCCCTCCCCCGGCCCACCCACCCCGGATAAAGATATACCACAGCAACTTCACAAAATCACAAGATAAGAAAGACCCTGATGTCGCACACATACAACAACAAACACACGTGTGGTCAGAATAAGGAGAATCAAACATTCAACTGTGAAATTCCCATAACAAAGCTGTATTAATACACAACACAAAACAACAAATTGGATTAGACCTTGCGGATCCACTCCAGACAATCTGGAAGCCACAGCCTGCAAGACAAAATCCGAGATGAGAACGTGTGTCATGCGCTCATCAAAGGACAGAGAGAGAGAGCGAGAGAGAGGGAGAGAGAGAGCGAGAAAGAAAGGGAGAGAGAGAGGGAGGGAGAGAGAGGGAGAGAGAGAGAGAGAGAGAGGGAGAGAGAGACAGCGAAAGGATGAGAGGGCGGGAGACAGCCACCCCTGAGGACCCATGCCCCACAGCCCACCTGCTGCCACCGGTGTGTCTCCAACCACGTGCCGGTGCATGCTCCGAGCCTGTGACACGCGACCTTGGCAGACTCCACATCACGCGGACCCGCCCCAGGGCCACTAGGTCACACACCTGGATCTGGGCCTTGATTTCGGAATGGAAGAGTCCATAACAGTGCACACGTCATCATCGCTGGCTGCACACCCGCTCAGCATCATAGGTGCCACAATTAATTTTGAATTATTTGTATTTTGTATATATCTATACCAATCTATTGTTGTCCATTTGATTTCCTACAAAAAGTGATAAAATCATTTGTTTATTGTCCTAAAACAATTATCTATAATAATAACAATACATTTTTTTATTTTTTCATTAAGTGGCATGTGTTGATGTTTAGACTTGCAATTTTCCATATTTGACAGGCTATCTATCTATGCAGTGTCTCTTCCCTGGACACTTTATACCGACTATACTATCCAGAGACGCTTCACGTCCTATTTTTATTCGTAGGCAGGTGACATTTCTCTCCCTGTGGAGTTGTGCTGTTTGCCACTAACTCCGTGAACCTTGAGGCAACGTCATGTGGCTGCATGCCCGTGCCGGCCGACGTGCTCCATGTGCCACTAACCCAGTGCGACGAAAGTCACCGTCCCGTGTCGCGGGGGCCGTGTCGCACGCAGTTCAGCCCTGTGCCCCGCAAGTCATGGTCCCTTCATGATTGCATCATGAGACATGGCAGGCGGGCGCAGCATTGTCCCCTCCGGCATTGTTGAAGATCTGGTCCATGTAGCTCTGTCGTCCCACCCTTTACACGTATACGGAGTGGGCTGGGCTTGCGTACGCACGTCCAGCGTAGGGGTGTGAAGTATCATCTCCGGGATCTGGGCGTGGTCCTGGTCTGGGCTGGGCAGGAAATGTACATATGCGTGTGCCTCTGTCGCAGTGTCTGCGCAACACGGGCCGCGATGTGCAATGTTGCAATGTTGCATGCAGCCAGAGGGCGCACGCGCACGTGGGAATGTACAAGGTGCGCAAGTCCGCTCGGGCTCTTGGCTCATGCATGCCAACTGCAGTGTGTATCGTTCTTGGTGCGCCATGGGCCTAAGGCCTAGCCTCAATTGTAGCGTGTAGACCACATCACATTTCCACATTGCAAGCAGTAGTCAGAGTGACATCAGGGATGAATGCTCCATTTTCTCCACACAGGAGGCAGACGGGCATCTGCACCTCCGACCTTGGACACAGCATGCTGTAGAAACCCCCTGTGAGTGATATCATAGCAGATGGCGACGACTCCCACACTTCACACAGCGATGATGAAGGACCAACCTATACACACCCCACACACAGAGGGCCTTGCCCGGGGTACTCTTGCATGGAATGGCCTTCACACTTACGTACACAACAACACATACGTCCTAACGTCGCACGCCTATACGACCCATTGCTCCGAGCTGTGGCTTTTCATCCACATGACTGCCGCAGGTCAGAGGAGTGGCGGTTCTGCGAGTGCCACCACCGCAATGGCTGAACATCACGGGCATATGCACAACCCCAGTCACGTGGGCTGTACCGTGCCCGAATGCTGCAAATGTTGGGGGCCCTGCCACTTGCAGTGTTGCGCATCAGTTACCGTCTGAGCTTCCGTCTTGCGTACGTCACCTGCGTCCAGCCCTGGTTCCACTGTCGAACATGCATATTCGAGTGGCCCATGGATGCTCGCCTATCCAATGCAACAGTGGCTGAACTGGATTATGACTTGTGTGTGCGCCCCCTGTTGGCCCACGACCATGAGTGTAACCGTGATTCCCGTACATGGGATGCCTGGATGTTTGGCATATGTGCTGGCAGTTGGAAATGGGAGTTTGCACGATTCCTCGTGTGCAGTGACCACATTGAGGCGCCCCCCTATTGGGCTGTTCTGCGGATTGGTGAGACAGCGTGGACGGAGCACATCTCTCCAGACCAGTTGATGGATATGCTCGCTCTCGTGTTCTTTGAGCGTGACAACGACGTACTCCTGGAACTGATTGCACAGGAAGCTGCGCTCGCTTTCATGGACGACTAACGACGTTCCAGCAGCCACGACTGATGGTAAGCCATGGCACAGGTACCAACACCTTGTTGCATTCTGGTGATGAGTCCACATTTGCCACAACAACAGTGGACATGGCTGCATTCTTATGCTGCCTGTGATTGTCTGATGCCTTGGTCTGCATGTTGTGGCCCTTGTGTTGCCCGTAGTGCCACGCACATGCCAATAAAGTCTGCGCTGCCACATTTGTGTTCACCTGTGATGGGTGTTGGGTAGGATGGCAATTCGTGTACCTTATTGGGCATTGTCCGTACACAGGGTGGGACTGGATGACGCATTTCATTTAGGGGTGAGTCCCTATTGGCAGTTCCACCTCTGTGCGCCAGACTTGGTGGTTTGGGATAGTTGCTGGTAGACCTGTGCAGCTCCGTGACGTCACCATTGTGGGTATGGGGTCCGATTACTTGGCATGTGGGTCACTGTGATAGTTCTGGACAGTCTGTGTCCGCCCAGGTGGGTGTGGGTAGGTATGCGATGGTAGGTGCTGTTGTCACATGTGATGGTGGACACACCTTCAGGCCTGCTACCGACTTTGACATCTTTTCACACAGACCTCTTTCCTACATGGACGTGGGGCTACGTTGGGGGGTTGCGAGTATGTTGTTCATGGGTGATGTGCCCACAGCTAGTTCAGTCCTACGCAGTCATCTCATTGGACTGCCATTTTTCCATTTGTCTTGCCAATGACACGGTGGTGGTGACGGACAGTTGTTGGTGGTGTTCTGTCCACACCGTGCGGTGGATCTGGTTTTCCTGCGTTGTGCTACCCCGTCTTCCTCTTCCTCTTCTCCTTGCCCTTCCCCAACCCCGGGGTTCCGGGCTGGTCCTCTGTTGTGCTTGTGGGATTCGAGTTGGCCTCAGCACTCGGGCGAGGTGCTTCCATGGTGCTCCGCAGTTCGTTTACTTGTTGGTGTCTTTTTTTGGGTACTTTTATGGCGCCTCTTCACGCATGGCGCGAGGGTATTGCTGGCCTCCTGCTGGTTATCACGGTTGTTTCATCGCCATTGGGCGCATCGCAGCTGTTTTAGCGTTAGGGTTTGGATTTTTATCGCCGTCGCGGTAGTTGTTTTGCGGACATTTGCCGCGTTATCGTGCGAATATCGCACGGTATTGCCGTGTTGTGAATGTCACGTTAACACAGAGTTATTTTTCCGCGATGGACTGCGATGTGAGGAGTTGCGGTAAGCTATTATGGCGATGTTTATCGCACGTTCTTGTGAATATACCCCTAAGTACACTATTATAGAGGTAAGTCTTAACCAGAGAAACTATTTCAGGAAAACACATAGAAATGACCTCAGAATAAATGTGGTGACCAGTCAACTTACACCACTGAAATTTGCTAGTGGATGTACATTCCCACATAGGATTACGCTGAAATATGAAGCATGCTACATAATGAGGGAGGGGTCTGGCCTCCTTTTAATAGAATATTTAGCATCACTGAGTCAATCAAAGTTACCACAGGCTAGTAGCAGACACATAGGGACCCTACAGAGACCTACATAACATTTTAATTATGCTGGTGAAATGTATGAAGTTCCTAAACTTCATGTTGTGCAACATTTGCAACATTTCTCAAAGCTTCATATTGCGCGATTTGACCCTACTGGTTTTAAGTGAACGCAGAACTCAGACACAAAAGTCTGGTAGGAAACAAGCAGGAGACTGGTTCAGAAAGAACATTTTCAAACCATTCTCCAGATAGTTTCCTGAAAGCTTTTGAGGCAAGGTGTACATTAACGTATAAAAAGTCGTGTAAGATACTAGCAAAGAGGATTTTGCTATAAAAAGGTAATTTTGTGAAAATGCAATGGAATTTGGAGAGATTTTACCAGAACAAACTATGTACGTTTATGCACCACTATTCCTGCAGGAAGTGTACTGAAGAGAGGAGCACTTCTTGGTATGACCACATTGTTGACAAGGAGACCATACAAACGTAAATACCCTCTCACTTCCTTGTACATAATGTATCTACCATCATAACCAGGCCTTGAGTTACAAGAAAGCTCATAGTTCACAGGGGAGCTTCATTTAACTGCTCTAGTAAGCCAAGGAAGGTCTATAAAGAAGATGGAGTATTTAAGTGGCTAAACTATGCTGTGGGTTCAACCACTGTTTTTTTTAACGTTTCAATGTGGTTGAGACATGGGTGTTGCACTGCTGTAATAATTATTTTTTAAGGCTCAGGGACGGACATTGCACAAGGTTACTATTCAGCTATTAGGGCACAGGAAAAGTATTGCACGGGGTCACCTATTTGTTTTACGGTGCAGGGATGGATATTGTACCAGGTTACTAATAAGTTATTTGAGTACAGGGATGGGCATTGCACAAGGTTAGTGTTTTTGTGTTTAGGCCCCATGAGTGGGTTTTGCAACAGGCTACAAATTAGTTGTTAGGAGGCAGAGATAGGTGTTGTTGGAAAATGGCCCTCTCTGCAGGGTCACACCCAAACCTTTGCCTTCTTCTTGCTAACCTCCATTTTGCTGGCCATAGAGCTCTGAGCACTTTACACTGCTAACCAGTACTAAAGTGCATGTGCTCTGTCCCCTAAATATGGAATCATTGGTTCATACCCAATAGGCATATATCATTTTCTTATAAGTCTCTAGTTAAATGCACTACATGTGCCCAGGGCCTGTAAATTAAATGCTACTAGTGGGCTTGCAGCACTGAGTAGCTCTGTAACCATGTATCAGGCCTACCAGTGCAGAGCCTGTGTGTGCAGTCACACTGCCATTTTAACCTGGCAAACCTTCCCTTTTTATACATATACGTCACCCCTTAAGGTAGTCCCTGTACAACACAGAGGGAAGGGTGCAATGTATTTAAAATGGCAGACGTACTTTTAAGCTTTACATGTCCTGGTAGTGAAAAAATCTCAAATTCGTTTTTCATTACTGCATGGCCCACCTCTCCCATAGGATAAAATTGGGACTAATTTATTACATTTTATAAGTGTAATTCTCAATTGTGAAGAGATATGGTTTTGAAATTTGGTGTCTCTGGAATCACACTTTAAAATCCAAACTTATGGTCAAGTCAGATTTTATATTGCAATTCTGAAAATGCCACTTTTAGAAAGTTGGGATTTTCGTACTTTAGCGATTTGGTGCCTGCCGCCTGTCTCTGATCACATGTCCGTGGTGAGTGACAGTTGGACTTTGAACATTCCTACTAGACAACCACACAAAATTGGGGCTTAGGTGTGAGCTGATGAACCATCTTGGCAGGATGGAAGGGAGGAGCTGGACCCAGACTCCTTTACACCTGAATAGGCTGTGCACTGTTCACACACAGAGGGGTGTATACGCCCCTGTAGTGAGTCTGGAGCCAGGACAAGAAGGACAGGACCTCTGGTCGCTTCAAGGGTCTGTCTGTGAAGTCTCCCCCAATTCAAAAGGCCCACCTGGGTATTGGACCTCTGACACCACCTGGGTATTGGACTGACACCACCCCTTTAGTACACCTCTGGACCTGTGAAGACTCTGCCAGGAAGAAGGACTGCTGTGCTGCTGAAGGACTGCCACCCTAATGGACTGCTGCCTTGCTCTGCTGCCCTGCTGCCTGCTGTTCCTCTGCCTGGGAGAGAAGGACTGGCCCTGCATCACTTGCATCCAGAATGACTCCAAGGGCTAGCTGGCTGGCCTTTTTATTATGAAGTCACAGGGACATAAAATAGTCCCAACCTACCTGTTTCTGCACCTGGACTCTGTCACCTGTGAGCCTGCCCTGAAAAGTGGTGCCACCCAAGTCCTGGACACTTGGGAGTGGGCCTAGGATGCTGCCTTAAACAAAACCCAAGCATCCTCTGTCGAACCAGCATATCGACGGCGTTGTTTGGATCGTAAACGGAGCCCTACCCCTGTTCCATGGATCAGAACCAGCGCATCACTCCTGTTGCATGGATTGGAACCAGCGCATTGTTCTTTTTAAGTGGACCAGAACAGGAGCATTGCCTCCGCTGCATGGGTTGGCCCTGACACATTGCCTTCAGAACCACCACTGCATGACGCTTTTTTATGGTGCAAGGTCTTTGCATTCTCATCAACAGTATCCTTGACGACGATGCCAAATCTCTGCATCACATCTCTTCACTCATTACAGCCGACGCATCGCGGCTGCTGTGCCAATCACGACCGGCGCATCACCACCACTGCATGGATCAACAGTGATGCACCGCTTTGGCTGCACCCCGCATCTTCGATAACAAGGCAGCCAGGATCAAGATACTTTTGTTCAGGAGGTCTCACTGTGTCCCTGATTCTTGACCTCACTCCATTGCGGTCAGCATGAACTTTTTACCTTGCCCCAGTACGGCATGATCAGAGATCCCAAGTAAGCGCTTATTGCTTCTAAGTGCTAATTTACAGCTCAATCTTTAAAAAATTCACATTTCAAGTTCTACTTATTGGATTTTTGTCATTTTTGTCTTGATTTTTTATTCAATTAGGTTTTATTTTTCTAACCTGGTGTGGAGTTTTTTGTGCGTTGTTTTCACTGTTTTGCTGTTTGAAGTGTTGCATAAATACTTTGCACATTGCCTCTAAGTTAAGCCTGACTGCTCTGTGCTAAGATACCAGAGGGTGAGCAGAGGTTAATTTAGGGTTTGCCTGCTTCATAACCTGACTAGGATTGTGGTTGCTGCTTGACTAGGGCTCATACCTTAGTCAACCTACAAACCAATTTCGAACAGGCCTCGTACCAGGTCAGTGATTTGTGTTTTTTGGGTGCAGGGATGGATGTGCACAGCTTTAATAATATGTATTTAGGGCCAAGCTATAAATATTGCATAGTGGTAGTAAGTAGGGCTGTCCAAAATTCACATACCTTTCTTTCACGTAGTTATGCAAAATAACATGAAATTACACATAATTACTCAAAATGCAAATCTGTAATTTTGCGCTATATTTTAGCGCAAAATGCACCCTCATGTATATTTTTGGTGCAAGAATGCATTTGAACAAGAGCACTGCCAACAACAGCCAGGGCATAACTGTGCAAAATGGTGTAAAGGTGTAATTTGGGGTATTTTGTGTAACAAGCTATTGGAGGATTAGTTATTGATAGGGGTATGTTTGCACCTGCCACCAGCAATAAGGCCACCCATGCAGTATAAAGGTCCAGACAAGGTCTCAGTACATTGGCCCCTGGCTTAACCCTTGGTAGTTGGCTGCGAGCAGGCAGGCTTACCATAAGAGACAGGTATGTAAAGCATTTAAATACACCAATACATTAAATAAGTAAGGCACAACATACAATAAAAATCCCACACCAATTTAAACAAACAGGAATTCTTTTTATCTTTTAAATGACACCAAAGTGTCAAATAAAACAAATTAGGGAACAGGAGATATGTATTTTTAAAGATTAATCACTTTATAGTGCTTAAAGACATAATGCGCCAACTTGGGACATTTGTTCACACTTGACTGGGACAAAGTCAAAGTTTGAGGCCGACCACGATAAAACCCTGGTCGGATAATTAGCGGGAGGCCCAGTTCCAAATTTTACCTTCAGATTTAGAAACTTTTCTGAATGATTTTCTCTCGACGTTGTGTGGGCCCCTCCAGCAGGCCCATTTCAATGTAACATCATTGGATTGCTTTTCCCCAAGGAGTCAGTCACAGTCAAATCCTGGAAGTCTGGAAATCTGGAACTTTCGGCAGGGCGAACCTGAAATCCAGGTGGGTCTTGGTTGAAGGTAGTCGGCTAGACTTTTGACGTCGTGCTAGTCCACTTATGGAGCTTGTTCCAAAAGTTCCTCCTAACTGCTCCAAACTTCTGGAACTTCTTCTTGAAGCTCCTGTTGAGGGTTCAAAGTGTCCAAAACATACATCCAAGGTCTTGAAGCTCTAGGATGGTCCTTGGAAGCTCAGACTATAGTTCCTGCAGTGCACCTGGTCAAATCCTTAAAAGTCCACTGAACGCACTCCAGACTCGGGACTTCTTGAGGGAGATAGTGCAGGGAAGGTCTGTTAACCTGTTGCTTTCAGGGAGTTCACTCCTTAAACCTTTTTGAAGCAAGGCAAAGTCCTCAGGGCTATAGTTCCAAGTATGCAACAAGAGCAGTCCTTCAGGGGGCAACCATGTGTGGTGCCGACATGGGTTCCAGCAGGGCAGCCCTTCTTCTTGAAGTTTCAGGGAGCAAATTCAAGTTGCTATGCAGCGCTCACATATTCATTCAGTGATCTAGTGCAACAAGCAGGGTGTCACCCAAAAGCATGACAGCTTCCTCCAAAGTGTTACACATTCTTGCCCCACAAAGCACTGCACTTTAAAATTCAAGATGAAGATTTTCTCTTCCTTGGAGTAAGAGCTGGCTAAACCATCCTCCTAGTCTGTCTCATTTCCATTAATACTCTCCGTCCACCTCCTGCACATTCTATTCCCGGGCCTGCCATCTGGCTTGGGCTACATGAAGAGGGGGTAGGCCTGGCTGGCAATCTTTACTGTCATGCTCTCTTTGAAACCCAGCTTGATTTACCCTGGGGGGACCAGGCCTAATCTGTGCAGCTGCAGAGCTCTCTTCATCAGATAACCTCTGCTCTATGTAGCCACTTATCACCACATCAAAGCAGCCTGACTAAGGGCCATATGTATGAAGCTATTTTGCGTTCGCAAACAGTATGATTGGCAGAATCCGCCTGTCTGTGAATGCAAAAAAGGCTTTTTCCTATGTTGTCGTGTAGTTCCTAAAAATATGTAGGATCTGCGTGTTTGTTGGACAACATAAACTAAGGGCTTTGTGCCAAGACTGGTTCCGGGCACCCCCGCAGGATATGTCGGCCTATAGACCAGCTAGGTCACAGTGCCACTATAACCCCCTAACCTTACCAAGGAGCGAATAGTTTCTGGTAACCATCGAACAAGACAACCCTTGACCCTTCAGGGATCATGGAAACAGTACAGTACTTTTCACTCAGTCAATCGTGCTCACAGAATAAACGTTGGGGACGTTTTCAATAAGCATTTATTGAACCAGTGCATTCTAGTATAAAACATGTTTACTGTGACAATAAATAGAAAGAAGCAAACGTAAGAGATGACAAGCACCAAAAGAGGGAACAGTAGATACCTTTCTACCATGGTGCTAAGTCAATGAATATATGTAGGCATATATAAAAGCAGTAATCTTTGCGTACTCCTACAATGCGGACCCTACCTAAGTTTACCTAAGTGTACCAAGCATGTATGTGGGTGTAAAGCCAAGAATCCTCTAGGAAAGAGCCAACCCCATTACCTGATGGGAGAGAATGAAGGACCCCGTCTTGGTCACGAGTTGGACACCCCTCATGGGATGTCAGACTGCTGCGTGTTGAAGCCTCAGCATGCAGGGACCTCCGTGTCAGTGTCTGGTAGAAGCGTCTCCTCTCACTAACTAGTGAAGGTGCAGTTCTTTTATACCAAATAGGTGGCCTCGGGGGTTCTACCACAATTGATATGTTGTGAGTATGATTATGTAGATGAGCCTAAATCAATAGATGTAACTATGCAAAGTAGCCCCTTCGCCCGAGGATGAAGATAGCGATGACTTTTGTACAGAGTATGTCAATCCTGTTATGTACGTAATGTGCAGGGGATTTAAGATATGATGCTAAGAATCCTCATGCATAATAAATTAGGCTATTTTCGAGGAAACCAATCGATATTTATTCAGCACATAACTGGGTAAAAGATCATTGTTAGAACCGTTATGCAGAGCAAGGTAGGACAAATGTAGGTAAAAGGTCGCTTTGCTACTTAGGCCTAGGTGAAGAAACATAACAATGTATCAAGCCCTATTTTGAGATTTGGTAATCTGTTACCATATCGCAAAATGGGTTTGAGATTTGGTATTTGGAAGGGGCGTCTTTAGGGCATCCCTACCTAATACCGAATTGCAGCGTTACGTATGAATATTTTGTGACCGTGAATACGGTCGCAATAAATTTGCACTTTAACACCAACTTCAAGTTGGTGGTAACCCATTCACAAATGGGAATGGTGGCAAAATCGTTTTTTAAGAGCATGAAGTAGTCCCACACATCGCTGCCTGCTCTTAAAAAATTAAAAGAAAACTTCATTTTTTTCTTTTAAACGCAACCTGTTTTACCTTTAAGGAATACAAACAGCATTTTAAAAAGAATTGTTGCTGTATTTAAAAGGAATCATGGACATGGTGGTCTGCTAACCCCAGCATGCCACCATGCCCATGATTTTAGCGATTCCAAAGGGGTAATATTAATGAGGTAGTTCAATTTGCGACCCCATAGGAATCGCTAAATGAAACTCTATGAGCTTCATATGCTAGGAATAGCAATTACCTAATTGCAATTCACAGAAAATCGCAATTAGGTAAATGCTATTCCTAATGTTGATACATGTGGCCCTAAGCCTTTTAAGGCTGACCAATCAGGAAAGACTTCTTGTAGGTTGGATTTTGGTTCACAGAAATTAACCTTCGATAGCTATAACTTTTTTTCTGGACTAATTATGATAAATTCAACAGTGGCAAGTTGTTAGATTATTCATTGCCAATCTTTTAATTTGTTGAATGACAGTTTTAGCCCCTTCCTAGCAATATTTATAATTAAATAACATATTTCAACGTTAGCCTATTGAGCAATTATCTACGATGAGGTAAAATGAAATTGGCAGTTTTTCCCTCATCAAAGCTTAAAGAACATATTTTATAATGTCCCTGCTTACAGTTACAAGGCACCTCACCCCTGGGGAACCTGGGGGAGACCTTAGGCATGACTTATATGTACAAATAAAGTAGATTACCAGTTTGGTAGGACCTGTACCACCAAAGTCAAATTTGCATGTAATTTGCTTTTAAAGGCAGTCTTCAAAGCAGGGCTGCATTTAAAAATGACAGTAGGCACACAGCAGTGCACACTCCAGTGCAGGAAATCTACTGGGCCTCTAAACCCCCCTGTCCAACTATATACTAGGGACTCATAGGTAGTTTGAATACCCTCTGCCATATTATACACTAGGGATTTCAGGGTCTGCCATTGCTAATTGTAATATTACCTAACTACCATATACCTTTTTCATCAAAGCACTGGCCCTGGGCCTGGTTAGCAGAGCCCAGGGCACAGTCAGAGTCAGTTACAACCAGTATCAGTCAAAAAATGGAGTTGCACAGGGCCAAAACGGAGGACATTCTTACACAAGCATAACACAATATTTCCAAATTTACATGAATTACAAGTGTGTAATTTAAACTTTACCTAGTAGTAAGTAGATTTTCTTGGGTGTTTAAAGAATAGGGGTAACATGGAACTTTTAGGGCTCAGGGATGAGTAGAGGATAGTGGTTGAAAGGAGTTTGTAGGACTCGGATGGGTATTGTATTAGGATTCAGAGGGTTCTGTTGGGGGATAATCACTGAAATTGTAAAAGCTATCTCTTTCTCATATACCTATATATCCCATATATAGCCATGTATGTTTCCTTTTATTAATCGTGATAGCAGTGTATTTCTGAAAAACTATTTAGAAGAATTAACTTTAAATATAATCCCACTGAGACTTCTTTTGTAAATATTCGGTCCAAAGCATGGCAATTAAAGAAGAAAATGTGTTAAAAATGGGATTTCTGGTTGGCTAGGGCTTGCGCCTATGCCAGGCAGAAACCACCACTCTAGTCAGGACAAAGGAGTTACACACTGAAGATAACCCCTGCTCACCCCCTTGGTAGCTTGGCACGAGCAGTCAGGCTTATCCCAGAGGCAATGTGTAAAGCGTTTGCGCAACACACTCACACAGCAGCAACACACTAGGCACACCACAAAAGAAACTCCACACAAGGTTATATATAGAAAAATAGCCTTTGTATTATCCAAAAAACATTAGAATAGTAATCACACAATATACACTGTGCCAACTGGCACTAGGCAATATTTACAGGGGATTATATACACATGACAGGGCCAATTGGGCCACTGTCAGAACCATTACAAAGCACAAATAGTAAATGTAGAACACAACCAGTAATTACTGGCAAAATACTGTACTCAGCATTATATCTTGCAACATAAATCAAACTATGCAATAAGCATCACATTAGGCGTAAAACACATTATGCGCCAACCTCATAAGTATAAACCACATTAGGCAATAAGCATCACCAACATAAACACAGTATGCAATAACCTCATAAACATAAATCACATTAGAGGCATAAATCATGGTGCATAAATCACATTAGGGCCTAGCGCCCTACCAACCTAACACTGACCCCCTGGCCAACTGGCCTTCTCTCTGGGGCTCAAATGCCCTATGTCCAAAATGTCAGGGCTGGGCTGCCAATGCAGCAACATCAAAGTGCGCAATTGCGCTGGGGCAGGGCAAGAGTGTATCCCACTCCTTTCTTATTGTGCAGACCAAAAATGCCCCCAAAGAAATGATAGCGCTGGCACCACTGTGCCTCCTGGGCCCCACTGGGACTCCTAAAAATGATCTGGCCTAAACGTTGCAGCTGCCGCTAACTGCGGTGCAGCTGTGAAAATAACTGTAGGCACTGGCACTCACTGTGCCCTCTGGAGTCCCCACCTGGAGTCTACCAACAAATGTGCCCACCGTTGCAGCTGCCCGCGCTGGTGCGGTGCAGCTGTGAGCAAGGCCTGGCACCACTGTGCCGCCTAAGCCCCACTCCGGGACTCTAAAAAAAAAAGTGGCCAACGTTGCTGCTGCCCGCGCTGGTGCGGTACAGCTGTGAAGGGAATGGGCAGCTGCGCTCTGGGGCCCCGCTCTGGGGCTCTCTCAACACAATTTCCCCCAACGTTGGGGCGGCCCGCTCTCCTGCGGGTCCACTCAGAAAATAGGCACTGACAATGTGCCAAGCAGAGCCCTCACTCACCGGGCTATTCTGGGGACACTTCCGCTCTCCTCTGGTGCCGCTTCTGGCATCTGCGGGGCTCTCCTTCGGCCACGGGAGCGCATGGGGGCGGAAATGGAGCCTGCGAGGCTCTCGCGCTTGCCAGCAGGCCCCGCCCACAGTCAGGCGGACGTGCCTGGCTTCCGGTGCCGAATCGGGCCACGGTGGTGATTTCTCTTCGGTGCCACAGTGCGGGGTGGGCACCCACCTCAAGCATAAAGCGAGGTGGGCACCCGCCAGCAAACCCCAAATGCGGGGTGGGCACCCGCTATTAAAATATGCAAAAAGCGGGGTGGGCTCCCGCTCTGTTTGGCAAGAAGGCGGGGGAATCCCCACGTCGGGATTCCCTCTAAATAGGTGGCAGCTCCGCACTGCGAAGCCCACGCTCTTCTCAAAATAAGATAAAGCGCTCACGAGGCGCTAAGTCCTGCACAGGTCAAGGGGACAAAGCTGGGCCCAGGCAGGCCAGCACACAGGGCCCTCCAGCAGGGAGGCAGTCCCTTGTGGCGGTTCCTCCTGGAGCCGAGCAGCAGCAACAGGCCCCCCAAGTCACAGGAACAGCCCAACTTTCATGGGGTCACAGCCCCTATATTTATATTACATTTTGGCTTTGTCTGCCCTGGCACAGGGCTTGGGGGAACCAGCCAAAACTGGTTTACGGGGGAATTGGAGCACTTTGTTTACAAGGCTCCTCTTCCCCTTTGTCAGGTGGGGGCTCGTCATCAGACACACCACAGGGGGCGGAGCCAGCATTCACTAGGGCAGGCACAACCCTATCCAGGGTCAGGGGACTACTCCTCCCACTACTCCAAATGCAGGTGCCCTATTCAGCCTAGCGCTGACTCACACTGCCCCTCCTGGAGCCACACACACCTCAACATCCCCTGTCACTCAAAAGCCAGACTTGCAATTCACATAAGGCAGGCAGACACATAGCACACAGAAATGCCAACTTCTAAAAGTGGCATTTCTAAAATAGTTATAATAAATCTGCGCACACCATTGCGTAACATTTATTATCACTATTCCAAATATACCAAACTTGACCACGCTGCGCCTCTTATATCAGGAATTACCACTGAAACACTTATCAGGGAATCCCCAATGCATTCCTATGGGAGGGCAGCCCCACAGTAGTGAGAAACCAAAATGGCTGTTTGTCACTACCAGGACATGTCACACACTTAAGGTACATGTCCTATCTTCCACCTACAATGCACCCTGCCCATAGGGCTAGCTAGGGCCTACCTTAAGGGTCACTGACATGTAGTAAAAGGGGGGTCACAGACATGGCACACACTTTAGGTGCCACGTCACAGCGGCAGTAACACCGCGCGCACAGGCCCTGCAATGGCAGAGGCCTGAGATAGGTTTGAAAGGCTACTTTGGTGGGTGGCGCAATCAGCACTGCAAGCCCACCAGTAGCATTTAATCTACCAGCCCTGGGTATATGAGATACCACTTTACAAGGGACTGACAGGTAAATTAAATAGGCCAAACAGGTATCGACCAATCTTACCAGATTTATCACAAAGAGCACTCTCACTTTACACTGGACAGCAGTGCTAAAGTGCCCAGAGTCCTAAAACCACCAACACCATGTCAGAAAAAAGGCTAGGAGAAAGGTAACAAGTTTAGGGATGACCCTGCAAAAAGGGCCAAGTCCAACACAACCCCCTTCCAGCCAAAACGCAGGGTAGACCAATCACCACCTTGATGGGCTTCCCTGCTTTGGGCGATAGAACACGGACGCAGGCCCGCAACTGCAGGGACACCTTCCGGTTCTACGCCACTCTGAACCCATGTGGTTTCCTCTGTAAAAGCTCTCAGGACCAACTAGGCTACCCCACTGGTACTCCCTTGCTGTCCATGGCCAGGACCAGGCCCTAGGCCACCCAGATGTCTCTGGTCCTCGCCAATCCACAGAGTGGGGGGCAGTAGCCCCTGGCACATAGTAACCATTCTCCACTCTTCCTCTCAGTGGGGTTCCAAACTGCCACTGATCCTCCAACCTAGGGTCCGCACCCTCAGGTTGACCAGAAGTCACGGGCGAGGCTCTCCTCCCCCTACCTTTTCTTCTGGGGTTCGGCACTCTCCTCCTATGAGAGGCAACCTCAGGACACAACTCACCCACCAGTTCAGGGCCTTGACCCTGCAACTGATCCACCAACCTCGGATCTAAACCCTCAGGTTGCACCGGGGTCAGGGGCGAGGACTCCCTCCCTCTGCACCCCCTTCCAGAGTACTGCACCCTCCCATCTGGAGTGGTGCCCCTAGAAGACAAACCGGTCAGGACACTGTTTACAGTTGTCCCTCCCTCCAGGTCAGACAACACCTGAACCTGGCTTCCCAACCCAGGGACGGAACCCTGTGGTTGAACAATTGCCCGGCGAACCAGGACTTCCTGGGGAGTACATATACCCTCCCCGAGGGTGACACATAACTCATGTGCCGTGTGACAGTCTGCCTGGCGCAGATCTCCCGACCCCTGTCCATCTGACAGTGCGTAAAGATCTCCCAGGATAGAAGTGGTGTCACCATGGTCATTCATTGGTGACTCAGCCCTTCTGGCTGGCCCCTGACCCACTGGTTCTTCCACTGGGGACTCTTCCCCCCCTCACCCCTCAATCTGGACTTCCGCACCCTCCACTTAGGAGTGGCACTGCCAGACACCAGAACTGATGGAGGTCTGATTACAGACACTCCCAGTTCACCGGACACGGGAGATCCCCCTCAACGGACAGTCCAACAGGACAGACTAGGCTCCCTACCTGGTGTTCCCTTAAGGAACCATCCAGTCCTGGAAACTGAGGTTGGGGCACTTCGGGACTCAGCCCAGTCTCACTCCTTCTCCTGCGAGACAGGATGTGAGGCCCACAACCTCCTCACTATAAGGGGACCTAGCTGGGCTACACTGAACCACTTCCACCACTCTGGGTTGGAAGATACCTGAACCACTCCTCCTAGGGTCACTCCCCAATGCCTCTACAGACCCTCTGGCACTCACCCAGAGGTCTGCCTCCTGTGCAATTTCCCTAGGATCAGAGAACTCACACTCCAACAGGTGTTGGCTCAACCCCGGAAAACAATGACTGAACATGTGCTCTTTGACAACCAGATTGAACAGCCCTTCAAAATCAAAATCATTTGCCGTGCTAACCAACACCCAATCATTCAGTGCATCACAACATTCATCCACAAACTCCCCCCAAGACTGGTGAGACAGTTTCTTACTGCCCCTGAATCTCTACCTGTACCCCTCTTCCTGGGAACCAGGTACCATACTCTGGGAACTGGGAATGGGACTTCCTGCACTGGACTCCATATTGTTGCCACCACTGGGCCCCACCCTCACTGGTGAATCCAGACTATTAAAACTGCGCTCAGGGGATAATCTACCCTCCAGAGCTATTTTCTCCCTGGCGAAGACCCTCTCAGCCTCCGCCATCCTCTCCTGCACTAGGACCCTTTCGGTCTCTAGCCTTTTCTCTTCAACCGCTAGCTGCGCTAGCCCTGCATCCAGCTTGGCATGCTCTAACTTGAGCTTCTCCAAAGCTAGCTGATGCTCCCTTTCTTCCCTCCTATCTACCCACTCCTCTGGGGACAGGGACAGGGATTGGGCACTACTCTGGGCGCTAGACCCAGCAAGGGACTCCCTATCTATGGGGTCTTCCCTGTCACTTTCTTCCTCCTCTTCAGACTCTTCAGGGTCACCCTCAGACCCACTACCCTCTTGGTATGCGGACTGGGAACCCTCTCTCTCCTGGTCCTCCAATACCCATATTTTCTGTTGCCACCGGAGTAGGGCTTGCTGGCGGTCTAGCTGGGTGTCCCACCCATCTAGCACTGGTATGTCTCTCTCCTCACAGAACCCTTTTAACTCCAACATACTGTATCTGCACAGATTAGTTATAATAAAGGCAGATTCAATTTTGGCAAGATACACTAAGACACAAGTGCAACACGAGAGACCTAGGCGTCTGAGCTGAAGTAGGAGTATACAATTTAAAAATGACGCTTTTAAGGAGAAATAATAAAACTCAGAAAAAATAATCCCCAAACATGTGATTATCTAAATGCAGAGCTTTGTAGTGCAACCAGGTGTCGCTGTGGTACTGCGCAAACGCAAGTCCTATCCTAACCGCTGACAACCAATGTTAGAAATGGGATTTCTGGTTGGCTAGGGCTTGCGCCTAAGCCAGGCAGAAACCACCACTCTAGTCAGGGCAAGGGAGTTACACGCTGAAGATAACCCCTGCTCACCCCCTTGGTAGCTTGGCATGAGCAGTCAGGCTTATCCCAGAGGCAATGTGTAAAGCGTTTGCGCAACACACTCACACAGCAGCAACAAACTAGGCACACCACAAAAGAAACTCCACACAAGGTTATATATAAAAATAGCCTTTGTATTATCCAAAACACATTAGAATAGTAAATACACAATATACACTGTGCCAACTGGCACTAGGCAATATTTACAGGGGATTATATACACATGACAGGGCCAATTGGGCCACTGTCAGAAACATTACAAAGCACAAATAGTAAATGTAGAACACAACCAGTAATTACTGGCAAAATACTCTACTCAGCATTATATCCTGCAACATAAATCACACTATGCAATAAGCATCACATTAGGCGTAAAACACATTATGCGCCAACCTCATAAGTATAAATCACATTAGGCAATAAGCATCACCAGCATAAACACAGTATGCAATAACCTCATAAACATAAATCACATTAGAGGCATAAATCATGGTGCATAAATCACATTAGGGCCTAGCGCCCTACCAACCTAACACTGACCCCCTGGCCAACTGGCCTTCTCTCTGGGGCTCAAATGCCCTATGTCCAAAATGTCAGGGCTGGGCTGCCAATGCAGCAACATCAAAGTGCGCAATTGCGCTGGGGCAGGGCAGGAGTGTATCCCACTCCTTTCTTATTGTGCAGACCAAAAATGCCCCCAAAGAAATGATAGCGCTGGCACCACTGTGCCTCCTGGGCCCCCACTGGGACTCCTAAAAATGATCTGGCCTAAACGTTGCAGCTGTCGCTAACTGCGGTGCAGCTGTGAAAATAACTGTAGGCACTGGCACTCACTGTGCCCTCTGGAGTCCCCACCTGGACTCTACCAACAAATGTGCCCACCGTTGCAGCTGCCCACACTGGTGCGGTGCAGCTGTGAGCAAGGCCTGGCACCACTGTGCCGCCTGAGCCCCACTCCGGGATTCTAAAAACAAAAGTGGCCAACGTTGCAGCTGCCCGCGCTGGTGCGGTGCAGCTGTGAAGGGAATGGGCAGCGGCGCTCTGGGGCCCCGCTCTGGGGCTCTCTCAACACATTTGCCCCCAACGTTGGGGCGGCCCTCTCTCCTGCTCAGAAAATAGGCACTGACAATGTGCCAAGCAGAGCCCTCACTCACCGGGCTATTCTGGGGACACTTCCGCTCTCCTCTGGTGCCGCTTCTGGCATCTACGGGGCTCTCCTCCGGCCACGGGAGCACATGGGGGCGGTAATGGAGCCCGCGAGGCTCTCGCGCTTGCCAGCAGGTCCCGCCCACAGTCAGGCGGACGTGCCTGGCTTCCGGTGCCGGATTGGGCTGCGGCGGTGATTTCTCTTCGGCGCCACAGTGCGGGGTGGGCACCCGCCTCAAAATAAAAGCATAAAGCGGGGTGGGCACCCGCCAGCAAACCCCAAATGCGGGGTGGGCACCCGCTATTAAAATATGCAAAAAGCGGGGTGGGCTCCCGCTCTGTTTGGCAAGAAGGCGGGGGAATCCCCACGTCGGGATTCCCTCTAAATAGGTGGCAGCTCCGCGCTGCGAAGCCCACGCTCTTCTCGAAATAAGATAAAGCGCTCACTAGGCGCTAAGTCCTGCACAGGTCAAGGGGGCAAAGCTGGGTCCAGGCAGGCCAGCACACAGTGCCTTCCAGCAGGGAGGCAGTCCCTTGTGGCGGTTCTTCCTGGAGCCCAGCAGCAGCAACAGGCCCCCCAAGTCACAGGAACAGCCCAACTTTCATGGGGTCACAGCCCCTATATTTATATTACATCTTGGTTTTGTCTGCCCTGGCACAGGGCTTGGGGGACCCAGCCAAAACTGGTTCAGGGGGGAATTGGAGCACTTTGTTTGCAAGGCTCCTCTTCCCCTTTGTCAGGTGGGGGCTCGTCATCAGACACACCACAGGGGGGAGGAGCCAGCATTCACTAGGGGAGGCACAACCTTATTCAGGGTCAGGGGACTACTCCTCCAAATGCAGATGCCCTATTCAGCTTAGCGCTGACTCACCCTGCCCCTCCTGGAGCCACACACACCTCACCAGCCCCTGTCACTCAAAAGCCAGACATGCAATTCACATCAGGCAGGCAGACACATAGCACACAGAAATGCCAACTTCTAAAAGTGGCATTTCTAAAATAGTTATAATAAATGTGCACACACCATTGCGTAGCATTTATTATCACTATTCCAAATATACCAAACTTGACCACGCTGCGCCTCTTATATCAGGAATTACCACTGAAACACTTATCAGGGAATCCCCAATGCATTCCTATGGGAGGGCAGCCCCACAGTAGTGAGAAACCAAAATGGCTGTTTGTCAATACCAGGACATGTCACACACTTAAGGTGCATGTCCTATCTTCCACCTACAATGCACCCTGCCCATAGGGCTAGCTAGGGCCTACCTTAGGGGTGACTGACATGTAGTAAAAGGGGGGGGTCACAGACATGGCACACACTTTAGGTGCCACGTCACATCGGCAATAACACTGCGCGCACAGGCCCTGCAATGGCAGAGGCCTGAGATAGGTTTGAAAGGCTACTTTGGTGGGTGGCGCAATCAGCGCTGCAAACCCACCAGTAGCATTTAATCTACCAGCCCTGGGTATATGAGATACCACTTTACAAGGGACTGACAGGTAAATTAAATAGGCCAAACAGGTGTAGACCAATCTTACCAGATTTATCACAGAGAGGACACGCACTTTACACTGGACAGCAGTGCTAAAGTGCCCAGAGTCCTAAAACCACCAACACCATGTCAGCAAAAAGGCTAGGAGAAAGGCAAAAAGTTTAGGAATGACCCTGCAAGAAGGGCCAAGTCCAACAAGATGCTTTTAAAGCCACAAGAATCAGACGTTCAGAATAAGCTCATTAATATTTCTTAATGCATTTTGTGAAAATACAGATCTTTTGTGAAAAGTAACTAAAACCTTTTACATCTGAGATGAAAAAGCAACACCTACAAACTTCAACATTAATGAACACTCTAATGACATTTGCTTACTTGTTCTCGGGAGCGGCTCTCGGTGAGTTCAATATCCTGGAATTAGCAAACCTATCGAAAAATCGTAGATTTAATGTGATCCAGTGATGGAAACAGGTTATTAGTTCTGAGTTCCCATGAATAATACAATATTCCAGTCCTAAAGAAACATACATCTGCATTTTTTCACGCGGGATGAAGCTAAATACCGAATGGTGTTTCATAACGATCAATATAGACCATGGATTGGTTTGTCCTGTCCTACCTGAGCCATGTAAGCAAACCTCTTCCGGTCATGGTGACCGAATTGTACAAGGGCATCAGATTCAACAAGCTTTGCGTAAAATACATCGTCCTACAAAGGGATGAATATCATGGAAAAAATTGGTCAACATATTAGGAACTCTTCCTTATTTACTGGTGATAAGAACACTTGCTGTGTTAAGCTTCAGCGTATGGATGGGCGGGGGAATTTTGCGTGAAAAGTGCAGTTCTGTGGGTAAGGTGGCAAAAAAAAGAGTGTAGACTATTCTGCCTACAGCATCGTACATTGCTTCCCGGACAAATTGCGGGATGAACTCCAGAATGTCTGTTTTGTTGGTATACGTTTTCACAATCTGACCTGGAGAATAATATCAAGCTGATCCTAAAATCAGACACAAGGGTTAAACAGATTTCAAGGTTAATAGCAATGAAATTTGGAAAGGGTTGTATTTTAGCCATTTTCATTTTTGGTGCTTGGGCCAAGAATAGTGTTGTAGCTATAAAATGGGCAGCGTGCTGTCAGTGCGACTACTTCACTCACATCTATTTAAATTTCAAAATATCAATATAGAAAAATCCTAATGAACTATATTACCAGATGCCCGGCAGCAATGCGCAGCGGTGTGGCGCTAGACGGAAATGTCCCCTTTCATAATGCCACTTTTGGATAGTCTTTAAATAGGCGCTGCACTAATACTACCACTTTCAAAACAACATATTACTTTTGTTACATTGAATTCATGTCACACTCACCTCATAGCTGGAAGTACTCCAAGGCTGTCGTCCACCTCGTCATGTTTCAGAATGGTGTTTCATATCATATGGCCTCGGAAATCATATGCGTATGCATGTGCCTGACGTTTGACCCAAGGAGCGAGGAGCGAGGGGAGCTGAGGACGGAGAATGGCTGGGAGCGGTATACGGTCAAAACACCGCCCCCCGCCAGCGGCAGCTACCGGACCTTTTTCGGTGTCTGGTGCAGCGGGAGCAAGTTTCTTCACCGGATTTTGACTGGTGTTGCTGGGGTTGCTGTTTCCTGTCTTCCTGTCTTCAGACGGACGGGCTGGCTGCCTGCCTGTGTCTTGTGCCTCGTCTACCTGTGGCCGTTGCTGTTGCCCCAGTCCCGGTCCTGGTTCTTTGCTCCCTCTCCCGCTTCTCTTACTCCTGGGAGGCGGCGGAGGTGGAGGCGGTGGACCTGGTGGTGGACGTCGGGCGGCGGCCTCAAGAGATGGTTGGTGCCCAGGAGTTCCGGTTGGCTGGGTGCCGTGAGGTCCGTGGAAAATCCGATGGAGTTGGAGCGGCGGACATTGTATAGTGCGAGAGCTGCCCAGGTGCAGCTCATCAGAAGCAGAGTGAGTGTTCCTGAGTTTTTGCCTCCCGCTGCAGCTGCAGCAACATTTTGTAAGAGCAAGAGCACGAGCATGAGTTCCCCTGGGTAGCTGAGACTGTGGAAGCTGTAGCAGCAGCGTGCGTGGGAGTGTTTGGACCTGGCCCGCCGTATTGGGACCTACAGCTGTTTCCTGGGTTTCCTGAGTTTCCCTAGGTGGCTTGTTGGCTTGTGGCTTGTGTGGCAGGAGTTACCCCAGGTCCAGCCTGCCGAGTGGGTTTACAGCAGTTTACACGTGTGGCTTGTGGCTTGTGCAGCAGGATTCACCCCAGGTCGCCCCAGGTGGGAGGCGCAAATCAGCCACCAAAAATCCGTGAGCCGCGGAGGCAATAAACTGATGAATTAACGCTCCTTGCTTGCTTGTTAAACTGGAGGAATTTGAATAACAGCTGTTCTTGCCAGAGCCAAAGTAGGGAAGAAATCAATCGTGTGCCCTCTGTGCCGCAAGTCAGGTGGACTGTGTGTAAAAAAAGTCCTGGCAGGTTGACAGGTTGGCAAGTTTGAATCAGTGAAATCATTTTGGGCGAGCGTAGTTTTTCATCTGGGGTGTGAGTGAGCAATCCAGGATTATGAGCTCAGGAAAAACTCGACAAACACCACAGAGAAAACCAAAAAGAGAGTGTCAAAAACAGATTTGAATACAGTCTCAAACATTAAGAGAAGGAAAGAAAATTCCTTATTACAAAAGGAAAAGCTGGTTTCGGTGTTAACACCAATAAGTGCATTTTTAATTTTGGAGGAAAAACGAGAACCTGAAATTACATTTTCTAAAGGACCCAATGGCTGCAATCTATGCCACAGCTGGGACACAAGGATTGCCGAGTCCAATTTCACCAAAAAAACAGGACAAAAGAAGCCTCCTGTCGCCGGGACGTTTAAGTATCAACACCAAATTAACACAATCTAGTTCTGTAAGAGAAAGCTCCCCACTTACATGGATGGCAAGCCATGAATCAAATAAAAGTGAGTTTAACATAAACAAGGCAAATCAAGAAGCAAATTGTGAGGCGGCCAGAGTTGAAGTTTCCTCAAACAAAGGGCGGACAACTACCACAGCGCAGGTGCATCTGCCTAAGGACCTGCCTAAGGATATGTTTGATCTAAATAAAGAAGGGAAACATGGAGAATACCTAAATGAAAAAGTAGACCCCGGTGCAGTTAGAGCCAAAGAAAATAATAAAGTACAAACTGAGGATTGGATTAGTTCTTTCTCCGCATCAGACGATGCTGACCTCATTCAAGCACTGGACTTGAACACACAACCAAATGAGGATCTAGGAAAGAGGCCAGCTTTAGGCACACCTCCGGACCAGCATATTGGGGAGAAAGGAGGAGCAGCCTCAACCCAATAAAATATCCAGTGTGCATGGACCAACAGGAGGGGGAAAATATTACGCTAAATTCCAGTCGCACGTGTAGTCAATCATCTAGGTCACCCCCAATTACAATCTCCTCAGTGAGTGGAATTGATCTAATTTCAGAGCCCTCGTCGAAATCCTCCCACTTAATAAAATGGAGTGATACTCTATTAAGATCTTTACAGCGGGCTATAGACGTACTAAATTTCCAATCAGATAAACTTGATGTTCAGATTGATTTAATGAACTTGATCGCGACATATATCGCAGGGATTAACAGCAAACTGGACACATTATCAGTATTGATCACTAAGGACAACCATATTAAGGCTGCCAGCAGTGGACATCAATCAAACTCAATTTGTGGATGTAGCCAGATAATAGATAAATTGGCATCTCTGCCAGAAATATTAACAGAGATTTTACATGTCGTCAAGCCAACAGAAAATAAGGTTGACAAGAAACACCCTGCCATGACCAAAAGAAATGAGGAAATGAACGATAAAGCGGGCGCTGAAGACTTAATACATTACCCTCAACATGATGACAGCGTAACAAAAAACAAAATCAAGGAATCAACTCGATCAGGGGAAGCACAAACTGTCCATGAAATAACTTCTACACTTAGGGGCCGATTCCGATCTCGGCCGGTAGGGCTCCGAATCGGATTCGGCTTTACCGGATCCGATTCGGAGCCCTATTTCCCGACCGAATCGTACGTGCGTCCGGGCGAGCGAGTACGATGCGTGCGCTCGCGAAATCTCCGACCGACTCGTTCGCAGGACCCGACCGCTCCGACCGACTCGCACGGGGACGACTCGCACCGCGCAATGGAGACGTTCCCCGGCCGGGTAAGTACGATGCGCATCTCGACCGCTCCGACCGACTCGCGCAGTCCGGCTCCAAGGAGCTGTCGGAGCCGCACTTTGGGGGTCCATGTCAGACCCCCTGGAAGCGTAGGCACGCGAGTCGCACACAGGGGGACCCATGGGTCCCCCTACACGTGCATGTACGGCGCGACCCGCATCGATGCGAACACGCTGTAGGGGGCGCCCTTGTTCGCGTCGTGCCCATTGAGTCAATGGGAGCCCGTGTACGCGTCGTACGACTGGCTCCCATTGACTTCAATGGGAGTCCGACCGAATCGAGTCCGATGGCATACGTGCGCATCGTACTCGTTCGGTCGGGCTGCTAGGGTCCGATTCGGTCGGGAATCTCTCCGGGTCCGGCTCGGTCGGGGAGATTTCCGGCCTGAATCGGAATCGGCCCCTTGGTCTATCAAATGGTGGATTAACAAAAAGACAACGAAAAAGAGCTCGTAAGGCCAGGCTTAATGTGAATAAGCAAAGTGGTCTAGAAAAATAGCAAGTTTATCCAATATTTTCCCAATTGTACAGCCATAAAATTAACCAGCATTGCAACAAAAGCCCTTCTGGGGTTTCATGTGGATCTACCGTTCATTTGCAAGATCCAGTTGTAAATTTTGATAATTCCTTGCAACGTGACACATCATTAGGTATACAAGAAAGCAATGTACACTTAAAGGAAGGTGTCAAGCAAACAAAATGTGACAAAGTGTGTATAACAACTGTAAAAAAACAGGACATTCCAGTTCTATTTAAAATTCCTATTAGAGACAATACTTTGGAACATAAACAAGGAATAATCAAAGATTCGCCAAAAGAAGGATACGGACAAAAAATTGCCAACGAGGATATTATTACCCTGAAAACATGGCTTGGTGACAAAAAAGTAACCAACAGACAAGATGGTGGAAATGGAATCTCACCAAATTTACAAATTATATCTTTAAATGGGGAAGGAAATTCAATCGAACACAGCATGGTAAACTTCAAAGATAGAGTACAGGAAGATCCAAATAGATCTAAATTAGACCGGCGGTCTTTAATAATGTCAGAAAAATCCCAGGGTATTTTAATTGAAAGTATAGGAAATAAAAATTGGAATAAACTAAAAATTTCTTTGGACAAACAGGGACGAGTCTGCGAGTTTCCAAAAGATACATCTAATTCACATGATCTCATAATCACGGAAGTATGTCAAAAAACAGATAAACTTCTAAGTACAACAACAAGCAACGGACAAGTAAAGGTACTACATCAAGAAAGGAAAATTCTTGACAATATAGTGCAAAGTGGAAACAAAGTCTATAATACTCAGCTGGAACAGACGAGTTCCCCCAAATAGGGATTCAAAGTGGTGAACATGAAAAGCCATTGAATAAACTGATCTTTGAGCCTGAATATCAAACAAAGGGCAGATCGGATTCTTTAAACAGGGGAAACCTAATGAGATTGTTTAAGGAGATACCAAGGCTGCAAAACATTACAACAGCAGATCTCTTGACAGTTGAGTTCTTGCAAATAGATAATATATCAGGAAAAGAGGTTACTCTTACAACTTGGTTCTCAAGGAACTAACTGCTCTGATTTTCTCAGAAAGAGCAAATTTTGATGCTTGGGGAATTTCTCTATCTTATCCAAAAACCCCAAACTATCCGTACCCATTATTAATGGATATAATGAGCCCGATTACATATGGAAAGGTGATTCATCCAACTACATGTTTAAGGGGGGCCAGAAGTACTACTCCTGAAAACACATATCTGGCAAATAAGACACTGGAGAAAACAAATCAAAACCGAGCTCGAATAACCGAAGGGCCAGAAGAATTTCACGATTGGTCGTGGGTGCCACATTTCTTGAGTCATAAACGATCCTGATGAATCCAACGATTCTAACAGGTTAAAGCCACCAATGATATACCCAGGCACGCCTAAGGATGACAAAATAAGAATCTGCTCATGGAATATCCATGGGTTCAAGGAAATGGGGCAAGACCCTGAGACGCAAGCCTTTCTACAAAGCATTGATATTATATTGTTACAGGAAACCTGGAATATGACTTCTAAATCCATTAGTGGATATGTGGAATTTCATGTTTTGGCAGAACAATTTTATAAATATGGGCATCCTAGGGGTGGGTTGTCTACCTATTTAACAGAAAAATTAGCCTGTCATACGGAAGAACTTGACACCTGTGAACATTGGATACAGGTTGTGAAATTGGAAAGTAACAACTTAGTAAATAAAATGCCTTGGCAGCTCCTGATCTTAAACATATATATCCACCCCAGCAAAAAATTGAAAAAGGAAAAACTGGTATGCCTGATTAACCTAATCAAGGTTTTGCAGAAAAGCTATCAAAATAGTGAGATGATAATCACCGGTGATTTTAATTCCAACCTAATAGGGAGCAAGATAAATAAGAGAATGTGTCAAACGGAGCGGGCGGCTAATGAACTGAAAAACGATCTGGATACTTTAGGATTACACATTCTAAACGGCAAAATAAAGGGAGATCAACCAGCAAGGATTACCTTTCTAAGTGGGAGGAAACAATCAACCATTGACTACACCATGGTCAGTAATGAACTATACATTACAGTTGACTCGTTTTATATAGAATCCTGCCCGGAAATTGACCAATTGCCGCAAGTTTTGACCATCAACGCAAAACTGTCTCAGAAAGAGAAAATAACTGTATTGACAGAAATCCCGGTAATATACAATCTGAAGAAACTAAAATGGCGCGGTACGAATGTCTCAAAAATAATGGCTGCTGTGCATAAATACATAATCGATGGCGGGTCACAGTGTACCAAGTCACCAGAAGATATTTGGGAACATTTGGGAAAGTTTCTTCTAAACAAATTTCCGGTTCTCCCGGGACGTCATGGTACACAAAGTACAACTTATGAACCATGGTTCAATATACAGCTGCGGAACCTAAAAAGGGAAATCACTAGGGAATCGAGAAAAGCAGTTTTGGCCGTAAGATCCGGAAATCCAGTAACAAACAACAATATTAGAGACATGAGGAAGAACTATAGGGAGAGGGGTAGAGTGGCAAAAAAGGAACGTATGGAAAAACTCTGGGAAAAATTACTCTGTGCCAGCAAATTGTCTAATAGTTGTGAATTTTGGGGCATAATAAATAAGTTAACAAAGGGAACAGGAATGTCTCAAAAAGCAGGAATAAGTGAGAAGATATGGGAACAACACATCCAAAATGTATACAATATTACGAACCACGAAATGATAACGAATTTGGAACCTGATCTGGATATTCTGGAGGAGGACAAGCATACAAAATTTGACATCAGCCCCATTTCCTGGAAAATAGTGCAACCTGAAAAAATTATAGTCAATCACGATAAAGTTCAAATCAAAGACAAGTTACAGGAACCAAATCATAATGCCTCAACCATCTTAATTAATATAAACCAATTAAAAGATATAATAAAAAAATTGAAAACGGAGGGAGCCGCAGGGCCTAATGGGCTTCCGAATGCAATTTTTAAATATGATGTGGAATTTTGGGCAAATTTTCTTACTCCACTCTTCAATTACCTGTATTATCAAAACAAGATCATTAAATCATGGAGAGGGAGCATATTTCATCCAATATATAAAAATGGTAATCGCAGGGAGCCTGGAAATTACAGGCTTATAGCCCTGACGGATGTTGATGCAAAGCTATATGCTTCCTGTTTATTCTTACACTTACAGGGATGGTTGGAAGAGAAAGGTATAATTCCCAAATATCAAACCGGTTTTAGACAAGGAATGGGTACTAGCACAAACCTGGCAGTAATTGCACTCCTTACGGAAAAAGCAATTTTAAAGAAATCAGGTCTATTTGTATGTTATATCGATTTAAAATCGGCTTTTGATAGAGTCCCACGTGAACGACTATGGACAAAATTGAAAGGTTGGGGTGTACCACAACAACTAATTAACTCCATAGTGAAACCTGGGCCCGGGTAAAGCTGGGGGATGGTAGTATAGCATCATCAAAGATCGATATAAAAAATGGCCTGAAACAGGGGTGTGTTTTGGCCCCAAGCCTTTTTAACTTGTACCTTGCTGATTTGCATACCCACTTGTCAAAAGTAAACGGCCATCCTCCGAAATTGGCAGAGGACCACATTCAGTATCTGCAATATGCAGATGACACAGTGGTCTTTAGCCAAACCCCCATTGGCTTACAAAGAGTCATTGACTACTTAACCAACTATTTTGACTGTCAGGGGCTGGAGATAAATAGTAGGATCAAGTCTAAAAAAAAAATTCAAGTGGTCAGCCAAGGGTAAAGAAATAGAGGAAGTTGGCACCTACAAGTATCTGGGCATTAATTTAGGGCGATATATGTCCTTTACTGATCAAAAAAGTGCAATAAGAACAAAGGCACAAACTTTAATTTTTGCATACAAACAGCTACAAATGAAATTAAGTTGCCCGTCTTACAGCCATCTTTTAAAAACAATGGCAGCACAATTACTTCCAGCATTGGCATATGGTTTGGAAATATGGCACGGTCGGGAATTTGGAAATTTAAATGATTTACAAACAAAAGTGTATAAAGCAGTTTTTAACCTCCCTAGAGTAGTGTCACCAGCACAGATTCGTCTGGAATTTGGGCTACAAAATCAGAAATTCCAGAGACAATCGGTTTTTGTGAAACTATGTTGGAAACTTCGCTCCTCGGAACCCGGCACCATGAACAATCTATGTTGGACAGAAATAAAGGCCCAGTTTGAACAAAAAAATGCGGAATCATGGGGTGAACATCTAAGATCAGCCCTGGTGGAATTGGACATTCAAGAGGCATGGGACAGTAAGATGGAGAGGATGGCGTTTAATAGAGTGTGTAATGGCGCCGCAAAAAAATTATCTTTCTTAGATGACAAAAACACAGTGGCAAAAAGACGACATTCTTGGACAGTAATACATTCTTATGTAAAACTAAAACCTCAGGATTACCTAGCAGCGTACTTCAGATTGTTTCTAAAGAAGAAGTACATGCTGTATCGGTTTGGAGTATATGAAACCAAGGATTTGCAACCAAGTTGGAAAGGGAAATATCTTAACACAACTTGTAGACTATGTGGATATCACAATGAATCACTATGCCACGCGATGTGTGTCTGTCCCACTGTCAGCGAAGCAAGAAGAACATTTCTAAAACCAATTTTAAAAGTCCTTAACATTCGTACTTGTAGACAGACTATTATTTGCTGGGCGGGGGGGTCATCAAATATTCTAATTTGTCGAGGGGTAAAGTTTTTAACTTTGATTGAAACACTGTTAAGAAAACCGGATTTTGAACCTATGAACTTGGCTATTAATGAGTTGGAAAATCCTGCAGATAGACAGTCATAATAGGGTTAATAATGAGTTGGATGGAAAGAAAGAAGGGGAAATGTTTGTACATATTTTGACATAATGATGCATTTTATCGTGAATTTGTTTTAACTTCACATTTTAATAATTTTAAGTGTTTTATTTTATGGTTGTAAAAAACAAATAAAGTATTTTTCATTTCATATGACATCACCAATGACCTCATTTAGTAGTCTCCTTACTTTGCATATTGTTTTATATATTGGTTTGTATATGATATACCACACGGCTGCCCTCCAAGCCTTATCCTTAAGCTTTATCTCTCCAAATATGGCACCATATCAATATGACCCACCATATCCTCATTCCAACTCTTCATGATCTGCCTAATGCCAACATTCCGAAAAGAGGCTAAGAAAAAGTCCTGCGTGTTACATGTTTGTTGCTTATTCATGATTCCAAACTAATCTGATTTTCAAATTAGAATTAATTCATCCAAATTATCAGTGCCACTTAGTTGGGCCAAGTTCACAGTGCCATGGAGAACTATTGTTACTTGTATATCCCAAGTTCTAGTCACTACTTCCACCTTCTTGAGACAAAACGATAGGAAATGTTGAAAATGAAAGCCCACCCGTCAAACTAGGTGCAATAAATAGGCCTACGTTCCCAGCATCGTCCTGTTTCTTCATGTCTCAGATTCAGATGAGGACTTCTGGAGTAGCTGGAAGGCCCCGGCTGGGATCAAAACGCCAGGAGTAGTTTGGAGGCCCCCGCAAGGATTTAAAACTTTCTATAGTGCTTCATTTATTTTGCTCCTGTATCCCCTTCCCTGCCGGACTTTGGAGTACGTTAGTGCACTCTTCTACGTTTATTCTAAAGTAAGGCCCCTGCTGCTGTTGGTCCTTTCTTTAACCATGTTGCTAGATTTTCAGTGTTTCTGCTATGCAAGGCTTGGCAGGAGAGTGAAAACAAATACGGTTTTGTGTGATAAAAGAAGTTCTTACCTCAATTTGGTGCAGTCACAAGTTAGCATTCTGTTTGGCCTTGTGGTCCTTTGAGTATTAGAGAAAGGAACGTTTGGATCCCTTAGTGTCACGCACTGATGATGGTTGTGGGCGTATCCACTCATGCGCAAGGTTAGGATTCGAGCTGAGGTGCAATAAGGTAAGCATTGTCCTTGACAACGTTTGGGAATATTAATCAGTTTGTGTGCAGATTGCTGTTAAAGAAAGCTCTATAAGGAAGCAAGATTGAAAGAGGGAACATTCATCCGCCTTCTGCTGTGGCACAGCCTTAAGGTTCAGGCCCCCTTTTCCTCTGCCTTAGATGAGCATTTTGGCACCCGTGGATACAAAAGATGCCGGATAAGGAGAATCGTTATGGAGACTTTGTCTGAGACCTACAAAAAGCAAAGCCCTGAGAATTATCTTGCTTATTAGGCTTACCATGATTCACAATTCAGGAGTTTCTGAAGTTGAGAGTGGTGAAGTGGAGAATATCTCAGATGAGGAAAGGGAACGATATACTGAGTATGATTTGATGTCCAGGATGCTGACACATATCAGGAAGAATATGATGTCCAGTGGACCTGTGGAGTCTTCTATTTCTACACTGACAGTTTTAGGATAATTGTAATGCCCTCCTCAGTTTAGACTTCCTATACAGCCACATGTCATGGACATGGTGTTAAAGGAATGGAAAGACCAAGATAAGATTATTCTTCCCAAATGTATGCAACATTTATATCCTTTCATTGACCTGGAACCAAAATTCCCAGATTCTATTTCTGTGGACTTAATGATGGGAAGTCTGGTTGGGAGAACTTCATTGATAGAGGCTTCTATTTTGAAGTATGCTACGGTCAGAAAATAGACTTTTCTCTTTTTTTTGCAAACTCTTTATTGAGGTTTTCTTTACAGCTGAACAGTTGTTACAACCATATAAAAAAAAGACAAGTGACATTAGATAGGTACATTTCTCTGGAACTTAGGCTACATTCTGCACATTGCTACTTGGCTAGCATTTGAGGGTACATATCAAAGCATTGAGGCAGATCTGGTGTAGAGACACAGCATGTGTTAGTGTTGATAGAATGTGTCAAGTCTGTCTGTGTGCGGTATGACTCAGGGCCACAGCTCTAGGTAATGAAGTATGTGAAACTCTAACAGATAAGAGGGGAAAAGAGGGAAAAATCAGTGAGGGAGGGGAACAACTAAATAGCAACACGAGCAAGAGCTGGGAGGGTTACCTCAGGAGAACCATGTGTAGGTGGATAGCCTCCTGGAGTGGTGCCACCTACGGCTTCATTAGGAACCACTGGGCCAGCTTCCGATGGGAGAAAATACCAACTGTGTCATGTGGTGAGCCTGGAATACGGGCCAGTGGGTTAGGTGTGTGGCACGATGAAATTCACTCTTTGGATTTCATGTAGGGGGATATCCTCACACACCAGGTCTCTAAACTGAGTGACCATGGTGTCCAAGGCCGCTGCCATGGGTTTTTTACGGTGATGTCAGACTTCCTCAAAATGTAGGGCAATACTCTTGGCTTCCCCCTAAGATACGAGTGCCTTGTGCAATTTTGAGGCTATTGGCGACTGGTGGCTCACTAGTGTAACATAAGGGTTTGTTGGGCTAGCAATAGGTCATTTTAGAATCACGCTCGCACTTTGTGAGTCTTCCCTCATGTGTAAGTTCCCATTGCAGTCGCTTCCCATGTGTTTAGAGTAGTGATAATCGGTAACGGTGGCTAGAGCATTATGCCTCTATAAATATGTGGTTTAGCCTAGACAGTGTGAGATAGGCCCTATGAAGTATCATGTATTGTATATTTTGAAATTGTGCATTACCCAAGACACTTTGTGGGAACTCAGGAGCTGTGTTTCATTCAGAATCATGTAGAGGGCGTGCAATGTCATACTCCATGTTTGCTAGAGGGGTGTCAAAGAGACCCCCACATGTTCCCTGGTGGCTTAATACAGTCACCTGATCAAATGGCAACTGGCGCCTATGGTGTACCGTGGGTGTATGATGGCATGGGTGGGGGATTTCTTCGTCTACTCTCTGCTACATGAGTCAGCATGCAGCCAGAAGCTGACCGAAAAAAAGGAACTGGCCCAGAGGCATATCATAGTCTTGATGAAGCTGGTCAAAAGTAAGCAGATGGTGGTCCAAGAATAGATTGCCCACTGTGTCTATCATGCCAGGTTGAGAGGCCTTCAGCCATAAAGGACATGGGAAAACTTGGTAAGCCCTCAAGTGAAATCACTGGAGCATATAGCTGTACATGGCATGTCAGTTGAAAGATCCGGCTGAGGCATTTACAGGCTACCCATACGTGCAGCGATCAGAAGTGTAGCAGTTTAATAGTGGGCAATAGGAGCTGACAGAGGATGTCGGGGGCAGGGGTCCATCACCGGTACTGGTCTCAAATAGATTCCTACCCGCAAGCTAGTGGGATACCCAATGAAGTTGGGGCGTGAGGTAGTACGATTCGAAGGAGGGGGCACCCAGTCCACTATGACCCACCGGCAGCTATATTTTGTTAAGGGCTATTCTGGGCTATTTTTCATCGCATATTAGCTTCCTAAGCATCAACTTCAGCTCCCAGAAGAAGTGTTGGGTGGATAGCCAGGCACACTGACAATGTAGTATAGTAATCAAGGAAGGACAGTCATCTTCGAGAGGATGATGTTACCCGTGAGGGTAAGGGGAGGGCATTTCCAGATTTAATTGCCCTCAAACCACAAACAGCAACTCCCAAGTATGGAACCCTGGCCCCTGCCCAGACCAGTATAACACAGCTGAACCAAATCTCCTGGGGGGGTGCGTTTTGGCACAGGGGAAAGATGCACTACTTATCCAGATTACCCACAGGCGCACAGCCACCTCAAAATCCTGGAGGGCTGCGTATATCGCCACCATGCCTGTGCCTGCATTCTGAAGATAAAGCAGTAGGTCATCAGCATATAATGATACCTTGTAAGTGGTTCCATCTAATGGAATGCCCCAATGCACACCCTCTGAGTGGAGGCGAAGAGCCAAGGGCTCCATGGCAATGGCAAAGAGTATGGGGAAAAGAGAAAAGCCCTGACGGGTGCCACAACTCACCGGTAATGAAGCAGATATTAAGTGACCAATTTGCACATGAGAGTACAGGCACTATACAACAGTTACGTATATGCTAGGAGACGCCCACCGATTCCGAGCTAAGTCAGCACCTTGAAGATGTAGTCCCAGGACAGCATATCAAATGACTTCTCTAAGTCAAGTATCAAGCATGCCGCATGAGGGAACCTCAACGATGCCTGATCCATCACATGGAATAGTCTTCTAAGATTATTCGACGTGCTGTGACCTAGGTCAAACCGATTTTGATCGGGGTATATGACGTTGGGTAGAAACTGGAGATAATGTATCTTCTGTAGTATTTTATAATCAGCTCCTAGGATGGTGATGGGTGAATAAGAGGACAGGTGAGCGGGATCCCTTTCGGGCTTGAGTAGGAAAATGAGGAGAGACTACCAGAGGGATGCCGGGAGAACCCCAGTAGTGAGTGCTTCATTGTACATGTCAGCCAATTTGGCGGCTAGGTGAGTGGAGAAATGGTCATAGTACTCCAAAGGGAGACTATCCATTCCTAGTGTTTTATTACTGGCCAGGTCATGGATTGCCTTTTTCACTTTGACCACTGTGATTAAGTCATCGAGTTCCTCGCACTCGATGGTGGTGATGTTGGGTGTGGGAAAGTGTGTCATGAACTCCCCATCTACTTCGAGGGGCAGGGCAGGGAGTGCCCGATACAGGGCAGAGTAGTAGTCAAAGAATGCCTGCAATATGGCCTGCTGTGAGTATAAGGGGGTGACAACTGCTGAGGCTATTTCAGTGATGGGGGTGCTTTGGACTCCTGGTGTGCTATCAGACACCCAGGTTTGTCCCCAGTTGAAAGTATCCAGGCCATACAGGCTGTGAAGTTGTAGCTTCAAAGATGCTGCATTAGAGTTGCGCAGCCTTCCCTAGCTGTTCTAGAGCTGAGTGTTTGGTAGCCTCATGTGGGGCTTGTCATTCAAGGTTTGCTAGAGTTACCTCAGTTTCCATAAAGTCCCTGTTCAGCTCTCAGTGGACTCCCACTATGTTTTGCATTCACATGCCCCTGCTGACTACCTTAAAGGATTCCCATTCAATAGCACTTGTAGTGGCTATTTTGCGTGGTTTTTGGCAAAAAGTGACATATATGTATATGTTGGGAGTTGCAGAAGACTGGGTTGTCCAGGACTTCTCGGGATTAGCACCAAGTCGGAACTGGTGATATGGGTGAACTCCAGTCCTTGTCAATTACGTTGGTTGCATGGTCAGAGATGACACAGCCAAGGTGGTCAGAGCGTTTCAACCACAGCAGTATGGATGTAGAGCATAGAAAGTGATCTAGGTGAATGTATAAATTGTGAGGGGTCGAGTAGCGTGAGTATTTTTTGGTGTCTGGGTTATGTGCTCTCCAGGTGTCCAACAATGACCAGTGTTAGACCCATTGAGCAAATTGTGATGAGTCGAGATGTGGGGAATGGTGGGTGTGACCTGTCTAAATGGACATTGAGGTCACTAATATAGTCTCCACCCAAAACCTACAGGATGTCCATATATTGGGCTAGGACCCTCAACAGGGAGATCCAGAAATTAGACTTGTCTGAGTTGGGACCACGGATACACCCCAGAAGCGACTGGATGCCATCTAAGCAGCCTTCTACAAAGACGTATCTGACCTCCTTGTTGATAGCTGTGTTAAGCGTTTGGAAGGGAGTGCCTGGCAAACCCATACCAATGCACCTTGTGCATATGCTGAGTATTATCATGCCCTGTATAGTGTCCCATCACTGGCTGCTCAGCTGCTGGAGCTCACCCCTGGTGAGATGAGTCTCCTGCAGAAAGCTAATGCATGCATTCTGCCACTTAATGTAGGAGTAGACAGAGTAGTGGTGGTGCGCTCTGTGCATGCCCCTAATGTTAAGAGTTAAGAAACTAGTCTGAAGATGGTGTTTCATAGAGTAGGAGTATGCAGAGATGTGCTCTGACTACATGTCACCACTCGTTCCCCCCCCACACCCCTCCACCCATGCACATGGATGTGAGTCCTGTATTGTTTGTGCTGCAGGAGAAACAACTGTGGGAGAATAGAAACAAGCTTGAACAGCGTCAATACCCTACAGCAACGGGCTGCAGCCCAAACAGTAAACAAGAGAACATTGCTTAGGTTTGTGAGTTGTAGTAGCCTTTGTGAAAAAGAGAGGGGAAGGCAGACAGAGGGCAGGAAATCCATGCTTATGGCAGACTTGGTTATTGTGAACAGCCAGCGAGTGGGACCCTGTTGGTTCAGTGCCCTCAGAGGCTGCTGGGGACGCAATGTGAAAAATTGCTGCAAGGCCGCCAGTAGCCAGGCAACAGCGTGTCCAGGGCAATGTTCATTATGATCGAGCCACTTTGTGGTTAATTGTCTGGCCAGGGCAGGGAGAGCATCAAAGTAGGTCAGCAGCTGTCTGTGGAATGACCAGGTGGGAAAGAAACAACTCCTAATGGTTGGAGGCCAGAGGTGTTGTCTTCCTTGCTGCTGGCAGAGCTCATATTGGAGTCTGGTGGAGGAGAGGATCGACGGAACGCCATTGCTGTGGCTATAGCAGACTGCTGCTCCTTGCGCAGCTTGTGCGGTGAGGGAACCCTAAAGCTCTCAAGGGGCCCGGCGGAATGGCGACTGCTGCAACCCCATCATCGTGTACCTCAGGGAGCATCAACCTTGTACTTCGAGGGGCAGGTGCCGCTGTCCATGTGGTTTTCAATACAGTCCCATACCGAGGAAGACTCAGTGAAGAAATATGTGTGCTGATCGTGGATGATCTATCGCTTTGCATGGTATAGCAGTGTGTATTCGAGGTGGAGGTCCTGGAGCTGCCGCTTCATACGAGGCAGAATCAACGCTGCCACTGTACGATCATTGTATAGTTAGGGAACACTGAGACCTTGCAGTTTTCAAATTAGAGAGGGGCTGCTTGTCGGACCCCTGCTGGATGGCATCTCTGTTATTATAGTGAAGGAGCCATGCAACAGCGGGTTGCGGTGGCGAGCCCGTGGGCAGGCTACGAGCTGGCACCCGGTGCGTGCATTCAAAGGAGAAGTACTGAGAAAGTTCCTGAGTTGGGGCAAAGGATTTAACCCAGTCTTCTAGGAAGGCAATCATCGTGTGGGAATTCTCAGATCCTTGTATGTGTAGGAAAGTGGAGCATTATGTGGTGTGGGCGTTAGTCTTCACATTAATTAATCCTTCGATCAAACCTGGCAGTGTGGCATTGAGCAATCAGGCTTTACTAGAGGAACATGTGTTAAGCATTTCAGAGTACCAACATGGACCATAAGTAATTGACACGACTCGATAGAATTCTAACACCAATTTATAAAAAGAGAGTGTATTTTTATCCTAATTTAGACACCAAAACAAATGAAATAGCATATATATAACCAGAGTTAAAGATTTTCGAAGCAATATAAAATTAGTGCAAAATAATACAGTTTAATATTGCAGTCAATGGGATTAACTACTAGTGGCAATCGGTCACTTGCAGGTTGAGTTGCGTGGCACCAGTGGTGGCTGGTGACATTTGAAAGTGGTGAGGCGTAAAATAATTGGCATACTGCACCGCAGTGAGCGAGCGTAGCGAGCGAGCCCGAACAACCTAAGAGGGGTTCGGGGGGGTTCTCCCCCCGAGAAAATTTTGAAAAAAGAGTGGACAAATGGTGCATTTTCAAGCAAATTTGAGTAAGCAGGATGGTTAATAAAGCAATTGTGAAAGTGCAGTTATTACATTAATAAAGAGATGTCATATAACATAGGTAGCTGCTTATTCAAGCTTTCTTTCACCCCATAGTCCAGCAGGGTCTTGATACAAGACAGATAAGAGAAAAAGCAGTGTGGTCCTCTACCAGGAAGACACTCATATTTCGTTGGTAAGAAGTCAAAGGATTGGTCAAATTCAAAACCTGAAATGCAATATGTAATCAAACAATTTGCAAGTACATCTCATCTATGTTCAACAAGCCATGTTTTACCCATGATTGGAATTGTGAATCACCAAATAAACTGAGCCACTGCAATCAAAAGCAGAGGGCCTCCTCAAAAAGTATGCCCTTAAGAGAGTTCTCTCATCTCATGTCCTCTCTATATTTTCTCTGGAAGTTGAAAACTCATCACATTCTACTGCACAAACCTGAACCCTTCTGCATATTCCAACACCAGAACTCATTCTTGGCCATTTAGTTTGGAGCCATTCATACCAGGAATACAGAAAATACCTTTAAATAGAGTGGAAGGTTTATGAATACAAGCACTTAGCAATTGTACATATACTATGAATGAGAGCCAAAGGAAACAAAAAGAAATAAAGAAGGAAGCAACACTCAAACACAACTCATGCTCCGGAACGCCATAAAATTCTCTATGTGGCAAGTTCATCACCTATAGCAGAACACAGTACATTTAATGTCTCCCTCAGTTTAGCATATTAAACAATAGCAAGTGGTAATTCTTGTGATATGTACTCATCACTGTAGACTATTGTAGAGTCACTATATAAATACAATTAATACAATATGTGGTGTTAGGTGTAGAAAATCTAGACTCACACCTGTCTATATTTTTTTTATGTTTTATCCTTGATAATGTGCCCTATTGATACTCTGGGGACCATATTCAGTGTGCGCGCCCTGAAACCGCTCATAAACTCGAAAAGTAAATAGAAATGACGCCTTCTCCTTCCATGTTTCACTACCCTTCCCTTCAGCTTGTCTGTGCACTGTCTCTCTCTCCCTGGCAGTCTCTCTCCTGCCCATGTCTCCCTCCTTGCCTCGGATCTGTGACTGTAGTATGATTCCAACTGTCTCCTCCCTCTATTCAAAGCCTCATGCTCATTCCTCTGCTCTCCCCTGTCACGGCCACCAGTCTGTCTGTGCCTGTCTCTTTCTCTGTCTTACTCTCTCTGCACTCAAGTTAATTCCTTGACTGACTGTCTCTTCCCTGCTCTTTCAGCTCTTATCTCTATTCCGCTGTCTCTTTCTCTGTCCAATTTCCTCTCTCATTTCTCTCTCGCTCGGTCTTGCAGCTTCTCGGTCACTCCCTCTGTTTCCCCTGTCACTGCCTCACTCCCGGTCTTTTCTGTGTCTCTTAGGTCTCTTCCAACTCCCTCCTCCTCTATTATCTCTCGCTCTCTTTGCTGCTTGTCTCTCTCCCGCATCTGCTCCGGCTGTTTTCTTATCCCTGTCGTTTCCTTAGTGCCCGTCTCTTCCAACAACTAGTGCAGCACGAGTCACATCAATCTATACCACAGTGTTTTATATTATTGGTAGAATGGTTTGTTACAAGAAGGTAGAACCTCCACTCTGAAACACATCCCATAATTGCTGGGAAAAGATTTGTCACAGAAAACAAAGTCAAGACCCTGCGCCAATATGGCAAGTTTCATAGGTGCGATCAAGCTGGATACTGCACAGCGTGTTGATCTCTTGATACACCTGCATCAATCTAATGTGCATACCCCTTCACAATCATCCATTGCAAACAAAATGTATACAGCAAGTGCTTTGAAGCACTCGGATTCGACAAGCAAAAAGGAGAGCTGTAGCAATACAGATGGCATCTATGGAATGCACCAACGAGTGAATGAATATTCACAATCTTGGAACATTTCTACACTTGGTTTTCCAAAAGAATGCCCCTTCTGCGGCACTACTGGACTTCTCCACAAAGGAAACACATATACCAGGTGAGAAATATTGCCAGATCGCACCTGATGTTTAAATGCCAGAGGGCGGTGGATTAACTTGGCGCCTAGAACCCTTTACGAGGCACAACTGACACAATATGGTCGCAAACACAAAAGTTGTGGGCTTCTTCAACGTTACGATAGAGACATCTGTTCACACCCTCAGTAGGGCCATCTTTGTTTAACACACAGTATGGGTCCAGGCGCCTTTCAGAGACGATAAAGAACAGATGTGCTGTGCAAATCATTACATACAGCCGCGTCTATCACCAACATAAAAAAAATAGCGACACATGGTGAGCATCATCTATCTGTTTGCTGCCCTCGGAATGTACATAGTAGAAGGCCTGCGAACATCTCTTGGTAGAGCATCTGTCCCTTCCCTTATACTGCAAAGGGAAGCAACCACCTGGCAATGTCGCATCACTGTGTACGCAAAGCAAAGCACAGAAAATAACAAGTCACAACCAAACCACTGTGCAAGTACACCCACACAAAATTAGCTGATTCTGACACAGCGCTACCTTGCCGAATGATTTCCATGCAGATTGGAGAAAGGAATCACCCAGTGCGCGAGAAGAAACAATTGTATGAAACCAAACGATGATAGCAGTGTGCAAGCGGCAGTAACAACCCCCTCCCCCAAAGAAAAATCACATTTCAACATTCTTCACTACTCGGATCCCTTACTTACGTAATTCACATTCACTATCTGAAAATGCTCTGCTGAATAGTAAAGAATGGAAAATGTGCACATTTTGTAAGAAACAATAATATGCTTAATTTTTTTTTTTCATTTATTCACCTCCTTTGGGTAACATTCAAAGCAGTGGTGCCTCGCGTGCCCTGCTCGGTGTCCACCACTTCTGCTGCTTGCTGGAATAGGAAGAAAAGCTGCCAAAGTCTAGATAATTGGGTCAAAGTTTCACCCTCCCTCCTAACTGAAACGGTCAAAGACAGCACACGAAGGCATGGACCAGCAGGGACAGCTGTGCAAAAAAGTGCCTCTGTGATTATCAGAAACGGCCTGACAAGGTCTGAAATAATGGAAAGCAACCCAGATTTCCGCCCCCTCTCTGTAAAGGTACTGACACCGAGCATGAAAATGCTCGCCTGAATAAAGCACATACATCAAGAATCCATTTCAGGACAAACACAAACCTCTCCGATTTCAATCCTTGCAAAGAACAAAGAACATAAAATGAGCAGCCAAGGCCTATCAAAACTCGAAGACTGGAGGAACTGCAGACAAATCACAAGCAATAACCCCTAAATAACTCCCTGCTTTAAATAATGCTGGCTGAGTGGAGCCGGTGCGTGCCACAACAAAACGTGCTCAAAGCATTCAGTGGGAGTAATCACGAAGAAATCGCTGCAGACAAAAGAGGGCCTTGTTTGAAAAGTAAAGGCAATGTTCAACAAAACAGCACTGATAGCAAGGACAACGGGAAGATATTGTGAAGCAGTTAAATGAGACTTTGCGTAAATACCATATTTTATTTCAATTGCCAGTGTGGCAGAAGCTTTTTAGCAACGGTATACGGTACATTACCGGCACTTTGCAGCAACAGCGAGTGCTACTTGAAACACTTGATTATACCATTATATGGAAGATGCCTCGACACTAACCTTCCGCTGCGTTACCCGTTTTCCGATGGCAAAGACGCCTGGCATATTTGAAAGTGGGTCAAACATTCGTCTTTTTTTGTTTTCTCATTTATACATTTCCTGCTGAGCGGCGGCGGCGGCGGCAAACACAGTATATCTTTTCAAGCTTCGCCTTATGATAATCAGTATGAGCTCGTTTTCAAACACATTTCATCACTTTCCTCTGAAAGAAGCACCACCTCCATCTTGTTCGCCCCTTGCTTCAGTGTGCTCCTGTTACGCTGCACCATTCAGGCTCCACTGTCCAGGGAAGGGGAGGGAAGCTTGGCACCTGTTTCAAAAGCATCCTTACTGGATCCCCATCTTGTTCGCCCCTTGCTTCAGTGTGCTGCTATTGCACTTCACCATTCGGGCTCCACTGTCCAGCGAAGGGGACGGAAGCTTGGCACCTGTGCTCATAGTGGACTTATAATACCAAATCCCAGCATGGAAAGTGCTGCCAGACACGCAGCTCTTACCGAACCGGAAAACTGCGGCCCACGCCAGCTACCCATTGAAGTGAATCCTGTATCGGGGGCCGCATCGGCGTGTCAGATAGCGCCGTGCCCCCAAGCTGAGCTGTCCATGTGCTATTTAGATTAGAGAGCAGCCTAAGGGGGGGAAATGAACAGGTCACAGAGGGCAGCGGAAAGATATGACTAGCTGCCTGCAGATATTGGGGATGAGAAAAGAGCGAAGCGGCCTGCATATTACACTCTGCCTGAAAAGGGTAAGTGCGAGTGACTGCCTGGCCCGAGGCTGCCCCCTCCTAGCCGGTCCGAAGTTCCGTCCGTAGCAGCGCAGCGCCTCCTGCCCAGTCTTGCTGTCCTCGGGGGCCTCTCAAACCCCAGGGAGCAGCAAAGACCTTTGACGCGGCTCGCGGGGGGGGGGGGGTTGTGCCGGGGGCCCGGGGGATTTTTTAAATAAAAAAAGAAAATCCTACCTGAGGAGGTCCGCCGTCCACGCCGCCTCGAATCCGACTCCGTTTGGCCCTACAGCCCCTCTCAGCGCCAGGATTGGCTTAGGGCACGGTTAGCCTTTGCTCAACCCTCGCTCTCCTAATGGGCATGCGCAAGCCAATGCACACACAAGTGCGCATGACTGGGCACGGCGCGAAAATTCGGTGCCCTTCCCCACTCATGCTCACTTGTGCTGCAGTGCTGCCTGCTGCCCCTGGTCCCTCTGACAATCATGTCAGTCAACATGACGCAGGACCTCCCACCCCTTCAGACTCTGAAGGGGGTGGGCGGTCCGACGTCATGCTGACTGACATGATTGTCAGTTCTCCCTCGGCTCTTTGAACTTAAGTAAACTCAGTTTACTTAGGTTCAAAGACGCCGAGGGAGCTGCGGGCGGGGGGGCTACGCCCCAATGGACGCACCGCCCCTGCGTGGCACCCTTAAAGGGTAAATGTGATGCAGGTCCCGGAACAAAGCCACGGCAGTCAGATCAATTTCACCTGGCCAGTGGAGCCTGGATGCAGAGTTGTCCTGGCTTTCCCTGATGCTGAACGGGAGCTGCGTAAGAGCTGCTTTTATCACTGAAATAGTGCTTCGGGTGAAAAAGATGTAAAAAGAAAACAGTGGAGTGGTTTCTGATGTCAATTGAAGGTCTGTTGGAGTTCCCACTTAATGCAGCATCGAGTACAAGGGTTGGTGTCTGGACTGGCGACCAACAAGCCTTGGCAGTGGCAACTACAACGAGTCTCAATATGGCAGTTCCAAGAGCACTGTCACAGGTACAAGGTATCCCTCTTTTGCTTTATGCAAGTCTTGTTGCCACCAGTACGGGTCTCTTCTTCATTCCTCTTTGAAGCAGGTTGTTCAGAACTGAGGCTCTGGTATCAGGGGCTCCTTTAAATCCTAGATTTAGGGGAGCTACGGGTGTGGGAGCTAGTAGCCAATGGGCAGCTGGTCTTTGCTGCTAGTCCGCCCCTAGGGTGACCACATCTGGGGGTTTAGATCAACTTTCTACACAGAACCCTTTATACTGCTGTAGGAAGGTGGAATCTGACTATATGGTTGCCCCCACTTTTTTCCTGGTGTTTTGCTGGTTTATGACTTAGTTGGACTGGGATCCTGCTATTCAGGGCCCCAGTCTATCTGCTTCCTCTATAAAATGGTTTCCATGTGCCTTAGGCACATCTCTGATTGGAATCTGGAGTGCCCTTATAAGTCCCTAGTATATGGTATACTATGTACCCAGGGCATAGGTACCTCAGAGGCCTACCAGGGGCTGCAGCATGTATTGTGCCACCCCTGGAAGGCCATCCAAAATGACACCACAGGTCTGCTACTGCAGCCTGGGTAAGGTGGTGCATGAAATGAAATGAAATGAAATTTGTACTTGTAAAGCGCACTGTTACCCTAGGGTGTCCTGGCACTGTACGCATACCGCTGTGGAACCCTTCCTGTCTTTTCCCTGTGAAATGTCCACTCCTGGGCACCCCCAAGGTGAAGCCAGGCATCCCAGCGCTGGTGGGGCCATTGTGGAGATTAAGCAAGCTATTGCCCAGAGTGGGACCCATGATTAGAATAGGCACCGAGGCGAGAATTATCAGGTCCGAGGAAATTGAGCCCAAGACCCGCCGAGGCGGGAATTGAACCCTGGTCCCTGGCCAGATCTCTGCATCAGGGTCTGCCGCTCTAACCATTGAGCCACACTTCTCCACTGCATGCACCCCTTACTGTGATATAGGCTACCTATATCACTACATACATACACACATATAAACCTATAAGTCACTCCTATGGCAGGCCTTATCAATCCTGAAGGCAGAGTGCTTAGTTCCTATGTGAGAGGGTGCCCCTGCATGAGCAGAGCCCCTCTGCAGCGTTCGGAGACCCTTCTCTGATGCTGTTTGTAGTGCAGCCTGACCATATACTCTTAAGCGCATTATAACCTCGCGTTAAATCCTAACTTTGGGATGGCTGCACGGAAACATGTCGTGTTTGGTGTCAAACATCTTGGAATACTACCCCCACCAATTCTGGCGGCGGGGTAGCATTCCACCCTTCTAGAGGGAGAGACATGTACACACCGGCCTGCCCGGTAACTTCTTTCCAAGCCCTGGCATCACAAAATGGATGCCGCTGCCACAGACACGAGTCTGGCCTCCTGCTGCTGACCGAAACTCTGGCAGGGGAGGCCTGGACAATAGGTTTCCTGTCTCAGGGAGGTGTAACCACCTCCCCAGACAGGATAGTGTGTATTGGGGCTGGGCGGGTGCACTCTCTGGTGCTTTGAAGTCCTGCACTGGGGGCACATTTGGTGTCCCTGTGCATACCCCAGTTCAAACCGGCTCAGGGGCTTCCAGCCCCTGCTCTGGCGCGAAACTGGACAAAGGGAAAGGGGTGTAACCACCCCTCTGCCCTGACCCTCCCATAGGTGGGTCCCCCAGAGTATGTCTAACCCCCTAACTTGGTATAAGTATGGGACCCCAGTCCTTAGGACTTTAGATTTACCTGGACGAAACTCTGACACAGAATCCTGGACCTTCGACGCTCTACTTTAAGATTAGAGGACTGAAGAATCTCCCTTGGGGTCAAGGAGTGACTCCCCTGCTTGGCAGGCACCAAAGAAGCAATTGTCCGGTCTGCATCGCTGAAGCTCCCGCCAGACGCCGAAGTCTTTGCATCACCAGAGGTGGATTTCCAGACTTCACCGAGGCTGCCCTGAGTCCCCAGCAAAGCTGAGGCCCATAGCTGTCGTGGATAACGTGGAACCGTGACCCCTGGACACTGATTGCATTTGCAAGTGCATCCTCTTCTGGGTCTCCCACGAAGTTGTACTTTGGGCTCCCAGTAGCCCCAGCCTCCAGCACCGACTTCCCCGAAGATCACTGGCCTCCACTCCACGAGTGTCCTGTGAGCCAGCTCCAAGTGTGTCCACTCGAGGCTCCTTCACGGTCGCTAGTCCGTTGGCTAGTAGGCCCTCCCGAAGGCCAATCTTCTTCTGCTTGGGCTCCCTGGTTGCTCCAGGCATGCCCTGACTTCCCCTCGCTGGGTGAGTCCCACAGACCTTGCTGGTCTGCACCATCGTCCTTCTTCTATTTCCACAAGACTTGCCGTTGCCAAGGCTTGTTGGGTCCAATCCGGTCGCTGACACCCCTGCAATCGACAGACGTCGTGGGACAGCTCGAATCCAGCTCCTGGTCATCGTCGATGCCTCCTGGACCTCGTGGCTGAAGAGTCAAGACGACTGTCAACTTACCTGAAGCACTCGACATCGGTGGGCATCTGCTCATCGCCTTCCTGGTCACTGGCTAGTGACCCAGACTCTGTCCCCTCTGCTTTCAGGTTCTTCAGATCTTCGATCCACCTTTGGATCCACCCGAACACTTTCGACTTGGCCGCCAGCAGCACTTTGCAGCAGATCGCCATTGAAAACGGCGACGAAACCCGACCCCGAAAGACACCTATGCACCCGGCTTCCCTGGGTGAGGTAACTCGAGTACTCCGGTGCTCCCGTGGGTATAGACTCTAGAACAACCCAGTTCTAAAGGGGTTTGCTCCAAGTCCTCCTCTAAGTGTCCCTTTTCTTTGAAATTCCAACCGCGACTTTCCCCATAGAAGTCAATGGCGATTCGCGGCTGTGTTCTCACACTGCACGCGTCCCCCGTGGGTCCCCTGTGTCACTACCTTGGGTGGTTCTTTGTGGTCCAAGCACTTCTACAGGCTCTAGGCCTTGTGTCTAGCTCAGTCGTGGTTCTTATACCACTTTATTGGTATATGGTTTGGTACGCCCTAGGGCTCAAACGTGTATTTGTGCTATTACTGTAGATAACTAACTTATAACTTATGTACTTCGAACTCTAGCCTCATAAAGAGACTAGAGGGGTGTGTTTAGCAATAAATACATATATTTTGAATATATACCTGGTGTGGTCCTCTTTCATTTGGTCACTCAAGAGATTATAGACTGGTAAAACAAGCTGCTTTACATTCCTTCAAGACTTAGCCTGAAGGCTGCTCTCCATAGCTACCACTAGGATAGCTTTCAATAAAGGTTGTCTTTAACCTATCTCCAATAAGGGGTTGTTTGGACTGGTGCAAGGTGCCCACTATAATTAGTGGACAGCATATGCCAGGCCAACTTCTCACAACTGCCACTTCCAAAGATGGCAGAAATCTAATTTTAGTGTACAGACCAGGCTGCTCACCTTGGATGTGCGGCTAGACTTCTGGGGTATACACCTCCTTGACTAACTAATTTCCCACCTGTCCGGGTGCAAATATGCCTGTGCACGGGGAGGGCTGTTTCGTCCTCTAGGAATCAGCTTTTATGCATATCAGGGGCAGTGTAGCCTTTGAAGCTCACTGTCTTGATGAGCCACTTCACTAGCTTGCTTGTGAGGAGGGAGATGTGACCTCTTTCCTGCTCTAACCTTTGTTCCTGACTCCTGGGAGTGATCACACTGCCTAGCATAAAGTCAGAATCCTGTCTTGGCGGAGATGTTCGGGGTTCTTGGAGTCCTTTCAGATTTCAGGACGACACAGCAGCAGCAATTGTCAAGTCCTGGGAGCAGCAGGCAGGGTTTGACGTCTTTTTCTTCTGAAGCAGGGCTTCAGTTCTCGAACAGTTGGTCTTCTTTGTCCTGGTCTCCCCTTGTCCATCAAATATGATGTTCAGGTCTCGGGGTACCACCTAAATACTGAATTTAGGGGCGTTATAAGTGGAGGCAGGTAGTAACCAAGTGACTAGTTAACTTTAGGGTGGCTACACCTGCTAGTGACAACTTCCTGTGGGAGAAGGCACTACCCTAGCCCAGATTATTGGTGTTCTCACCATCTCAAGATGATGGAATTTCAGGAGAGGAGTGCACATCACCTGACCTGCTCTATTGGTGGTATAGGTTGAGTGGGGACCCTCCTCCTAATCTAACTAATTTTCCTGCCTTTCTTCCTACCAAAAGTAGAGCAGGAAAAGGGTCATGGCCACCACCAGCATCTGGAGGCTCCTGGGTTGGATTTCAAAGGCGGCATTGCTTTTGAAGCTTTCTGCCCGGGAAGGCCATTGTGTCCTGGAAGATGTGGGAAGCACCTCCGTCCAGAGCAGGCTTTGTCTCTGTCCTCTGAGAGTGCTGGCTCTCACCACATGAGGTCATATACATGTCTGGTAGTTTCAGGCTGGTGAAAACAAGTCAGAAATCACACCAGTGCTTGGTGGGTTTTCAGGGGACCCTCTAAAAGGGTCTCCTGTGTGCATTTATTAATAAATCCAACACTGGCATCAGTGAGGATTTATTAAGACAAGATGTTTGGTACTAAACACCTTAGACGTCCGTGAAGCCATCATGGAGCTTGGAAACTCGTGTTGACAAGTATCCAGCCCATGTACTCTTTATGGCTTCCCTGTCAACTTAAAGCATCTCCAAATGGACTGGATATTGTAGGGGAATGTCTGATCAGGCTGCTATGCCAACACATGAGATTTAGTGCACCCTGCCTCAGGGCTTAAGGTTTGCAGTAGAAGTGACTTACTTATATACCATGCAGTGTATGGGAGGCATGGCACACAGGGCTGTGTGCCATGTCGACTCTTCGGATTTCTCTTCACCAAGATTTGTGGCCTGCAATGGCAGAGGGCATAGCCTTGATGAGAGGTCCTTGGGGTGGCACAACCAGTGCTGCAGACACAGAGGACCCTTTTCAATACCTATTCTTTAGGTACCAGGGGTCCAATTTATTAGGGACTTACAGGGGCAACTGAAGTTGTGCCAATAATGGTACAGTTTTGGGGTAAGAGATCTGGCACTGGGAACCTGGTTAGCAGTGACCCTCTGTACTTAAAGTTCAGAATTGCATGACATCAGGCAAAAAGTGGGGGCCAACCATGTCAAAAGAGGCACTTTCCTACACCACTATAGGGACATAAAGGTTTGTACTTGTATGTCCTCACCTTTAATATAATGCACCCTACCTCTTGCGCTCAGGAGGCCTTCCTTAGGGGTGCCTCACATATATTAAGAATAGTGTATTGACTTTGCCACACATGGTGAGGGCACAGTCGAGTTAGAGCAAGTTCGACTGCTCCTGCAGTCTATAATGGCAGGGCTGCTGTCAGTACTTTACTTGTGTCACTAAGGGTGGAACAAAACTGTGCTGCAGCCCTAGGGACCCCTTTACCACCTATGACTTGTGTACCCCTGGCACTACATACTAGGAACTTATAAGGGGTTACGGTCTTTGCTAATTTGGGATTACCAAGTTAAACATAACAGTTTTGGGAGAGAGCACAGGCACTGGGGTCTGGGAAGCAGACTCCAGTGCCCTATCAAAGTCATAACCATCAGCATTTCGAGCAAAAACTGTGGTGTGGTTACCATACAAAATGGGTACTTTTCAACAGTTAGTTGTTGCAACAAGCTCATCCCTCGGCATCCTCTGCTCGGTTCTCCAGAAGCTGCACCCTCTCAGCAAGGACCTGGGTGCATTCCCTTGGACTTTCAGCTGGAATTTTATGTGTTCTAAGAAACGTTCCACATCTGTCACCCTGGTCGTCGTAGAGCAGGCTGACGAACTCTGTATGAAGTTCTTCAATCTTGGTTTCCAATATTGATGGAGAGGTTGCTATTGCATGCAGAATAGCATCTAGCTTGTCATTAGGTTCCCAGGGATGGGCTGATCCAGAGGCATGGATGTAGAGGATGGTGGCCTGAACTACCACCTTACTGGCTTTTGGCGGCCAATCCCAGGCTGGGGGCTGCGGCAATGAGGTTTGTATATGGAGTGGGTTGGCAAGCGTTAGCCAAGCGGGTGCCCGCCGAAACACCCACCTGCGGGCCTCTGGGAGCAGGAGAGAGATGGGCAGGAGGAAGAGAGTCGTGAGTGCCCAGTACAAACCAACGTTTGGGCAGAGCTTACCTGCAGGGAAGCGCAGCCAAACATTATTCAGAAGGGCAGCCTCCAGGGGCCCTTAGGGTCGAAAACTGGTGGCTGGTTTGCGTCACAGGGGTCATGTTCTATGTTACCCCGTCCTCGTCTTTTCCACCTTGCTCCTGGCACTCCTGCAGGGGGGTGCTACAGAGTCCACTGTCTCCTCAATGGGGGCCACGAGTTGCCCACTCCATGGCCATCCTCTAGCCGGGTACCTGCAAGTTCCCCATTGGGTCACGATGCTTGGTTGCCCACCTGGTCCCCGGATAGATCTCCAGGCTGTACCTCGGATCTCCCACCTGAGGGACAGCCAGTGCTGGTATGGGCCTGAAGGTCGTCTCTCTACTCTTCACCACCCCGACCAGAGAATACAGTGGAGTTAGTCCAGGCCCATTGAAAGGGAAAGCTGGAAATACTCTGACCAGGAAGTCCTGTGGTCAGCCTCCACCCTGGCAGCATTAGTTCAGAGGGCATCACCAGGTTCACCCCAGATGGGCCTCTACATCCCCTGCCACTGCTCCCTGCACCACTTCAGTTACCGGCCCCGCCATCCTGGGCTCTCCGGAGAGATGGCCGCACTGTCCAGGAGAGATGCTGTGTCACTCAGGGGCCCAATCGGTTGACGCTGGCCCCACACCTCGGGCCTCCACCCTCCAAGGTCCTCGAGTCCACCTGAAGTTCGGGGGCAGGCGCTGCAGCATCCCACGATGGTACTCAGTGGCAGTAGCCAGGATCGGTGGGGGCTGGACTGGGCCCTAGTTGTGGGCATTGCAGGGACCCCCACTCAATCCTCCCCATTAGTCTGATCAGGAAACAAACACAGGCCTCGTGGGCACTGCTCTAAGGTATACAACCCCAGGACGAGGAGGAGTGTAGGCCTGATCCCGCCATGGTTCTGTGCCCTAAACCGACACCCTTAGCTGCATACACTCACTGCAGGCATAATCCCATGCAGATAGTAAAGGAAAAGGGCCAGAGCAAGCAGAATGAATGCGGATTTCCCTGCCAGCTATTCTGGAGCTTAGTTGGGTCCAGTCCACCAACTTAAGCGGTCATGCCACACCCAAAAATGGACAGTTTTCTTAAACAAGTTCATTCAGGATTCTATATGACTTTGAGAGAATGCAATTATGCATCTTTCACGTCTCGATCCCTTATTAAGGACTTCATAAACATATTTAAGGCTGTGGCAGAAGGTGTAGAATGTTTTGCTCTTCTGGAAGGGATAGAGAGGCAGATTGAATATCTGTTTAATTTCCCATGTGACTTATTTTTAAAAAAATATATATATTACGTTTCTTTCGACCTCAATCCATTAAACCAAATCTTATTTAACCATATCACAACTTCTGATACACAATAGGGCATATTTACAAGTCCCATGTGCTGCCATTGCATCACTTTTTGTGATGCAACGGTAGCGCAAATCACCAAATCATGTTTATGAGTCCACACAAAGCCACTTTGTGTTGCTTTGAATGGCCTCATAGATATAGAGTAAGGCAAGGTAGTGCAAATCACTGTGTTGCCTTACTCTGTGCTAGAGAAGCATTCCATGGGCGTTGCAATGGTGTTCTCACCTATCACCCATGGATTTTGACGCAGTCCCAGATTTACAAGACCGTGTAACCCTGGGGATGTGCTAAAACCTTACACCTTCCCAGGGGAGGTGCAACAAGGAGAAATAACATTATTTCTCCTAGTTTTTCCTCTTTCTATGTGTGCTGCATTCTGCAGCACACATAGATAGAGGACATTGTCTCCCAGGATTGTTTCTGCACAAAAACAATCCTCAATGCAATGCAAGTACCCTTGCACCATGGTGCAAGGGTGCCTGCATTGGCGCTAGGCTACCTAAACAGCGCCAACACAGGGGCAAAGGACAGGAATGCACCATGTGCCATAGATATGTTGCATTCCTGCCCTTTCACTTTGATGCAGGGCAGAACAGCAAAGTGACTTGCTGCGCTGCCAATCGCCAAATCCTCGTAAATATGCCGCAATATATTTATACTAAAAATATCAATTCAAATACATATAATATATTTGTAAGACCCCAATGGATCTAGCCACATATTATTAACCATAATAAAGCTAAAGGGCATATTTAGGGGGATTTGGCGCAGGGCAGCGCAGCAAGTCACCGTGGTGCGCTGTCTTGCATCTAAGTGAAAGGGCAGGAATGTACTGTATTTATAGCATATGGTGCATTTCTGTCTTTTACTTCTGCACTGGCGCCGTTTTGTCAGCCTACCACTAACACAGGCACCTTTGCACCATGGTGCAAGGATGTCTGCGTTGCATGCTGGGTTGTTTTTGTGCAATAAAGTGCACCATCTGGGACAAAAACTATCCTTGGAGGCGTTTTTCCTCTTTTCATGTGTGCTGCATAATGCAACACACATAGAAAGAGGAAAAATGAGGAGAAATAAAGATATTTCTTCTCATTGTACCTCTACTGGGGAGGCGTAAGCTTTTCGCACATCCCCAGGTTTACATGATCTTGTAAATCTGGGGATGCATCAAAATCCATAGGTACTGCTTTGGAACATTCACCCCAATGCCCATGGAATCTCTTCCTAGTGCAGTGTAAGGCAATGCAGCGATTTGCATTGCCTTGCCGCACTCCATATCTATGAGGCCGTTCAAAGCCACGCAATGTGGCTTTGTGTGGCCTCATAGATATGATTTGGTGGTTTGCTGCCCTGTTGCGTCACAAAAAGGGATGCAAAGGTGGTATATATACAGAAAGTTTTTATCCGGTATAGATATTGGGGCATATTAGCAAGACCCACGTTAAAATTATTGCCGTTTTAGCGGCAGGAAACTGCCGCTAAAACGGCAATAATGGGCTTGCTAATATGCGTTATAGAATTCCAATAGAAGCCCAGGTTAGATGTGCAGGACGTTTTAGCGGCAATTTCCTGCCGCTAAAACGGTGATAATTTTAACGTGGGTCTTGCTAATATGCCCCTCTGTTTTTTATAAATAAAGAAAATAACTTTAAAGTTACGGGGTCTTACCTTGATGTCTCTAGGGAAACATATAGTAGGATGAGTGCAACTATAAGCAAAGTATGAATTGTTTGTGACATTGAGTGAGACATACCCAAAGGGAGTTTTTTTATATGACTGGATATCGCAAAGTGAGACTTAAAACTTCTGTACCCCAGAGCATTTTGGGGGCACTATAGCTTTAGACGCCCGATAACCGTGACTAAAGATGAACCACCGAATTCTTTCATGAAGTTTTTAAACCCCCACAGATGCACAAACTCTAGCTTTGAGGGAGTCTAGATGAGCTTTCCACAGCAGATTATTCTAAAACATCATACCCAGGTATTTGTATGTGGAGGTCTCTTCTACTAACATATCTCCAATATACCATTTGTATGTTTTAGTCTTCCTCCCCATTACTAACATATTTGTGTATCTCTGTTTATTATCAGGTCATTTGATTTACAATAAATATTAAAAGCTTGCAGTTTCTTTGCAAACCCACCTGGGTTACATCTTGAATAACAAGGTCATTGGAATATAATAACCTTGGGATATGACAACTGCCCATCTTTCGAGAAACAGAATGTGTGCTATCTAAACAAGCAGGCAGATCGGACAAATAAAGGGAAAACAGTGTAGGAGCTAAGACATATCCCTGCCAATGCCCATTTGAAATAAGGGATTTTCCATGAAAGGGTTCCAATATTGTCTAACTTCACCCATGCCGAATTATCTAAATGTGATTGTTTTAATACAACAAGGAGACACTTAGAAATGCCCACCCCTATCATTTTTTGCAAACGCCAGTCCCTATTAACTATGTCAAAGGCTGAGCAAAAACCAACAAAACAACAGAACAGGTTACCTCTTGTTTCTATTGCTTTTTGACCCATGCCCAAAGACTGTAACAATGATCTATAGTGGAGTGCTAGTCCTTAAAACCACCTTGTTCAATTGGGGTTATTTATTATCCACAATCCAAACCTTCAGGTAAAGGGGGATTTGTTTAGCAAATATTTTGGCCCCTCCATCATCTTTTTAAAAAATGGCTTTATTGTAGCCAACTCTCTGGAAATGTTCCCTTCTTCAAAAATCTATTAAAGACAATATTACAGAAGTTGGCCCACCAGTTTGTATTGGATTTAACTATAATTGCCGGAACATTGTCCCAATCCAGAGCTCTAGTAAAATGTATACCCACTATTGTTTTTTTTTTGCAGACAGTATAGTATAAATTTAAAGATTGTCATCTTGGTCAACTTATTCTCCAAACTCTATAGCACTTTTAGCCATATACAACTTCAGTAAATAGTCAGTCCAGGCTTCCTCCAAAATATAAAGGGACTAATCAGTTTTGCTTTTATGTCCTCCTTCCATGACAAACTTTCTTTGTGTCCTTTGACGCAATTACAGTAATCATTTGATCCCAGTTCATTCTATAATACTCCTCCTTCCTCCCTTTAATTAATTTAGCATACTCTGCTTTTGTTTTCTTAATATTTTCTTTCTTTTATAATTCATTTTCTGCCCCCTTATGTTGCTTTAGTTGTTTAATTGTTTTTTTCAAATCCTGGCACTTCTGGTCATACCTACCACAACACGGAATCTTATTATTAAATGCTCACAGATACTACAACGTCCTCTTTAGGGAGGCCATCACATAGTCAGTCACCTTGCTTATTTCCATATGTACAAATGCAGTGTACCTTTACTTGCAGCCTTAGGATTTCCCAGATTGATAGACAATTGTAGATTAAATAATAAGACAAGTTGTGACTCATTTATACGGGTAGTCAACCTTCTTCGATACTCAGTTCCCAAAGGCAACACTTGATCCGTATTCAAGGTCCCTAGTTACATTCGAGTATATAGGGGTCAGTAGTCACTATAGTTTACCTTCAAAATCTGAAAATTGTTGCAAAGATCATAAAACCATGCCTGGCTATAAACATAATCAGTGGGTCCTTGCAAATTGCCTAAAGGGAAGATTTTACTGGCCGGCGGATCAGCTGGAGATCTCCCATTTAGACAAATAAAACCTAAATTCGCTACACACTGTTGCATCTTTTTAACCACTTTTCATGAAGGACAGTTTGGAAAGTTAGGCAACGGAATATTGTACATCTCCCGCATATCTGCCTGATCCATATCTATCCAGGCTGGATTTAGACGCATATTGAAATCCCCCATAATCATTACCACAGCTTGTTTATCAATCGCACATAGATGACTGATATCTTCCCAAAACCGAGTTATATACTTCCAGCTTTGTTGCTTTCCGACCCAAACACCATATACATTTACTGCTAGTAGTTGATCACAGTTTACAATATTAACATAACGATATATCATTGTCACTTGTAGCCGTTCACATGTAATACTTACCCTTGCAATGTGTTTGCCGATTTTTGTGGATACCAAATTTAGTAGGCCCCCCTGCCTGTCACCATCCGCATTTATATTGAGCTTGTCAAACATTCTTTAAAAAACTATTAAACTGCAAAATATTCCCAGCTAGACAAGTCTCCTGCAAACAAATGATACTATTTTCTTGTAACATTTTGTTCCAGCAATTCTTATCCATCAATCTCCCAAGACCATGCATATTCCATAATATTATCGTCAGTGCTTAATTTGTAAAATATTAAGTGCCAGGGCTCTGACCAGGAGGCCACTGCAGCTTGCACCACCCATTGACTTGTCATTGCTGCCAAAACAACTACTAACCATCGTTCTCGCATGTAAATGCGACAGTTCAGATTATTCCAGGTCCCCAAAGCTAAAGGAATGGCTTGGGAGGCAGGGATTAGCAATTTGTAATGTATACTGTAGTCCTAAACTACGGTTGTTCTGCTCATCTCTAAATTAGATGAGCAGCGCCACCATGTGGTATACTGTTCTATGAATGGTGTTGACAATAAGGTGCCGGTGCCGAGCACCGGAAACCAATTAAGTGCCGCTGCTGAGCACCGGAAAGCACCGGTG